>BSBN01001608.1:825000-1163145 GCA_027924645.1 Cunninghamia lanceolata
ATTATTTATGGTTTAGATGTTTAAGGTTTCTTGAGTTTTAGGTTTAGGGGCATTATTTAGGGTTTAGGGGTTTAGGGTTTCTTAGGTTTAGGGCTGCTCGAGTTTAGGGTTGCATGTCAAAAGTAGTCTCTCTATCTTTATCTCTCTCCCTCCCCTCTTTACCTCGTATCCTGTCTCTCTCTCTCTTTCTTTATCTCTCTCTCTCCCCTCTTTACCTCCTACCCTCTCCATCCCATCTATACCTCCTACCCTCTCTCTCTCTCACCTTTGTACCTCCTTCTCCACTTTCCATGCACTTAAAACACTTATAAGTTTCCATGCATGACAACACTTAAGACTTTTGATGCATGAAAGCAATTAAACATTCCATGCTTGACAAAATGCACTCGCATTATAATGCGACCACATTTTTGTGAACCAAAAAAAGGACAAAAAACATGTGGGATCCATGTTTCAGTCTCGCATGCTCTATCATTCCCTACTTTTCATGCACAATCAAACAAAAAACACCTTTTTAATTAGTTGACATTTTGACAATTATTTTTTGCTTAATCCATCACCTTTTTTCGGTTTTTCAGCATAGAAGAACTAAATTGCATGTTTTTAGACAGAATTTGATTATTCAAACTAATAGTTTCATGTTTCATATTGTTTCAATGTTAATTTTAAATTATTAAGATTGAATTTGATGATATATGTTTGTTTTTTTCTTAATTTTCATTAATCCTATTTCAGTTATATAGAATTCAACATTGAATATGAAGGAACTTGCTAAAAAGATCAAATTTTTGAGGATTTCAAAGCCAAATGTTTGAGGATTGGGCAACTCGAATCTCAAAATCTAAGGTATGTTCTTTAAATGTATTAGTTTACTTGAATTTATGATTATGTTAAAGCATGAAATCTCATGTTATAGGACAGTCATGAGGGAAGTGAGAGGATTATCACTTTGATAAGTTAAATTATCATGAGAAAGTGAAAATTATCACATGTTGCTATTATCTTGATTCAAACACTAAGCTAAACAATTAGAAGGATACTAAGGGAAATCATGCTAGTCAATGAATTATCATCATGCTAAAATCAAGCTAAGGATTGTCACTTGAGCATACTCACTTGGAAGAACTATCATATCAACCTAAAGACTAAATTATACCGCAATAGCTATCATGCAACCCTAGAAATAGTTATGACCTCTCACCCATGGGTAGGATAGCAACTAATAAACAAGTTGGCAATCAAGACTAAATGATAATTCAATTAATCTCAAATCCATGTAAAAAGATATCCATGATACTATATAAACATATCTAGGTGGTCTTGAATGGATATTCATATGGTAGGGAAGATTGCCATCAAATAAAAGATAACCATACATGTCATTGGCATAGTTATTAGGACAATTATAATCACAATGAGGTTGTCTTGAATTGATAGTGACTTGTCAAGGAGTTATTAGATAGTTAAGGAAGATAGAGTATTGATATTGGTGGGTGCATGTACTACAATATAGTCAAGGAGGGTATGATGTCGTTGGGACAATCTTGAGTAGAGCCTCCTTGCATGATAATATAACTAGTCATTTGTGATGTACATGAATCTCTATGAGGGTGATGAAGTTTTAGGGTGGAGAAAGGATAATATAAGTGTCTTAAGTTTCCCAAGACTATGATAGACTAGAAATATGCATATGATCTACACATGTTCCCTTATACATTGCACAGTCATCTTGAATATGGAACAATTATAGAACCTCAATTTGTGATCCAAATGTGTCATAATGTCACATTTCATAAGGATCCTAAATGGAGTATCTGGAATCCATTGTTAGCAATTGAAGTCATGATGTTATTCCTGTTGTTTATGACTAGCCTTTAGGGACAACATGAAGGATCATTTGGACATGTGAAGGATACAACATAAGCCTCCCCACCATTTCAAACATTGTTAAAACGTACACCAAGGGTGTGAGTAGTGAAGACAACATGAAGATCTTTTGGAGATATAAACAAGGGTAGACTATTGTATATGAGGTTCTTACGGTGATCATGTAACTTTTACATATCACTTCTCTTTAAGCCATTCTAGAGTATGGGGTATTGAGGTCTATGGATATTGCATGTTAAATCCATCAAAGTGGACAACAAGTTCATGGTTTTCACAAAGCTGAGAATCCTTCCACAGTTAGTATAAGCTACCCTAAGTCATTGTCATGATCAAAGCCTAGACTGTCATAGTTTCATCAAGTTGTCACTAGCCTCTTATTGCACATTTTAGGGCTAACTATGATTTATGAAGCATCAAAGACACCATTAACAAAATCACAAGAAAATGCATCCATTAACAAAGCACCCCACCAGTTTTCATCCATAGAACTCTCATAAGAACACTCACAATCACTAAAAGTGGAACTATCTAAGTTAAAAAAGTCGTCATTATGTGCATTAATAGAATTAGAATCATTAAAATATGATATACATGAATTTGTTATATCTTGATTAGTTAAACCTAAAGAATTTTAAACATTGTCAAAATTGTAAGTACACATCCCTGATTCTTCTTCTTGTCAATGTGGAAGTGAACTATAACCTTGAGAAACAACATCATGACATTCAAGAGTCTTTTGTACTCTCTCAATTTGAACTATGTCATTAATACCTCCCTATAACAAAGTATTATCATCATTCTCTCTAATGTAACCAATTGTATCAACATAAAATTTAGTGCTATTGATGCTACAAATCTGATATAATTGGTCCTCATTTAGTAATGAGTTGTCACTATCATCCTCTTAGCCATTTACCTCTAAAAACTTAGTTGACCATTTTGCAAGAATGCATTTGATTTCAGTATGGTCAAATGGATTGGATTTGACCAAAACCAAGAGAGGTTATTATGGATGGACCCCACATGCACCTATAGGTCCAAACGGATCATTCCTAGCTGCCATGACTTCTGAGAACTACTTCGTCAAAGTTTGGCAGTTTTTTGCTCGTAGGATCTTAAGTGACTTTGCCAGTAGCTTGTTGCCCTGAACGACTGAGACACTTGATGCATGCAACTAGACCTCTCCTAGCATTTACCCACCCGCCCTGATGCATTGGCACTATTGGTTTGGCCCCACGAGTTGCGGAATGCAAAATCTCACTCCTAGCACCTTTCCACTGCATGAAACTGAAGCATTTTGCAAGAATGTATTTGATTTTGCCACGGTCAAATGGATAGGAGTTGACCAAAAATGAGAGAGGTTATTGTGGATGGACCCCACATGGACCTAAAGGTCCAAAAGGAAAATTCCCAACTACCATGAATTCTGAGAATTGCTCCGTCAAAGTTTGGTAGTTTTTTGCTCTTAGGGATCTTAAGTGACTTTGTCAGTAGCCTGTTGCCTCGAATGAATGGGACACTTGGTGCACCAAATGAGACCTCCCCTAGAATTTACCCACCCATACCGATGCATTAGCATGGTCGGTTTGACCCCACAACGAGCAAAATGAAAAATATGGCACCTAAGCATGAAACTGAAGCATTTTGCAAGAATGCATTTGATTTTGACAAAAAACAAAGAGAGGTTATTGTGAATAGACCCCACATGCACCTATAGGTCCAAATAGATCATTTCCATTTGCCACAATTTCTAGGAACTACTCCATCAAAGTTTGACAATATTTTGCTCTTAGGATCTTAAGTGACTTTGCTAGTAGCCAGTTGCCTCAAATGACTGAGGCAATTGGTGCACAAAATGAGACCTCCCCTAGCATTCACCCACCCACCCTGATGCATTGGTGTTGTCAGTTCAACCCCACGAGCTGTGGAATGCAAAATCTCACTCCTAGCACCTTTTCCACTGCACGAAACTGAAGCATTTTGCAAGAATGCATTTGATCTCAGCACGGTCAAATGGATTGGAGTTGACCAAAACTGAGAGAGGTTATTGTGGATGGACCCCACATGCACTTGTAGGTCTAAATAGAACATTCCCATCTACCACAAAATATAAGAACTTCTCCATCAAATTTGGTAGTTTTTTGCTCTTAGGGA
Source organism: Cunninghamia lanceolata (assembly GCA_027924645.1). NCBI lineage: Eukaryota > Viridiplantae > Streptophyta > Pinopsida > Cupressales > Cupressaceae > Cunninghamia > Cunninghamia lanceolata. The sequence goes on from BSBN01001608.1 coordinate 829,042, forward strand.
TCTTAAGTGACTTTGCCAGTAGCCTGCTACCTTGAATGACTCAGACACTTAATGCACCAAATGAGACCTCCCCTAGCATTTAACCACCCACCTTGATGCGTTGGTGCTTTCAGTTCAGCCCCATGAGCTACAGAATGCAAAATGTCACTCCTAGCACCTTTCCACTGCATGAAACTGAAGCATTTTGCAAGAATGCATTTGATTTCATCATGGTCAAACAGATTGGAGTTGACCAAAACTGAGAGAGGTTATTATGGATGGACCCCACATGAATCTGTAGGTCTAAACATAACATTCTCAGCTACCACAAATTTTGAGTATTACTTCGTTAAAGTTTGGTAGTTTTTTGCTCTTAGAGATCTTAAGTGACTTTGTCGGTATCTTGTTACCCTGAACAACTAGGACACTTGGCACACAAAATGAGACCTCCCCTAGCATTTACCCACCCACCCCGATGTGTTAGCACTATTGGTTTAGCCCCACGAGATATGGAATGCAAAATCTCACTCCTAGCACCTTTCCACTGCATGAAATTGAAGCATTTTGGAATAATGTGTTCCTTGTTACCATAGGCAAACGAAATTGATTTAAAAAAATCAAGGTAGGTATTTGTAGCTGGGCCTGACATCCACCTGTGCATGCAAAGATGTTCCTAGGTGTCACAATTTGATATAATGGATGGTCCAAAGTTTGACACCTTTTTTGTCTTAAGGCTCTTGAGAGATTGTTTGTATTCGATGTAGCTAATAATGACCAGGAGGCTTTTCCACTAAAAATAAACCTCTTCTAGCATTCACCCACCCATCCTGATGCAATATCATAGCTAATTCGACCCCACAAGGTATGGAATGTGTTCTAATTACATCCATCAAAGCATAAAGATATGGGAATTTTGTCAGATGTTGTAGTTGCAATTGCCTTGATAGCCATGTATGCAAAGTGGTAGGTGTAAAGCAAATGTAGAAAGATGAAATGAGGATATGCAAAGCATAGAAACCATATGGAAGGTGAAATGAGGATATACGAATCATGCCAAACATCTCTCTCTCTCTCTCTCTCTCTCTCTCTCTCTCTCTCTCTCTCTCTCTCTCTCTCTCTCTCTCTCTCGCGTTTTGCAATACAAAGACAAATCCACATGTGCTTTCCTTGTAAGTGGCCTAGGAGTTTGTAGCCCTTCTCAGAGACCTTTAATGTCATAACTTCCTTCATACACCTAATAATGGAGATCTGAGACTTGATTTGGATACCCTTTTGGTCATTGTAAAACATATGTGAAAATGAGATAGGGTTGTTTTGTATGGAATAGGAAAAAATGAGGCTATTACAGTCAAATCAGGCCTATTTTGGGGATTTAATGTAACAACAGAGACTTGCACGTGGACTTAAACCTTGATATTGATAGGGAAGATGTAAATAGGCATATATAACATGTCTAACACTTCTCTTGTAGAAATCACTCACCCAGTTCACAAGAATTCTCAAAAATACATCAGGCCAAATAGAGTAGGGCTTATTCAAAATGGCACTTACACGTGTGACCAACCTCTGAAATCTTTCTTGTAGCTCTGTATATACCTGCATATGGTGGAATTTGGAGAAAATAAAAATTTACTAAAACTACCCCCTCAATGGCCAAGACTCAGTATGTTATAAAATGCAAAATAAGTTGCTTCAAGGGGTCTAACTCATTGGATTAGGTATGTTCACGTATATTACACTTTATGGAATCATCACAATTTGCAAATAGTCCATTTTGGATGGAAAATGGGAAACCCTTATCTAAATGACTTAAATGGATGTCTTGACCTACAAGACCACTTGGAAACATGAAAATGTCCTCCTTGCCATCTCCTAAAGTCACAGTTTGATTGGTTTTGAGCCTATGCTCCTGCATCAACAAGGAAGGTGAAGTATTTGACATGATGTTCAAAGAAATGTCATCTCATGGAATGCAATTAGTAGATGTAAATCCAAATTCTACAACCTTATCCACCATCCTCCTTGCCTATGCTAAAATGGGATGTTTGGAACATGGTACAGATAACCATCAAAGCATAAAGGATATAGGAATTTTGTCACATGTATTTGCAGCTACCCTTTTAGATATGTATGCAAAGTGTGGAAGCATAGACAAGGCATGTGAATAGTTTGGCATGACACCTCAAAGAAATGTTGTCTCATGGAATGCAATGATTGTAAGATATATGCAAAAAATGAATTTTTTGATAAGGCTTTCGAAACTTTCAAGCAAATACAATTGGTAGGTGTAAAGCAAATGTAGAAAGGTGAAATGAGGATATGCAAATCATCCAAAAACCATATAGAAGGTGCAATGAGGATAGACAAATCATGGCAAACATGTCTCTTTCCCTATGTCTTTCTCTCTTCCCCTCTTCCTCATTCTTCTACTTTTGTAACCCATATAGATGGTGAAATGAGGGTATGTTAGACCTATAGAAGGTGAAATGAGGATATAATGTCAAACATATCATCTCCCTCTCAGTCTCTCTCTAAGTCTCCCTAACTAAACATATAATGTCAAACATATATCTAAGGTGAGATGAAGGTAGGAATTTACGTTGTCAAACATATAGAAGGTGAAATGAGGATATGTCTAACATGTAAGATGAGAAATTATCTATGATTATCATATCAAATCTAGTAGTTTCAATATCATGATCATTATGATATGTATACAAAAAGAAGAGTACAACAAATATATTAACTAACACTTAGCATCAATCTAATAATTTAGCATAAAAAAATTATATTTCCTTATATGATTCAAACTATGAATTGTTAGATTTATCTAAAAAAACTTATATGATGCACCTTTCCTTGTACCCACCATTCTCTTAACAAAAATGCTTTATTTTATGTCTCATATTCCATATTTTTCTTAACATAAAACTGTAAAATTTAACTAATAATTTATATACAAAAACTAATTATATGAAAACCATATCATAAGATGTTGCAAATAGGTTCACAATATATTTATTTGTTAGCCAAATAAAAGTTAGCTTCAATATTCATAATTCAACTATTATTTCTTGGATTCAATTGTCTAGGAAACAATTCATATTGACTTTCTAGAAAATTCTTTTGAGAATAAAGTTTGTCTTTACACCCCAATATGGACAATATTGGTTGATAAAAAATGATACTACTAGGGGATCAAAATTCAAACACATTGCATACCTTACCTAATGTGTTGCAAATTCAATTCAAGTTACACGTATACTTCCCAAAAAGAAATCCACAAAATTCTTAAGATTTACAATTTACTCATGAATATTATATTCTTCACCAAGCTTGTAATTCTAACTAACCTTATAATTCAAAGCATAAAGGATATGGGAATTTTTTTAGATGCTGTAGTTGTAACTGCCCTAGTAGACATGTATGCAAAGTGTCAAAGCATAGATAAGGCATGTGAATTGTTTAACATAACACATCGAAGAGATTCCATCTCATGGAATTCAATAATTGCAAGATATGCACAAAATAGATTTGTTGATAAGGATTTAGAAAATTTCAAGCAAATGCAATTGGAAGGTGTAAATCCAAATTCCACAACCTTAACCAACATCCTCCCTACCTATGCCAAAATGGGATCTTTAGAACATGGTATGGACATCCATCAAAGCATAAAGGATATGGGAATTTTATCAGATCTGTTGTAGTTGTAACCACCCTAGTAGAAATGTATGCAAAGTGTGGAAGCATAGACAAGGCATGTGAACTATTTGATAGAACACAGGTCAAAGGGATGCCATCTCATGGAATGCAATAATTGAAAGATATGCACAAAATGGATTTGGTCATAAGGCTTTAGAAACTTTCAAGAAAATGCAATTGGCAGGTGCAAAGCCAAATTCTACAACCTTAGCTAACATCCTCCTTACCCATGCCAAAATGGGATCTTTGGAATAGGGTATGGACATCCATCAAAGCATAAAGGATATGGGAATTTTGTTAGATTTGTTGTAGTTGCAACTACCCTAGTAGACATGTATGCAAAGTATGGAAGCATAGACAAGGCACATGAACTGTTTGATAGAAAACCTCAAAGAGATGCCATCTCATGGAATCCAATAATTGCAAGATATGCACAAAATGGATTTGTTAATAAGGATTTAGAAACTTTCAAGAAAATACAATTGAGAGGTGTAAAGCCAAATTCCACAACCTTAACCAACATCCTCCCTTCATATGCCAAAATGGGATCTTTGGAACATGGTATGGATATCCATCAAAGCATAAAGGATATGGCAATTTTGTCAGATCTTGTAGTTGCAACTGTCCTAGTAGACATGTATGCAAAGTGTGGAAGCATAGACAAGGTACGTGAACTATTTGGCATGATGCCTCAATGAAATGCCATCTCATGGAATGCAATGAATGCAAGATATGCAAAAAATGGACTTTTTTTATAAGGCTTTATAAACTTTCAAGCAAATACAATTGGTGGGTGTAAATCCAAATTCCACAACCTTAGCCAATATCCTCCTTGCCTATGCTAAAATGGGATCTTTGGAACACAGTATGGACATCTATCAAAGCATAAAAGATATGGGAATTTTGTTAGATGTTGTAGTTGCAACTACCCTTAGAGACATGTATGCAAAGTGTGGAAGCATAGACAAGGCACATGGACCGTTTGGCATGACACCTCAAATGTCATCTCATGGAATGCAATGATTGCAAGATATGAACAAAATGGATTTTTTGATAAGGCTTTAGAAACTTTTAAGCAAATGCAATTGGTAGGTGTAAAGCCAAATTCCAAAACCTTAGCCAACATCTTCCTTGCCTATGCCAAAATGGTATCTTTGGAACATGGTATGGACATCCATCAAAGCATAAAGGATATAGGAATTTTGTCAAATATTGTAGTTGCAACTACCCTACGAGACATGTATGCAAAGTGTGGAAGCATATACAAGGCACGTGAACTATTTGGCGTGATGCCTCAAAGAAATGTTGTCTCATGGAATGTAATGATTGCAAGATATGCACAAAATGGATTTTACATAAGGCTTTAGAAACTTTTAAGCAAATTCACAAAAGAAACTTTCAACCAAATGCAGTTAGCACATCTAAAACCAAATTGCACAACCTTATCCAACATCCTCCTTGCCTATGCCAAAATGGGATCTGGGGAATAGGGTGTGGACAACCATCAAAGAATAAAGGATATAGGAATTTTGTCACATGTTGTATTTGTAGTTGCCCTTGTAGACATGTATGCAAAGTGTGGATGCATAGACAAGGTGCCTGAATTGTTTGACATGATGCCTCAAATAAATGCATAGTCTCATAGAATGTAATGATTGCAATATATGCACAAAATGGATTGTTTGAAAATGATTTATAAAGTTTCAATCAAATGCAATTGGCATGTGTAAAACTAAATTCCTATAATAATAATTGATCATCATATTAAATATTTAATGTAAACTATCATATACATAATGTCATGAACATAACATCTAATCTATATATGAAGCCATATAGGCATTTACAAACAAAGCCATACAAGCATATACAAAGATATACATCGGTAACATACAAAAGTATGTATACAAAGCCATCTAGGCACACCAAAAAAATGTCCCAAAATCTAGTTTCCTATGAACTTCTATGAAATAATCTGTGGCCCTTGCTTGGCCATGAAGATGGAGAGCTAATCGGTGACTCATCCTCTCTCTCCTATCAACTAGACCTCGACAGAGAGTTTTTACAGCTCCACCTGTTAATTCAATCAAACAATATGCACATTAATATAGAAAACATAAAATATATAACATCACATATGTAATTGATCACTTATTGCTAGCTGATGATCCCTCTTGATCATCTTTTCTCTCTCTTCATCCGTAGCTGGATGGATTGGAGTTGTGACCTCATGTGAGAAGCAACAAGAAGCAAAATTGACTAAACATAAATATCATTTATGTACATAAAATGACATAAGATAAAACAAGAAATACAAAATGACATTTACATGTTTCTGGCTCATACCTCGGTCAAAGGACTTGAAGACAACATAGCTGTAGCAATGCTTGTCTCTATTGACTCACGAAGATGAGGAGTATCCATATTCAACATCTAAAAATAAAGTTCAAGGTTATTTGACAAAAATAGCTACATAACATTATTTAAATGCATAATAATTAAAAATGGTTAAATTTACCTCTGTAAAACTGGTTTTGCATCCAAGGGACCAAGGAAATCATGGAGGTGTTGGTGAAGCTCCTTGTCGAAATTATCAAATTGTCACTACATAAGATTACCATTGATATATGCACTATATTTAAGATCATGTGATAAATTACATAATTGTTGACTCAACCTCCTCCCATAACCCACCACTAGATAGCTAACAAAGGCAGGATGAAGACTCTAACCCTAGAATTTCATTGTATAGATAATTACATACATTAATTTTGACTTATAATATAGATAGTCATATAAAATTAATTACAAATTTCAAACACAAATATATTAAATCAAGATGAACCTTGTAAAAAATTGTTTGGGAGTTAATACCAAATGTACGTTGTAAAACATCATCTATGAGAACAAGATCATCCAATATGGATGTGTCCATCATTGGCTATTGCCCCTACATTGCAACATCCTATTGAGAGTCGTGTGTCCCATAATCGTACATGTTCCCACATGAACTGTAAAGATGTGGGGACAAATGACACCTATTTCTCTCACCCTCATTGGTCTGGGTGAAATCATCGTCGTGTTGTGCTAGAGACTGTGTGAGAGAACTCAATGAATGCAATGTCTCCACCTCAACACTTTCCTTCAAAGTCAAAGGGAGTGACACACGTACTGGCCTTATCAGGGGTCTAGGTATGTGGTTTTGGTCTCACTGTGCCCCCTCTCTATCTTGAGCAGAACCACCACCTCTACCCTGGAACTCTCAAATGTCAAAATAATTAAGAATCTTCTTGAGGACGAACTCACAATAGAGTTTCCTCAAGAAATATTGTGGCACCTCATTGTTGTTACATGGATGCTCATCAAACACCATGTACCATCTATCCTAAAAGTTTTGGGATATATCTTCATTCCTACACCAATGAATCGAGAAGTATTTGCAAGTCTCTTCTAATGTTTGGCTAGTTTTAGGATTGATAAATTGTTAACATAATGCAGATTTTGTAATTTTTTGGTCCTTGACTTGTTTGTAAGACAATTTGTCGACATAGTATTGCCGACACCTCTCGCTATAGTCATTCCATTCGGTGATTTGGTTTGTCACTGATTTAATGTGAGAAACAATCACCTCTAACGACTTGACAAGTGCTCTCCTATGATCAGTGCTTGCACTTGGACTATTTAAAGTTTTAATTAGGGTTTGAAGACATTTTTTGTTTTCTTCAATTTGCCCTAAATAGTTTTCCTGTGTGTCTCTTTCATTGTGAGGATGTAAAGGTGGGGGGTTTTGAGGGTTTTGGGGATTGTTTTTAGTCTCCTCTATTGAATTAGTGTTCTGTGGTCCCTCATTGACTATAAATTCAACATAAGAAAACAAACATTGTAAAAGTAAAAATTTCTTTTCCAACTCACAAAAATCAATCAAACCCTACCTTCTTCAGCTGCTACACCCTCTACATTTCCTTCACAACATATTCGGGAGTGGGATTGGTGAGGTGATATGGTGAAAATGTCAATTACACTTAGAACTTGCTTGATTTCTCCTTCCTCCAACACGCTTGTGCTCTTGTGACTAGTTTTTTCTTGCAAAAATATAGAATTGCCATAGGGGTTTTTATTTTTTTTTTAACTTTATGAAACAGATAAAACATGCTCATGTTTTCTCTTACATGGGACCAAAAAACCAAAGTGGCAACTTTTTGGTCCCACAACTTTGTACATATACCCAGAGCTGCTACATTATTTTTCCTCTTTATATATATAAATCTTTGTTTTATTTGTGCCCCTTTTTGGTTCCTCTTTCTCTCTCCCCCTCATGCTTCTCTCCAATAGATTGGTATTGGAGCCAAAGCCCTAGATTTTACTAGGTATTAAGAATCTTTCTCCAAATTTATAAAAATGGCCAGAGGTGACAATAAGAGTTGACAACAACCATCAACATTTGATGGACAAAACTATGATGTGTGGACTAAAAAGATGAAAACTATCTAAGTAGCTAATAATTTGTGGGAGAGCTTGTGATTAGTGGATTCATAGATGTAACTAACCAAACAATCTATGCAACATTGACAAATGCCCAAAAGACTCAATTGAAGGACACTAGAAGGAAATATGCAAAAGCCCTAAGTTTGATTGAAACAACATTGACAAAAGCTATATTCCCTCGAATAGTAGCAACTAACTATTTAAAGGAAACTTGGAAATTCTTTAAAAATCCTACAAAGGGACTAACAAGGTGAGGTTAGTCAAATTCCAATTACTCTAGAGAGATTTTGAAACTCTTCAAATAAAATATGGTGAGTCTATTTTAGACTTCCATACAAAAATTTCTAACTTAATAAATTAGTTAAGTATTAATAGAAAATCTATGGAAGAGGTTATTGAGAAAATCCATAGGAGTTTGCCCTTAAGATTTAACTTGATTTTCATTTCATTAGAAGAGGCTAAAGACCTCTCAAAGATGACATTAGATGAGTTGATGGGTTCACTTCAAACCCATGAGCAACAGTTGAATAGATCCACTCTTTCTCAAGAGTAAGCCTTTAATAATCAAAGCAGTGTGAGAGGTAGGGGGAGAGGAACAAACAATAAAGGTAGAAGTCAAAGAGCTATAGGAAGAAGCTACTCAAGAAGAGTAAGCTCAAACAACCAAGAGGGAGAAAGTAGCTCATAGCTAGATTGTAAAGACAAGAAAAGGAGCAACAACTCAAACCAAAGGTATGATAAAAGTAATGCCTAGTACTATTATTGTCACAAGTATGATCATTTTACAAGTGAATGTAGAAAAAGGTAGCATGACCAAGTGAAACAAAGTACAAATGTAGCCAATGAAAGTGTAGCTAAAAATGAACAATTGTCAAACATGTTCATTGTGTGTAACATTGCTAAGTAGATTAGCACTGAGGTTTGGTATTTGGATAGTGCTCGTAGCAACCAAATGAGTGGTAATGTGATGCAGGAGCATCTAGTGGTGTAAGGGCAATCTTGCATCACCCAAAAAGAAGTTAATTCGAAATCATTGTAGTTGTTTTCATTTCTTTCCATAATTAGTGTTTCTGGTTCCATAATATCTTGAATAATGATGTAGGACTTTCAATTTTTCTAAAACTACTAAAAATAGCGACCTACCTATTTTGGAAAGTGTACCTGCCATTTTAGGAAATTTTGCATTTGGGCGTGAAATGAAGTGAAAACTTACAGGAAGTTACATAACAAAAATATAAGACCTTTGGCGAAGGAATCAGGCAAAGATCATTTGTGAGCTGAAAGATATTAAAGTTTTTGTTTTTTGAAAAGCCCCTAAAAATTTTTAGAATGAGATATGAGGCACTAAAACATCCCATAACATCCCAAAAAGTTGACAAAAATCCATTTATGGATTTCTAGTGTGATAGTTCACATCGTGAGCTTTCCAGTGCTTAAAACGGTTTGTCAATCGGACACTCGGATCAAAATTTATGCTTCCCAGAAGTTGACCTACTTTTGGAGGGAGTTGTAAATTTCAAAATTTAGCTGGAGGCTGCCAAAAAGTGCTATTTATAGCTATTTTGGGAACCCTGGGTGGTTGTAGAGTTAAGGGGGCAAGTGTAAAGTCAAGAATAGGTGGAAAACAGAAACCCTAACTGATTTGGGGTTACAGAAGGCTAAAGATTCTAGAGTCTTGAGGTTGGGGAAAGCTGTAATGTGTTGCAGCCAGTAGAGGATTCATCCTTTGATTGTAATTAAGCTTCTGTAATGTAATGAGTTGCCCAGATCAATAAAATAAAGTTCCATTTTCTATGTTCAATTTCTGTTGTGTGTGTTTTGTGATTTACCCCCTTCATCAAGTGGTATCAAAGCAAGGGTTCCTGAGTTTGTAGATAGATCGCCGACTGTGAGGTAGTTTGCACTAGGACCTGAGGTTGTGGGTTTGCTGCGGAGATCAAGATGCCTCCACAAAGAAATCGTGTTGGGAGAAATGCTTTGACGGAAGAGGGTTTTAGAGCCCTGCAAAGGCAAATTGATGCATTGCAAGAGGAGCTGCGAAAAGGGTTTGATCTGAGAACAAGAGAAGAAAGCGAAGATGAAGCTGAAGAGGAGCTATCTGAGGAAGAACAAGAAGTTGCAGGAGATCCTACAAAAGTTAGGTTGTTGAGGGCCACTTCTAAGATCAGAAAGAGGCCCAGGATCAAAGTTTCTACATATTCTGGAGATTTGAATTCGGAACAACTTATTGATTGGATCAATGACATGGAGTACTTCAAGTATGAAGATGTGGAGGACCTAGATCGGGTCAAGTTTGCAAAAACAAAGTTGAAGGGCCATGCCAGCATTTGGTGGAAGGAGGTCCAATTAGAGAGGAACAGAAGGGGAAAAGGAAAGATCACCAGATGGGATCAGATGGTGGAGAAACTGAAGAAGCAGTTCATTCTTGTGGACTATGAGATGGAGTTGTTGAAGAAGCTGCAAGGACTAAAGCAAGGTAACAAGTTTGTCAAGGAGTATATAGAAGAGTTTTATAAGATTACTATCAGGACAGGCCATGCAGAGCCCAACAAGGAGAATGTAGCCCATTACATTAATGGGTTGAGGCTGAGTATTCAAGAGGAGCTAAGCCTGGTCAGAATGACCACCATAGAAGATGCATACCAGTTTTCCCTTAAGGTGGAAGAGAAGCTGAATAAAAGATTTGACAGCAAGCAAAGGGGAAGAGGTCAAGTTGAAATGATTGGTGGAAGACCCTATGGGGGCCGAAATGAAGATTCAAAGAAAAGTGAAGAAGTTGACACTAGTCAAAATCAGAGAGGAGATAATACCTACTGCCCTCGTGAACAAAACAATGGTGAGCAAAGAGGAAGAGGAAGAGGCAAACCTGGGCAAGGACCTGGAAGAGGAGGTTTCAGAGGAACCTGTTTCTAATGCAGAGAAGAATGGCATCGAGCATATGAGTGTCTGCAACATCAAGGAAGGACAAATAGAAGACCTGAAGGTAATGCACGAGTTGTACATGTAGATGAAGATACACATTCTGAGCATTCTGAAGATGCTGAAAGGGGAGAAACCCTAGTTGTCAGAAACACCTTGCTGAATGTGGAGAAAGAACCCAATCAAAGGAAGAGTTTATTATGCACAAGGTGCAAATGTGAAGGTAAGTGTTGTGATATTATTATTGACAGTGGAAGTACTGACAATCTTGTTTCAGAGGAGATGGTTGACAAGTTGAAGTTGACAAGAAGAAAGCATCCACATCCATATCGGATTGCATGGTTGCAGAAGGACCACAAAGCTTTAGTCAATGAGCAGTGTTTAGTGAAGTTCAAGATTGGGGACTACCATGATGAGGTGCTGTGTGATATCATACCGATGGTTGCATGTCATATGTTGTTGGGGACGCCATTGCAATATGATAGGAGCGCTGTCCATGATGGCCGTGCACACACATATTCCCTAACAAAGGATGGAGTTCATCATTAGTTAAAGCCCTTGAAGGAGGTGGAAGAAAAGGTATGTAGTACTGCTAGAATTTGCTTTGTAGATGGTAGAAAATTTTTGGAGGGCATGAAGCATGAGCGTCATTGCTTTGCATTGATTCCCAAGATTAGTCAAGAGGAATGTGAAGATGTACCAACAGAAGTTTCAGATATGTTGGAAGAATTTTAGGACATTATCTCTGATAATGTATTAGAGGGTTTACCACCAGTAAGGAAGATAAGTCATCAAATGAATTTGATACCAGAAGCCAGTTTGCCAAATAAGGCAACGCACAGAATGACCCCTGCAGAGAATGAAGAGTTGAACAGACAAGTTCAGGAGTTGTTGAGGAAGGGACTGATAAGGGAGAGCCTAAGTCCATGTGCAGTACCTACAGTACTAGCACCAAAGAAAGATGGAGAGTGGAGAATGTGTACAGACTCTCAAGCCATCAATAAGATCACAATCAAGTACAAATTTCCATTTTCTAGAATGGATGACATAATTGATTGTTTGAGTGGAGCCAAGTACTTCACGGAGATTGACCTAAAGAGTGGGTATCACCAAATCCGTATTAGAGAAGGAGATGAGTGGAAGACAGCCTTCAAGACAAAGGAAGGTTTGTCTGAGTGGTTAGTCATGCCATTTGGGCTAACCAATTCACCGAGCACATTCATGCTGCTCATGAACGAGGTACTGAAAGAATTTTTGGGAATTTTTGTTATTGTTTATTTAGATGATATTTTGATTTTAAGTAAGACTTGGGATGAGCATCTGATGCATATCAGAAGAGTTTTAGAGAAGCTGAGGGAGGAGAAGTTATCTAAAGAAATGTAGGTTTGCAAAGAAGGAGTTGGTATACCTAGGATTTGTTGTCTCAGAGGAAGGTCTTAAGATGGACCCAGAGAAGGTGAGGGCTATCATTGAATGGCCTACACCGAAGAGTGCTTCTGAGGTAAGATCTTTTCATGGTTTGGCAAGTTTTTACAGAAATTTTATCAGGAATTTTAGTAGCATTTGTGCACCCCTAACTGAGACAATGAGAGGGGATAGAAAAGAGTTTAGATAGACTAAAGGAGCAGACAAGAGCTTTGATACATTGAAGCAAAAAGTCATAGAACAACTTGTTTTGGCACTTCCAGATTTCAATAAGGTATTTCAGGTAGATTGTGATGCTAGTGGTAGTGGTATAGGAGCTATTTTGAGCCAAGAAGGTAAGCTCATTGCCAATTTTAGTGAGAAGCTTAATGATACCAAGAAAAAGTATTATGTTTATGATCAGGAGTTTTATGCTATAGTGCAGGCTTTGAAGAAATGGAGACATTATTTGTTGCCAAAGGAGTTTGTTTTATATATTGATCATCAGGCTTTGTAGTATCTTAATAGTCAAGGAAAGTTAAATCAAAGGCACTTAAAATGGGTTGAGTTTTTGTAGAGCTATACTTTTGTTTTGAAGTACAGGAGTGGGAAGTCCAACAGAGTTGCAGATGCCTTGAGCAAAAGGCAAAATTTGCTGACAGAAATGAAGATAGAGGTTGTTGGGTTTGATAAGCTCAAAAGTTTGTTTCCTGAAGATCCAGATTTTGTAAAGGCCTGGAAGGCTTGTTTGGAACTTGTTACTTTGGACAGGACAAAATGGTTGTATTTCATAATCCAAGATGGCATGTGGTTTAGAGGAAGCCAGTTGTGCATTCTGAGGAGTTCCATGAGAGAGAACCTGATTAAGGAGAAGCATCGTGGAGGATTGGCTGGACACTTTGGTCGAGATAAGACCATTGCTATTGTTGGTAAAAATTATTATTGGCCACAATTGTAGCAAGATGTGAGGAAATTTGTATAGAGTTGCAGAGTATGTTAGATGGCGAAAGGAGCAAGTCAGAATACAGGTCTATATCAACCATTACCTATACCAGAGAAGCCATGGGATGATATTAGTATGGATTTTGTTCTTGGTTTACCAAGGACACAGAGAGGACATGATTCCATTTTTGTGGTGGTGGACAGATTCTCAAAGATGGCACATTTTGTTCCTTGCAAGAAGACTAATGATGTTGTTCATATTGCAGAGTTATTTTTCAGGGAGGTGGTGAGATTACACAGTCTACCAAAGAGCATAGTTTCAGATTGAGATACCAAGTTTGTTGGTTATTTCTAGAGGACATTATGGAAGAAGTTGAAGACAGATTTGAAGTTTAGTTCTGCACACCATCCATAGATTGATGGACAGATGGAAGTGGTGAATAGGAGTTTGGGTAACCTGCTACAATGCTTAGTAGGAGATAAGCCCAAGGGATGGGATTTGATTTTACCACAGGCAGAATTTGCTTACAACAATTATGTCAATAGGAGTACTAGTAAATTACCATTCTAGATTATATATGGCAATAGCCCGAGAAATGCTTCTAAGTTAAGGAAGCTGGACAAAGGCAAAAAGACAAGTGCTAAAGCTGAAGACTTTGCAGAACATCTGAAGAATTTACATGAAGAGGTGAGAAAGCACATTAATAAGATGAATATTTGGTGCAAGTCTAAGGTAGATCAGAAGAAGAGATATAAGGAGTTCCAGGTAGGAGATGAAGTCATGGTTCACTTGAGAAAAGAAAGGTTCCCAATTGGAACATATAATAAGTTGAAAATGAAGAAATTTGGACCATGCAAAATCCTAAAGAAGCATGATTTAGGAAATGCATATGAGGTAGAGCTGTCGAGTGGGATCAATATTTCCCCTGTTTTCAACATTGCTAATTTATCAGAATATCATGAAGGTGGAATAGAGGATGGACCCACAGAAGTGCAATAAAGTATTCCACATCTACTTCACTGGAGGACATAGAAGAGATCTTGGATAGCCATGTGGGAAGAAGTACTCAAAACAAGCAATATGAAGAATATCTGGTAAAATGGAAAGGAAGGCTTGTTGAAGATTCTTCTTGGTTGTCTACAACAGAGGTTGACCGTTTGGGTTTTCCTCACACAAACACCTAAGACGTGACAAGGTCACTTCTCAAATTACCCTGGGTGTCTGATGCAGGAGCATCAAGTGCTGTAAGAGTAATCTTGCATCACCCAAAAAGAAGTTAATTTAAAATCATTGTATTTGTTTTCATTTCTTTCCATAATTAGTGTTTCTGGTTCCATAATATCTAGAATAATGATGTAGGACTTTCAGTTTTTCCAAAACTGCTAAAAATAGCGATCTGCCTATTTTGGAAAGTGTACCTGCCATTTTAGGAAAGTTTGCATTTGGGCACAAAATGAAGCAAAAAATTACAAAAAGTTACATAACAGAAATATAAGACCTTTGGCGAAGGAATTAGGCAAAGATCATTTGTGAGCTGAAAGATATTAAATTTTTTGTTTTCTGAAAAGCCCCTGAAAATTTTTGGAATGAGATATGAGGCACTAAAAAAACCCATAACATCCCAAAAAGTTGACATAAATTTGTTTACAGATTTCCAGCGTGATAGTTCACATCACGAGCTTTCTGGCACTTAAAACGATTCGTCAATCGGACACCCGGATCAAAAGTTATGCTTCCTGGAAGTTGACGTACTTTTGGAGGGAGTTGTAAATTTTAAAATTTAGCTGGAGGCTGCCAAAAAGTGCTATTTATGGCTATTTTGGGAACCCTGGGTGGTAGTAGAGTTAAGGGGGCAAGTGTAGAGTCAAGAATAGGTGGAAAATAGAAACCCTAGCTGATTTGGGGTTACAAAAGGCTGAAGATTCTAGAGTCTTGAGGTTGGGGAAAGCTATAATGTGTTGCAGCCAGTAGAGGATTCATCCTTTGATTGTAATTGAGCTTCTGTAATGTAATGAGTTGCCCAGATCAATAAAATAAAGTTCCATTTTCTATGTTCAATTTCTGTTGTGTGTGTTTTGTGATTTACCCCCTTCATCATAATGTAAAATTGTTTGCCTCCATTGACAAGAACATTAAGTTTGAAATAAAAATGGGAAATAATGAAAAGGTTCCAGTCATGGGAAGAGGTTTTTTCATCATTCAAATCAAGCATGGTGACAAAAGAGTAATCCATGATGTCTATTATGCCCCAGGCATAAAACCTTTAGAACCTTTTGAACATTAGATAACTGGTCTAAAAAGAATATAGATTCTTGATGGAAAATGGATAGTGCATAATTTTGACAAGGATGGGAGCAAGGACAATATTTTTATAGTCCAAATGATAAGAAACCAAATGTTTTTCCTTAGGATGTAAATTGATTTCTCAGCACAGTTTGCAGCTGACCCTTCCAAGCACATAAATACTAGAGCAATGCCACAATAGTTAGCCTTCAAGATATTCATTAAAGACCCATCCAAGCTTTGGCATTTGAGGTATGGACATTAAGTTATTCCATTTTAAATCTTTTCTCCAAAAGGATATGGTTACGAGGCTACCAACAATTGTAGAGATCGATAGAAAATGTGAGGTTTGCATCCTAGGAAAACAAAATAGGTAACCCTTTCATTCAGGGAAGTCTAGGACGGAAAAAAACCACTAGAGTTAGTGCACTCAGATTTATGTGGTCCCATGAAAACTCTCGCCATATTTTAGAATGAATATTTCATGACCTTCATTGATGACTATAGTACCTAAAGACTTGGGTTTATTTAAAAAAATAAATCCGAAGCCTTTGAGAAATTCAAGTTGTTCAAGGTCTTAGTTGAGAAATAAAGTGGCCACTTCATCAAGGTCTTTAGAATTGATAGAGGGGGAGAGTATGTCTCCAAGGAATTTCTAAATTTTTGCAAGAATGAAGGCATTGAAAAATAATTTACAACTAGATACATTCCACAACAAAATGGAGCTACTGAGAGGAAGAATAGAACCATCCATGAAATGGTTGCAAGCATGTTGAAGGTCAAGGGACTTTCAAATGAATTTTGGGACTAAGACTAAAACAACAATAATATTCCTACTAAATAGATATCCCACAAAGGTTGTACGTGATAAGATTCCACAAGAAGCATGAACAATAAAAAATATAGTGTGGAGCACCTAAGAATTTTTGGGTGCATGGCATATGCATTTGTGCCAAAGGCGAAAAGATAGAAATTTGATGATAAAGGAGAAAAGTGCATCTTCGTTGGCTATAGTGAATAATCCAAAGCATACAGACTATATAACTCTATTACCAAGAAGGTTGTCATCAACAAGATGTTGAGTTCATTAAGAATTGAACATGGGATGGTAGGGTTGACACCTCCATGTGTATCTCAATAACAGTACCCATAGATGATGAAGGTGGAAATGAAGAGAGAATTTCTAGTAGGAAAACTGAATAGCACTTCTCACTTCATCAACATCACAACATACTTCGTAGTCAAGTAGCTTTGGAAGTAGTTTAGACCCAATGCTCACCTCTCTAATACTAAGAAAGACAAGGAGTGTGAGGGAGATTTATGAAAATAGAAGGTTTGATGATTTTGATGAAAGTCTAAATTTTTCTTTATTTTCTCATAATGATCCAACACATTTTGAAGAATTTGTGAAAGAAAAAATAGTGTCAGGCCAAGAATGAAGAGTTGGATGAAATAGAAAGAAATAAAACATGGGAGCTAATTGAGTTACCCAAGGGTATACAAGTGATCAGAGTTAAGTGGGTGTATAAGACCAGGAATACCGTCAATGGGAAAATTGAGAGGCATAAAGCAAGGCTGGTTGTTAAGGGATACAAACAACATCCTAGATGAGATTATGATGAGACATATGCTCTTGTTGCAAGGCTAGAAATAGTCTAGGATATCTAAGCAATAGAAACCCAACATTTAAGTGGAAGGTATACCAAATAGATGTGAAGTCTACCTTCTTGAATGGAGTACTTAAAGAAGTATATTTTTAACAACCACCTGGCTATGAAGTCCCAAGACAAGAAATAAAAGTATACGTGATGAAGAAATCCCTCTATGGGCTTAAGCAAGAACCTCGATCATGGTACAACATAATTGATTCATACTTGCTTAGAAATGGCTTCAACAAAAGTTACAATGAGCCCACACTCTACATCAAGGAAAGTCATGGTGAGATCTTAATTGCTAATTTATATGTAGATGATTTGATTTTTATAGAAATAATGACCTCTTTATTACTGATTTCAAAGAAGTTATTAAATGAGAATTTGAGATGATAGACTTAGGATTGTTGAAATATTTCTTTGGCAACAAATGGATCATGGCATTTTCATTTCTCAAACTAATTATGTGACACACAACTTGAAGAGGTTCAAAATGTTGAGCAACAAACTTGCACCAACACTAACAACTATAGGTCTAAAATTGAGTAAGGAACCCAACCCTATACAAGAGCATGGTTGGAAGCCTAATGTATTTGATAGCTACTAGGCATGATATAATGTATGTGGTAAGTTTGATTTCTATATTCATGGAGATACCTAAGGATACATATTGGCAAGCAGGAAAGAGAATCCTAAGATATGTTAATGGAACTAAGGGTTGTGGCATTTTATATATTGCATCTAGTGAGTTTGAGATGATTGGTTATACTATAGTGATTGGGTAGGTAGTGTAGATGAAAAGAAGAGAACATCAAGATATGTGTTACACATGGGCTCAAGAGCCATATCATGGGCATCAAAAAAGTAACCATTATTTCTCTCTCTATAGTAGAAGCTAAATATATTGCAACAAATGTAGCTACATCTCAGGCTCTTTGGCTTAAAAGAATCCTAGTAGATTTGAATGAGGAAAAAAAAGATGGTACAACCATATATTGTGACAATGTATCCTCAATTACCTCAATAAGGAACCTAGTTTTCCATGGACGAAGAAAACATATTGAGACCTAATATCATTTTATAAGGGAGCTAGTAAAGCATGGAGATATTAAACTTCAGTTTTGTAGATTCGAGTAATAGCTTGTTGATATTTTTACTAGGGCATTATAAAAGGAGTTTTTTAAATGCTTAAAAAGAAAATTTGGGTATCAAAGATAGCTCTAGAAAGCAACTGCAGAAACTAGCTCTAGAAATCTAGCTCTGAAAGCCAACTTTGAAAATTAACTCTAGAAAATAGTTCCAGGAAATCAGCCTTGGAAAGATAGCTCTAGAAATTAGTTCTAGAAATATATCTTTAGAAACCCGCTCTAGAAAGTAGCTCCACTAGTTAGCTCCAAAGATCACAAAACAAGTCTAGAAATCACTAGTCAAATATAGAGATAGTTGTAAGTGGGTATTTCTATTGGACTTTGTTTAATCTTTTACTATAAGGGTTATATCTAATGGACTCTGTTTGATGGACTCTATTAATATTTTGTTGTAAGGGACCAGGACACTCTTTCCTAGCTTATCATAACAAAAAACTATAGAGATAGCTATGAAGATACAATATGTACATGATAAGAGACTCAATATTAAGGGGGAATGTTGGAAAATCTAATCTTGAGAAAATGCTAGACATTTCATCCATTCCTATCAAATTTTTTTTTTTTTGGGATCCACTTATTTTTCCACCTTGTCCAAAATAGTTAATGTTGTTTCTGGATGGTTTTACATATTAAATGTTGGTAGTTACATTTGAGTTTTGTGAGTGAGCAAAAAAATTGGGAAAAGATAGAAGAGACAAAAAGGAAGAAAAAGAATTGTAGAAAGAGAAGCAGCAACTAAGATTATAGAGAGAACAACAGGAGAGAGGAATTTTGCATGCAACTCTAAAAAGAGCATACACCTGCTAACTTTGGAAAGCATGATTAGTGTAGGCACTATAGAAAAGGGAGATCAGTGTAGAAGCTCTAGAAAGTGAGAATATGGTAAACTAAGAACAAAGTTGACAACTATGGAATGCTTGGAGTAACCAGATCCAAATAGTAGGACAACACTAGTGTCTAGTTAGCTACGGAAAGAGGAAAAATAGAGCAATATCTCTAGATGTCGTAAATATTTGAATATGATTTTTTAAATATATATATTATTTGTGCCTCCTTTTTGGCTCCTCTTTCTCTCTCCCTCGTGCTTCTCTCCAACACACTTTACTAATGAAGGAATAGAGCAACAATAAACAAGAATGATGATTTGTAGATCATGAATACAATACAACAATACAAAGTATATGCAAAGCCCAAAACATTCTTAGGTCAGAATTGAAGAAAAAAAGAGACAAAGAAGTATGCAGAAAACTTCATATTTCACCTACATATTAAACCAACATACAATATTACATATAAATACAAAGAGTGTAAGAGTTGGCTATTCAAAGGTAGCCACCCAAGATCTAGGAGCTTCAATTAAAGCACAAGAGAGATCCTAAATGATAACAATTCTATTCTATCAAAGAATGCAAATTACATAATGTACATGATATGCCTTATAAAGACAAGGTGATAGGTAGGACTAACTATGATGATGACAAGTGTCCTCATCCTATGACATGAGAGAACTATAGGATAAGATCACATATGTACTAGAAATTGCTAGAAATATTCCTAGTGCCCTAAGTAAACTTAACATGTGAACATGTGTGAATAGATCCTAACTAATGACTAGTTAGATAAGGTTCCTTGTTCACACTATAAAGAGAAAACTAGTTAGGAAATACCCTTGTCGACACCAACACCCCCCTTAAGTACAACTTAGGGAGAATGAGAAATACAAAAAATGATGCAAAGATGGATGATGATAAGTCTTATCTACAAGGTCATGTTAGAGACCCATGTACAAAACAATCTCTCAAAAATGGAGTAAAGGAGAAAAATCTATAGTAAAAACCCCTCTCCAAAAGAGAGAAAACATGAAAGTGAAAGAAGGAAGGAGGACTCAACATGACCCCCTGAGGACTACTTATGTCACCAATATATAATCAATTACCCCCCATAGGAGAGATAGAATGAGATTATAGATCCCACCACAAAGAAGTAGCTCCTATGCCAATGAATGCTCGAAGACAAAAAATAATCCATTGCCCACAAACAACATTTCTCCCCTTGGGAAGAAACAAATCCAATGGTGGATATATAGCAACTCCCACAATCTAGATTAAAAGGGAATCCAAATCCAAATTTGTGTCTGAGAATACAACTTTGGCACATCCTCATGCTGGAAAATGATGTCTTCTCTAAATTAGGAATGGAATGTCCAATCAAAGAAGGAATACAAGGAAAGGAAGGATAGTGAACTGCATCTAAAAACATTGAAGATGTGATGCCATCATTGTCATCAAAGAGGAGATATCCCCTCAAATGTGTCCTCCAAATCTAAAATGTGAGACTCCATAAACAAAGATGCAATGTCTGATAAATAGGAATCCCAATGAGGTGGATCAGGAAGATTGAAATGATCCGTCTGTAAAGAATCACTGGAAGCTCTCAAGGAAGAAACTCTAAACTTTGAAGTTGTCATATGTAAAAAGAAGATAGGTTGAAATGTAATTAAGATAGATTCAATCAAACCCTTCTTTCGCATTAACATTCAAGGATATAAACTAAGCTAAGTCACTACTAATGCAAGAGGACTCAGCTACAGGTTTGATGTCACTATGAAATGATAAGGAAAGATAGAATAGATTGATGAATTTGTTAAACCTTAGTTCAATTAAGCCTCAAACCCTAACTATATGAAATCATATACAAATGAACCAAATACAACATATGATCACACAGGAAGGCACTAGATACAAATTAGAAACATACCAGGATTTAGATTTTAAGAGGCAAAAACTTCAGGGACAATAGGGTGGGCACCCAAGTATGATAGGGTAACTTTTCTATAGATTTGGAATAGTGATTTGTGTCGAATTGCAACCTACTTTAGATTTTCTTGAAATTCCAATTGAGAGGACTATGAGGCAGGCACCCTAGTCCAGTAGGGTTGATTCTCTTCTCTTTTTCTCCAAATCCTGAATCTCTATCCTCTGCTTTACTTCTCTGCAACTCAACTTCGGCAAATCCTGCACCTATAACCTACAATCACAAAGAGGGATTTGGGGGTTATGGTGTTTAGAAGCTTGCCTCAGTTAGGCCCCAGAATGGCATTCAAGCCTTCCAACACCATTGTTAGATAGAGTGCATGTCCTTGGAGGATAGAGGCCAAATCTAATGATAAGGTAAATTTATTGAAACACAAATAGATGTCACCTTGGAGGTGAAACCCTCACGGAGATGAAGAGCCTTCAAATCATCAGGAGATGAGTTGATGAAGCCAAATCTACAACAAACACATACAAACACAACACAATTCTACTCTGCAACATAATGAATGCCTTGAATGCTCTTTGCTTGATAATCATAAGTTTGCCTTCATCAAATAGGAGTAAAATGAATTCATAAACCTACTTAAATATGCATTCTCGCTAAACTTTTGTAATTCAAATTGAAAAGGCTGACAAAGGAAAACCTTTTTAAAGGTCCTATGCTGACATCTATAATTTAGGTCTTGAAAAATTAGCTTAGACTTGGGCGTGGGCACCCAAGTCCCAAGGCACTTTTTGAGCCTTGATTAAGTATTAAAGTGAACCCCCAAGCCCCATTTAACATGGGTCTCGGGGGAAATTGCTCTAGGATAAGTTTTAAACATGCATAATGAAATTAAGGGGACCTATGAGCTAAACTAGGAGGTAAAAAGTCATAGGGAAACTTTTTACAACATAACATTTAGCCCCCACTTTAATGCATGTATGATCTTACGATTCCATACATGCATTAAAGTACAGTTGAAAAAACATCAAACATGCCAAACACATGAAGCTAATGCATACACAAAGATTGAGGAGATATTTCTAGCCCCCAGTCTCTAGTAAGCACTAGAAGACACATTGAATACATGCAAGACATAGATAATATAGTAGGAAGAACACAAAACATGATGAATACAATGGAAGCACACAAAACATGATGAAGACATGAGAGCAATCACGCAAAACATGATGAATACATTGATATAACATTTTATATATGAAATAAAATCCTAACTAAGGGGCAGGCGATCTCATTGCTACATGCCTTGAAACTACCAAAAACACGTAATACAAAACCCAAAATGTAGGGGGAGCTCATCTCTACATGCCTTGATACTACACTAGGGGGAAGACATGCCAAATAAAACCTGAGTGTGGGGGAAGCTTAGCACTACGCACCTTGAAACCACACAAGGGGAAGACACATGTAATACATGAGCACC
This sequence comes from Cunninghamia lanceolata, assembly GCA_027924645.1. Taxonomy (NCBI): domain Eukaryota; kingdom Viridiplantae; phylum Streptophyta; class Pinopsida; order Cupressales; family Cupressaceae; genus Cunninghamia; species Cunninghamia lanceolata. The sequence continues at coordinate 851,800 of BSBN01001608.1, forward strand.
GTATAGTATGTCATAGACATACTATACATCTTATACATGGAAAACACAAGCAATGAAAGGAGCCTATTTCTAAGTCCCACCATCTAAAACATGCCAAACACACTTGACGATTGAGCTACACTACTACCACAACCATCAAAGACACACTTAAGGGAGGATGACTCAAGATCTAACCCCACCTTGCAATGGGGACTTTGTATAAAAGGATGTGCACTATCTCAAGAGATACACCATCCTGCCTTCCACAGAGGGGCTTTGTATAAAAGGATACACACTAGCTCAAGATATACACCATCCCACCTCATGGAGAGGGCTTACAAACATGCTTTGTCAGTTTCAAAATAATCAAACAAATTCCATTATATATGTCCCCACCTTAAGGTGGTTGATGTCGCTTATCGATATCAAGCACATTAAGGTAGAGAGAAAACACACAAGGGAACAAGAGCTCTTGCAAATCCCATGCCCTTGAGGTGACATGTGCTTACAATCACCAAATGTTTCCACAAACATATTGATATGATTTGCTAAGATAAACAACTAGATGGTTAGAAATCTTATTCTAAGATAATAACCAAATCAATTCATGAAAGCTATGTATAAAAAAAGTCACATAAAGGACCAAGGCTATACTTATGGGTTCAAAGCCAAGTATAACCATTGGGCTATACTATAGGTACCTTGGAACTGAGTGTAGCAACAAGGTGAGATACCAATCAAAGTGTACAAGAGTAGATTGAGTGGATTGTAAAATGTTAGTCACAAGAAATTATATAAGATGATACATCACACAGAGTGATTCTACTAGTCAAGCATTGGATATATGTATAGATCAACCCCATCTTCATATATGGACTAGGTAAAATTTTTTCTTTCTTACTGAAGGGACACATGGTCCTTATCAGTATTTGTCATCCATTGACTAGGTAGGATCATTGAAGAAGGTAAATAATAAAAGTGAGAGAGGAGACAAAGTGCCTTAGGAACACCATGTAGGAGGATGCCCCCAAGACATCAACCACAATGCTATTCCCCTAAGGCATGACACACAACAATAAAATAGAGGAGAGAAGGATAGAAGAATGATGAAACAAATAGAAGAATGGTCACAATAGAGGTGGTCTCTTGGTATCCTTGACCTTACAAGAGTATCAAGTGTCATCCTAGGAGACCTAAACAACACATAACACAACACGGGGAACACAAAACAATGCTAACAACATATATATCTAGGAGGATGCCACCCTTGAGAGAAACTAGAATATGTGCTACATTGAGTGTGGCTAAAGGAGGGAGAAATACTTACCTGATTAATTGGGATATTTCCTGGCATACAATCCTTGTCTATCAGATCAGGATATCTCGCATGTACTTTTGCTCTTGTTGATATTGTATTGACATTAAGTTTAGGATGATAGTAGGCTTTGGTGGGCTTCAAAGGATGGTATCCAATACCAGCTGTGTAGTTAATTTCAACAACTTTTAAGGGTACTCTAATTCCTTGTTGATTTACACCACAACCATTGCCTACGTAGTCACAATTTTTGTACAAAATTTGAAATTCACGACCATAGAGAGAGTCCATCTCTTTAGAAGATGGTGAGGCCTCATAGGTTTCATAGTTTGTAGTCTAAATAAGAGTATTGTCTTTGTTTTCTACCAAGGAGACTTTGGGTTTCTTAGGTGTTCCAAAGATTGCTTGGATGAGATCGATGCAACTTTTGATGTGTCAGAGTTATTAAGTTTATATTCCCCCACACATGAAGGAGTAAAATCTAATGAACCCCAATCATCACCAAAAGGTGCATTCGATGGGTTAGGGTCTTACACAGCATTATCTATGGAAAGATGTGTTGATGAATCAACTTGTAAGTTATTTAGACTTGTATGATTGTTAACTTGTTTTTACGTTTCAATATGTAAACAACTATTTGGATTAGGATCAACTTCAACAGTGTGAAATTTGTTTTCATAAATAAACTTTATTGATCGATGAAGCGTAGACGGAACTACCCCCATGACATGAATCCATGGTCTACCGAGAATCATATTATATGAAAGCAAACCAGGAATGGCATTAAAAATGGTAGATAATGTCATGGGTCCAACCTTTACGGGTAAAGTTATGGTACCCAGGGATTATCTACCAACATTATCAAAGCCACAGATGCTAATCCTATCCAGTTTGATTAAAGAAGTGTTGATCTTGATTCTGCACATAGTAAGTCAATGCCACAAACATTAAGAGCCAATCCATTTTCAATCATAACTCACTTTATCAACTTTTTATTTATTGTGACAAATATTATAAGTGGATCATTTTCATTTTGAACCTCAATTGATGGTAATTCATGTGGTTGATACTGTTGACACTCATTTTGACCAGGGGTTGATTTGTCATGATCAGGAGGTTTCTTCATTTGAAGCCTTTATCTTCTTGCCCATTTTTTCTAAGTATTAGACCTCCTCAGTATTTTTCAGCTGCATCATCATATTTTCTTGAGGAGGAGGTCATCATCATCATGTTCGTTTCCATGATGGTCAGCATCATCATGTTTTCCTTCGACCGGTTTCTCATCGTCATCATCATATTTCGCTGTCGGGTGATGTTCGAGTTTTATCCTGATGATGTTGCCGAGCTACAGTGCGCCCTGATCTGCTTGCGAGGGTGATGTTTCTAAGTCTCCGGGTCGTGTTCATCATCATCATATTTCCAGTTATCATCCTGCTGTTTGTGGAGGTCATCATATTTTCTACCTTCATGATATTTCGCCGGGGTGATATTTTTATCATCGGGTGATCTTGGTTAACATCATCCTGATGATGTTGTTGAAGAGTTGTAATTGCGACCCGATATTCATTAGGGTCATCATATTTTGGAACGTCAGGATGATCTTAGTCAATATCATCCTGATGATGTTGTATCACTTCTTGTTCTTTGTTTCTCATCCTGATGATGCTGACGTCATCCGTATATCAGGGTGATATTTTTCTTTCTGCCTATCTGCATCATGATATTCGTGAAGGAGGGGGTGATGTTTTCATATCATCCGGATATATGTTTGTTCGAACATCATGATGATGTTGATATCAAGGAGATATCCGCCTGCTGGTTTCGCGTGTTGTCTATTGAGGGTGATCTTTTCAAGCTGCATCATCATATTCAGTTTTCGCCCTGATCTTATAGAGGAGCTACAGTGCAACCTGATATTTGAACATCAGGAGGATATTTCCAAATATCCGGTTGTCTTCCGAATATCATGATGATGTGAATATGATGATGACGTCGTCAAGGTCCGCGGAGGTCATATTTCTAACAAGTGATCATCTTGAAGAGACCTCCTGATATTTGTAAACATGATGATGACGTCATCCGGACGTGAGGAGGTGTGCAGTAGGCGGATATGATGATGACGTCAGCAGGATATGATGATGACGTCATCAGGATGTTCATCGGCCAGACTTTTGTTATAAGCTCAGCAGGAGGATGTTCCTCCGGAGGATCAGGTTGTGCCGATTATCATGAAGGTTATATTTCAAATATCATGATGACGTTAGGGTGATATTTCGAACAACAGGATATCATGCTGCTCGAGGATGATGATGATGAAGTCTTATACTAGTGTCGTCAGGAGCAAAAGTACCGACATGATATATGCTCATGACCTAGTATATAAAGTGCAAAGGAGGTTGCTGCGGGGTGCATGTGGGATAATGTGATCCTGCATATTCGAAATATCATGATGATGAGTCTCGGCGGGAAATGGTTGCGACTGCAGATTTGATGATTTTCCCGAGGCCGCGGGTTGGTGCGCCATTAATGGCAATTGTTGCAGAGGTATGGGCGATGGCGTGGGTCGATCTTGTACCCGACTGGAGGTGTACATCAGCGGACAGTGGCACAGGGCTCGAGATATCTGCCTGTCTCCTTCCCCTACCTGCTGCATTCAAGTTTGGGCGCCAATCCGGTTGTGTTTGAGCGCCATTTCCATGATACTGTGTATCTGGCGAGATTCTGGTCAACATTGTAATTAATTGCTGAGCACCTACCTGGCTGTTATAAGCAGGTTGTGTTGTTCATTTGTGGTTGTTGAAAGTTGATGATTTTGGCTCTGTAATGCATAACAAGCTGATCTGGTTGCTCTGTACAGCTTACCTGTGAGTTTATGTATCTCTTGTTGTTTGTTTTTGGCATGAACCCACTGATTTCATGATTAAATTTATATGAGAAATGCTGTTTGGCATGTGTTGTGTTAATTCTGTCTCCAGTATTGCATGTATCCTTCTTCTGAATCTGGATGTTTGGTAATGTTTAGATTCTAGAGCATAGAATTCCTGTGTTGAATGTCTGATCTTTTAACTTCTATTCAAGGGGTAGATTAAACTGTTTTCAGGTTGAACATTGGGAGGGATATACTGCAGTAGGGATACCATAAGTAGAGATAACCTAACACTTTGTATTGGGTGATGCCTGTAAGGCAGGTATCACATAGATCCCCTTGAAATCCAGTTTTAGCTGTTTATGCTGATCATTCACAGGTGTATGTCTATTGACTCCAGGCCCTGGATAGGCACCAATCATACTTTGCTTTGTGTTATAACCATATCCAGCTTTGCATCCACACTTAAACTCCAAAGCAAAATCTAAAACCAACATTAGGACATTAGAGTTAGTTTAGGATCCTCAGTCCTCTGTCTACAACTGCAAATAGGCCCAAAGCTAGCCCCTTTACCCTTATCTTTCAGTTTTGGTCTACATACAGGAGGACTCATCTGCTTTCTGTCAACATCCCAGCCTTGCATGCATATCCTTATGGATGTTGAGTAGGGAATACCCCCCTAGGTCTTGCAGAGCCTGAAGAAGAAGAGGAGATAAAATATAGAGTCTATCTCCTATACTGTTGACCCCCTGGCCCAGAGCTCCTGTTGATCACTGATGGCTACCTTGTAGGGATATCTGGGAATAAGCATCCAGTCTGGGAAAAAGTCAACAGAAATTGGCGACTCCGCTGGGGAACCTTGTGAAAGAACCCTGGTTTTCAGAAGAAAACAGTTCCTAGAAATAGGTGGCGACTCCGAAGTAATCTCCCAACCGGTCAAAGTAAATTTATATGCAGGGGAGAAGATCCCAACAAAATCCTCTATTTGAAGAGTTACCATTAACAAAAAGAATGATGTATAGAAGAAAGGGAACTGTCTCAGCTAGTCATGAGAGCTCCCCCAGAAAAAGTGATGAGATACAAGATAACCCTAGGCCATCAGGACAGCATGCTCCTTATTTTTCAAGTGCAGAAGCTGACATCCAAGGTGCATATGAGAGGCAACAGGGTGGTAGTATGAGAATGAGGTCAGAGGTGTTCCAAGAACGCCCTTTTCTAGACCCAAGTGAGAGGTTTGAAGAGGCAGAGTCTCTAAGGGATGATGAAGATGATGACCCAAATGGTATGAGACCATCTACCTCCAGACCGAAGGATGAACAATTGGCAGAAGAAATTAAAAGCCTAAGAGCAGAACTAGAATACCTACAAGCCATGAAAATCAGAGATGATATACAGCAGAAAGTGCAAGCCTTGAGAACTGCCCAAAATAATTCAGTTCCTACCTTAGAAAATGCAAATATGCAAAGACATCAGCAAAGATATGAAGTGCATCATCAGCATCATGATGACAGACAAAATGTGAATGATGCTAGGATACCACTAAACAATGCAGGAAACCAAAATGCAAATAGAAATGTTAATGTTAATCAGCCAAACAGACAGCCTATGCAGCTAGATAGATTCAGACAGCTGGTGTTTGATGGTATTCCTGGGTATCCTAACCCTATTGATAAGCATCTGAGGCTGCAAGTGCCTAAGTTTTCAGGAAACAATACAGTGTCAGGAGAAGATCATCTAAAGGCCTTCCAAAATGTCATGGACAATTTTGAGGTTGAGCATGAGGATGTTTTCATGAAGTCATTCATGCAATCCTTAATAGATGAGGCAAGAGAATGGTACAGGAATCTGCCTGACCGGAGCATATCATCATGGGATGATTTTAAGAGGATATTCAAGGAGCAATATGGTGATAAAACTGACCCTAGCTTCTTTGTAAATGAGTTCACCAGCATCACCAAAGGGTCAAATGAGCAGGTTGCAGACTTTAATGCAAGATTTACTAAAGTGTTGAACAAATTGCCACATCATATGAGGCCAAATGAACCAATGTGCATAATTTTGTACATCAATGCCTTTGATGCAAAGACTGCATATGGACTAAGAGATAAGGGTCCTGCCACCCTCAGGGATGCTTTCAGGATTGCAGTAAATATTGAAAACAACAGGAAAGCATCAGGCAAGACAAATAGAAGGGATGATGTAAAAATTCTGCAGAATCCAAATAAGCCTCAGAACACTCAAGGTAGTACATCTGCTCCTGAAGATAAGATAGACAAACTGGCAAATGTTGTTAAGGACCTAAGCTATAGATTAGCTAGAAGTGAAAAAGGGATGGGTCCTGATAGGCAAGTCTATCAAAGACAGGAAAAGAGGCCATCATTACATGATATGCCTTATAACACCAATTGGCATGATGGTAAGCCTGTATTTTCACGTAACAACACAAATCAGAGGGCTCAACATGCCAAGGAAACTCCTGATCCCCTAAAGAAAACTATAAATATTGCTGATGATGCTCCGTGGTGTATAATCTGTCAGATGCCACATTCACAGTCACAGTGCATGATTGCCCAATCTTTGTATGATAATGCTACATCTTGTAATGAGTGCAATGAGCCACATCATGTGCAGGATGATGATGTTAACATGATGTCCATAGGTAATGGATATACTCTATATGGTGCTGATGAGAAGACAGATGATCAGGTTCAGGCCTGCCAACAGTCCCCATATGATGAAGATCATGAGGATAATTATGTGTATGCTCAGAACTCACACAATTTTCTGAGTAGCTTACACCGACCTTCTGATGAGGAAATCAGAGCCTTCACAGCTGCAGCAGTTGCTCAGGTCAAGAGCAACTACAATCTCAGAGGTAAAAATCAGGTTGGCAGCCCACATCAGCCAGAAGATATTTCTGCAGGTCAGCTGATGCATGGTCATAAAGGAACTGAACCACAAAAAAGGCAGTGGGTAAATAACAAGCAGAACCTTAGATACAGAACAGGTCATGATTTCCAAGGACCAGAAAACAAAACCCCTCAGGCTGAAGATCAAAGTAGAGGTTCCCAAGATAGGAATGATGATCAGGGAACTATGAGAATGAAAGCTAAGTCAGCTCAGGATAAAAGCAAGATTGTGGAGCAAGCTACAACTGTTGTACAAAACTGTGCTCCATTTGATATAGCCCAGATCCTCACTCACGTAAAGGTCTCTGTTCCACTTATGGAACTCATGAAAGTGGAAGAGATCAAGAATAGAACAATATCCCTAATCTCAGGGGTACCTTTTCAAGTTAAGCAAAATGATCAGACCCAGGGTGAGAAACAGGTCATGTGCAATGAAGAGGATGAGACTCCTGAAGTCTATTTAGGAATGACCATGACAAAGTGTCCTTCACAGGTGGAACCATTTTATGTTTCCCTGGTTATAAATGGTAAGATAATTAGAAATTGTATGCTTGACTCTGGAGCATCCACAAATGTCATGCCTTTGGCTATCATGCAGCAAACTGGATTAAAAATTGACAAGGCATGTGGAAAATGCTATGCAATGGATGCCAGAGAGGTACCAGTTATTGGAATCATGAAGGATGTGGATTTCAGACTGGAAGCATTTCCTGAAAAGAAATATAAGATGAATATAACAGTGGTTGACATCAAGCCACAGTATGGTATGTTGCTGTCAAGAAGATGGGCAGCACTAATAGGTGGAAGTATGCAGCTGGACCTATCATATGCCATGATTCCAATGAATGGCAGGGATGTCAAGTTAATCAGAGAGTAGAGATCATCAGAGACAGTGGAAGACCAAGAAGCAAATGAACAGGTGTGCTTTGTGGACACTGACTGTGACAACTTCAGGGTTGTCTCAGATGATGCAGAAGACAAAAAGAAAAATGCCTGTGTTGGAGAGCTAGATCAGCAAGGGTTATGGACCATGTTTTTTGATGGAGCTTGTGCAAAAGAAGGCTCTGGAGCTGGAGTTGTTTTCCTGTCTCCAACTGGTAAGCTCCTCAAATCCTCTTTCTTGCTGAGGTTTGATTGCACAAATAATATTGCAGAATATGAGGCTTTACTTTTAGGCCTGAATATTGCTCTCAAACATGGAATTAAAATGTTAAGAGTATTTGGAGACTCTGAGCTGATTGTATCCCAAATCAGAAATAAGTATGCTGCAAAGAATAAAAGACTGAAACAATACAAGCATGCTGTTTGGGATACTATTGAACTTTTTGATGCATTTTCAATTGGCTGGGTAGAAAGGTCAAAAAATGTTATGGCTGATTTCTTAGCCAATGTAGCAATAAGGCCAGATGACATCACTCTGTCAGGTGTCACAGATGTAGAAGTTAAAATTAGGCCTGCCATACCAGAAAACATATGCAGTTGGCAAGTTTTTAATGATGATAGGGATTTGCTGAAATTTTTGCACTGCATAGATGAGTATGAGAACCAACAGATTGATTTCCAAGCTTTTGTAGAAACTGTAGATGGAAAAGAGACTCTTGTAGGGAAGGAGATCATCCAGTTGAAGACCAACAAGATCCCTAGAGGGTTAGTGGCTTTGGAAAGAGCCTTTGACAGTAGAGACAAAATGGTCACAAAGACATCCACCACAAATAAGGAGGATTTAGAAGAAATAAATTTGGGGACATCTCAGGCCCCTCAGAAGGTATATATTGGCAAACAGCTCAAACCACACATAAGAAGTATGCTGATTGCATTGCTAAAAAGGTATAAACATGTTTTTGCTTGGTCATATGAGGACCTTAAAGCTTATAGAGAAGACTTATTCCAGCATGAGATCCCACTGAAGCCTGAAGCTAAGCCATTTAGACAGAGGCAAAGGCCTATAAATCCTACCTTAGCTCCCAAGATGCAGGAAGAACTCAAGAGGCTCAGGGATGCTGGAATAATTGTGCCCATCAGACACTCAACTTGGGTGTCTAACCTTGTCCCAGTTAGGAAAAAGAATGGTGATATTAGGCTTTGTGTGGATTTCAGGAACTTGAATGTATCCTCTTTGAAGGATAACTATCCATTGCCTAATATGGAGGCTATGTTGCAGAGAGTGACTGGTTGTGAACTCCTATCCATGATGGATGGATTTTCAGGATATAATCAGGTAAAGGTAAAAGAATCAGAACAGTATAAGACTGCCTTTACCACTCCATGGGGAACATATGTGTATGTTAGAATGCCATTTGGACTAACAAATGCAGGTGCTACATTTCAAAGAGCAATGGATGTTGCTTTTGCAGGGCTAATTGATTCAATCCTGGCAGTATATCAGGATGACCTGACTGCCTACTCAAAGAAGGAAGAGCAGCACTGTTTGCATCTGGAGCAGATTTTTATAAGAGCACTAGAATATGGTATTTCTTTAAACCCAAAGAAGTGTGCCTTTGGAGTAGTTGAAGGAAAACTTCTGGGACACATTGTTTCCAAGGATGGAGTCAGGATAGATCCAGACAGAGTGGCAGCCATAGATAGGATCCAAATGCCAAAAACTGTGAAAGGAGTTCAGTCCTTCTTTGGACAGGTAAACTTTGTCAGAAGATTTGTTCCCAACTTTGCAGAGATCACAAGGAACATTTCCAAGATGATGAAGAAGGATGCAACTGTCAACTGGGAAAGGGAAGTAGCAGAATCATTTCAGAATATCAAAGAGGCAATTAAGATGGCCCCTGTTCTTAAATCTCCTGATTTTTCTAGGCCATTTCAAGTGTTTTCTTTTGCTTCCTTTCATACTGTAGCTGCATGTTTGTTACAGAAAAATGAAGATGGTTTTGAACAGCCCATTGCTTTCTTCAGTATGTCCCTGCAGGCCTCTGAATTGAAGTATGATATTATGGAAAAGCAGGCATATGCACTTGTTAGAGCTATCAAAAGTTTCAGACCATACTTGGTAGGGTCACATATAATTGCATATGTACCTCATGCTGCAGTCAAAGACATATTCACTCAGCAGGAGGTGACTGGAAGAAGGTGCAGATGGATAAACAAACTGCAGGAATTCAACATAGACATACAAGTTACTAAATTGATAAGAGGACAAGGACTAGCCAAGATGATGGCACAGTCAAACTTGGAAGCATGCCAAGTTAATGCAGTCCAAGATGAGAATATAAATGTATCAGGATCTGAATGGTACAAGGATATTGTCTATTATTTGCAAAATCTGAATTGTCCCTCCCATTTCAATGACAATCAAAAGAGGACTCTGAAGCTACATGCAATCAGGTATGTTGTTGTTCAAGGTGAGCTGTACTGGAAAAATCCTGATGGTGTGCTGCTGAGATGTGCGGATAAGAATATGGCTAACAATATTTTGATTGACATGCATAAAGGATTGTGTGGTGGCCATTATACTGCCCAAACAACAGCTCATAAAATTCTCAGGGCAGGATATTGGTGGCCCACTCTCTTTTCAGATGCACAGAGGTTAGTAAGAAAATGTGACCCTTGCCAGAGATTCTCAGGAAAGCTGAAATATCATGGTGCTTTACCCCTCAGAACTGCACCTGTGGATGCTCCATTCCAGCAATGGGGAATTGATTTTATAGGGGAAATTGCAGACAAATCAAGTGGGGGACACAGTTGGATTTTGGTGGCAACTGACTACTTTACCAAATGGATTGAGGCCATTCCAACTAAAAGAGCTACAAGTAAGGTGGTGACAGACTTCATACTAGAGAACATCATCATCAGGTTTGGAGTACCATCTAAAATAATCACTGATAATGCTATGTGCTTCAGATCAGGTGAGTTTGTTGATTTTTGCAACAGGTATGGGATAAGCCTGTCATATACATCACCATATCACCCACAAGGAAATGGTCAAGCAGAATCAAGCAATAGGAGCATCATGAAAATTGTCAAGAGGATACTGGACAAGAACAAGAGGGCTTGGGATTCAAAGTTGAATTTAGCAGTATGGGCTGACAGAGTGACTGTGAAAAGGGCTATTGGGAAGTCACCTTTTGAGCTAGTATATGGTGCATCAGCTAGACTGCCCATAAACAATCTCCTACCAGTTTACAGGTTCATCCAGGAAAATGATGAGGACATTGAAGATCCCATGACAGAAAGGGTGAATCAGCTGGTTGCATTGGATGAAGACAGAAGGAGAGCCCACCAGATCAATCTCAAAAGACAACAAGGGATGAAATATCAGTTTGACAGGAGAGCTACAAAAAGGAAGTTTCAAGTTAATGATCTGGTGCTTATTTGGAATGCTAAAGATCAGGAAAAGGGTAAACACGGCAAATTTCAGCCCTTATGGATGGGCCCATATCAGGTTTGCAATACTCATGGGGAGGATTCTTATTTCCTCCAGGCCCTAGATGGTGAAATTCTGGAATTGCCTGTGCATGGCCAATTCCTTAAGTTCTATTTTACATGAATATCTGGTTGCTGTGCACATTTGTAAAATATGTATGTAGTGTAAATGCCTTGTACAGCTCGCGTTTTTTGGCTTTTTGTCAGGTCTGCCCGGAGATCTGGTTCTCGCTGCAGGTTTTCACCTGCACGTCCCCATTCGGAGCCACTGTTGACACTCATTTTGACCAGGGGTTGATTTGTCATGATCAGGAGGTTTCTTCATTTGAAGCCTTTATCTTCTTGCCCATTTTTTCTAAGTATTAGACCTCCTCAGTATTTTTCAGCTGCATCATCATATTTTCTTGAGGAGGAGGTCATCATCATCATGTTCGTTTCCATGATGGTCAGCATCATCATGTTTTCCTTCGACCGGTTTCTCATCGTCATCATCATATTTCGCTGTCGGGTGATGTTCGAGTTTTATCCTGATGATGTTGCCGAGCTACAGTGCGCCCTGATCTGCTTGCGAGGGTGATGTTTCTAAGTCTCCGGGTCGTGTTCATCATCATCATATTTCCAGTTATCATCCTGCTGTTTGTGGAGGTCATCATATTTTCTACCTTCATGATATTTCGCCGGGGTGATATTTTTATCATCGGGTGATCTTGGTTAACATCATCCTGATGATGTTGTTGAAGAGTTGTAATTGCGACCCGATATTCATTAGGGTCATCATATTTTGGAACGTCAGGATGATCTTAGTCAATATCATCCTGATGATGTTGTATCACTTCTTGTTCTTTGTTTCTCATCCTGATGATGCTGACGTCATCCGTATATCAGGGTGATATTTTTCTTTCTGCCTATCTGCATCATGATATTCGCGAAGGAGGGGGTGATGTTTTCATATCATCCGGATATATGTTTGTTCGAACATCATGATGATGTTGATATCAAGGAGATATCCGCCTGCTGGTTTCGCGTGTTGTCTATTGAGGGTGATCTTTTCAAGCTGCATCATCATATTCAGTTTTCGCCCTGATCTTATAGAGGAGCTACAGTGCAACCTGATATTTGAACATCAGGAGGATATTTCCAAATATCCGGTTGTCTTCCGAATATCATGATGATGTGAATATGATGATGACGTCGTCAAGGTCCGCGGAGGTCATATTTCTAACAAGTGATCATCTTGAAGAGACCTCCTGATATTTGTAAACATGATGATGACGTCATCCGGACGTGAGGAGGTGTGCAGTAGGCGGATATGATGATGACGTCAGCAGGATATGATGATGACGTCATCAGGATGTTCATCGGCCAGACTTTTGTTATAAGCTCAGCAGGAGGATGTTCCTCCGGAGGATCAGGTTGTGCCGATTATCATGAAGGTTATATTTCAAATATCATGATGACGTTAGGGTGATATTTCGAACAACAGGATATCATGCTGCTCGAGGATGATGATGATGAAGTCTTATACTAGTGTCGTCAGGAGCAAAAGTACCGACATGATATATGCTCATGACCTAGTATATAAAGTGCAAAGGAGGTTGCTGCGGGGTGCATGTGGGATAATGTGATCCTGCATATTCGAAATATCATGATGATGAGTCTCGGCGGGAAATGGTTGCGACTGCAGATTTGATGATTTTCCCGAGGCCGCGGGTTGGTGCGCCATTAATGGCGATTGTTGCAGAGGTATGGGCGATGGCGTGGGTCGATCTTGTACCCGACTGGAGGTGTACATCAGCGGACAGTGGCACAGGGCTCGAGATATCTGCCTGTCTCCTTCCCCTACCTGCTGCATTCAAGTTTGGGCGCCAATCCGGTTGTGTTTGAGCGCCATTTCCATGATACTGTGTATCTGGCGAGATTCTGGTCAACATTGTAATTAATTGCTGAGCACCTACCTGGCTGTTATAAGCAGGTTGTGTTGTTCATTTGTGGTTGTTGAAAGTTGATGATTTTGGCTCTGTAATGCATAACAAGCTGATCTGGTTGCTCTGTACAGCTTACCTGTGAGTTTATGTATCTCTTGTTGTTTGTTTTTGGCATGAACCCACTGATTTCATGATTAAATTTATATGAGAAATGCTGTTTGGCATGTGTTGTGTTAATTCTGTCTCCAGTATTGCATGTATCCTTCTTCTGAATCTGGATGTTTGGTAATGTTTAGATTCTAGAGCATAGAATTCCTGTGTTGAATGTCTGATCTTTTAACTTCTATTCAAGGGGTAGATTAAACTGTTTTCAGGTTGAACATTGGGAGGGATATACTGCAGTAGGGATACCATAAGTAGAGATAACCTAACACTTTGTATTGGGTGATGCCTGTAAGGCAGGTATCACATAGATCCCCTTGAAATCCAGTTTTAGCTGTTTATGCTGATCATTCACAGGTGTATGTCTATTGACTCCAGGCCCTGGATAGGCACCAATCATACTTTGCTTTGTGTTATAACCATATCCAGCTTTGCATCCACACTTAAACTCCAAAGCAAAATCTAAAACCAACATTAGGACATTAGAGTTAGTTTAGGATCCTCAGTCCTCTGTCTACAACTGTAAATAGGCCCAAAGCTAGCCCCTTTACCCTTATCTTTCAGTTTTGGTCTACATACAGGAGGACTCATCTGCTTTCTGTCAACATCCCAGCCTTGCATGCATATCCTTATGGATGTTGAGTAGGGAATACCCCCCTAGGTCTTGCAGAGCCTGAAGAAGAAGAGGAGATAAAATATAGAGTCTATCTCCTATACTGTTGACCCCCTGGCCCAGAGCTCCTGTTGATCACTGATGGCTACCTTGTAGGGATATCTGGGAATAAGCATCCAGTCTGGGAAAAAGTCAACAGATACAAAATATTTGTTTTTGTCACATGCATACAATCTAATAGAGCTGCTACATCATTCAACTTAATAGCAAGTGGTACAATCTCCTTTTGTAAAGCTTCTTGGAGCATTATGTGGTATGTAGGCGATGTTTGTATTATATCCCAAAGAGAGATCTTAGCTGGAGTAGTGCGAAGCTTCTCAACAAGATCATATTCTTGGCCACTTTTATGAGTAAGACGAGGTGGTTGAGGGAGCATAGGTTGAGATGATGGAAGCAAGACAGGTGCATGTGGTGCTTGCTTACTTTTCTTGTTATTACAGGTGTTGTATGTGTGAGCAATCACATTGTAATGTGGTTGTTGCGACACATTTTGAACACCTTGATTTCTTTAAGATTGCATAGTTTAGAATGTAATCCAGGGTCAAGGTGGTTTTTGATCACCTTGAACCGTAATCACTGGTTTTAAGCTAGAAGGTGCATTAGGTGCTCCTCTCACAATCATCTTAGTAATATTAATACATTTTTCTAATAACCCCTTAGTGAGTGGAAGAAACCTATTAAAGGAAAATGAATTAACATTGCTTTTACTTTCTTCATCCACCAATGCTTCGTCTTTTAAAGGGGGAGCATTGGAACAAAGAGAAAAGGAATTGTTGATGGTTTGATCTTTAGTGATGTCCAATGGAATAGAACTTGCATCTAAAGGAGAACTACCCAAGGTCTTCACATCCTTAGAGATATCAAAGGTTCTTGAACATTCATCCAAAGGAGGAAGATCAAAGGTCTTCACTTCCTTAGGGATGTCCAAGGTGTTTGAACATTCAACTAGAGGAGGAATAGCATAACTCATGGAATCATCATCATCCTCATATATTTTAGATATTAGTTCCAAAGCATTAAGAGAAGAACTTTCACACTTATCTTTCTCAAGAGTATTCATGGAAATGTACTCAGTTAGATCTTCTAATGCCGAAGGGTATGTATTCATGAGAGCTATGAAGTTGTCAAAATCAGATACATAATGAAGGATTTAAAATGAAGAGCATTTAAATATATCCTTATGATACATAGCTTGTATATAAGTGAGAACATGAGGATTCATATTAAAAAATTTGTAGAAATTCTCAAAGTTTTTGATATATGCCTGTAAATATACCAAAGAGAAATGAGATGAAGATGCCATAATAGAATGTCTTGGAATAGAAATGCACAATAAGATCTTTTCATTTATCAAATACAATTAATTAAGAGACTTTTGTTGTAATGCCTCGCCACAAAACCCTAGAGATAAGCTTAACTATGCAATACAAAAGGGCAAAAAGAAAATTAAAGAAGAAATAATAATGAAATGTAATCATATAAATACATACCATCTAAGTTAAGCTTAAACCTCTAGGGATTACATGGCTGCATTACTAATTACTAACATAATCTAACTAGCAACCAAGGTTCACTCCAAATCCAAATGCATGAAAAGAATCAACACATATATTTCCATCATAATATGACATCAGATAAGTAACATTAAGATCTTGCATAAAGGATTACAAATAGATTTACAATTCCCTTTACAAATAAATACATTAATATAATGTTTACAATGTCGCTTCTTGAATACATCGAAGGTTATACATCAATATAATAATACATGATTCAACTAATTTACAAGATAAGAGTATAGGATAAGTATCTGTCTCCCCAAGCTGAAATAAGAATGGTGATCTGCTACCAGCGATATATCCTCCTCACACACGACCAACAACAAAGAAACCAATGGAGATAAAGAATAACCACCCGACCATGTGGAACCCTAAGGTCCACCCCTGTGCTAGGAGATGGCATAAGATCCCACTACAACAAACAGTCAAGTGGACAGTAATTATAAAGAACAAGGACTACACATGAATACAACAACACAGGTCAAAACCATAAGCAACTCAATCATCACTTCCAGAGGCAACCACACAACGAATCGGAAGAGTAAAACTAGGGAATGCTAGAATGCAATAGGGAAAAGTGTCATCACATAGCTTGTCATGGGTTGTCTTGGTAGGCATTCCTATGCCCTGACCCCCATCTTGGGTTGTCCTGGCAGCCTCTCCCGACCCCCGACCCCCATACAAACTCATGTGGAATCAACATACCTTTCATGAGGACAAGGTAGTTGATCTTGCCATTCTAGGCCTTCTCATCTCATCTCAAGCCTAAACAAGCAATTGAGCCACGAGTGAGACATCCACTTATCTTGTTTAATGTGATTAACTACCCAATCCCTTAATTCATTAATTAGGTTAGCACTAAATTAAGAAACTCCCACATGGGTTGTCCTGGATGCCACTTTGAGCTCCAGCCCCTATTGAGAGCCACTCCCCTACATATAGCTAGAAGACCCTACTCATCAATCATAACAATTATCATCACAACAAAAAGTATACAAGAACCATGCAATTCATTAACCTTCTTGCATACCAACTTAATCACAAGGACAATTTTCACAAAACATTGCCCATAGCTTCCATGTGAAGCAAACCATAACCAACATATTCCTTTTACATTTTCCAATATCTTCCCATTTACAAAATCCAACACACTACTTAATGCATAATCAACACAATAATGAACCATATCATCCTTGCAAGACTTTATTCCACATCATGATACTTTTCCAATCATAGCATATGCATGAAAACAAAACATTAAATCCTATGCCTCTGGAACTAACCTTGACAACATTACTCTACTATGACCACTAATACGACTTACACAAGTTTCACTCACAATTAGTCAATTATCTAAATCAAAATCTAAATACAATGTTTATAACCCTAATTCCAACATAACAATTCCATTAGAAGGGAAATCATAATAATAATAATACTAATTTAAATTTAAATTTATCAATATTTAAATTCAGAATGTATTAATTTAAATCAAATTCAAACAAATACAATTAAAACTCTAATCTTCTATATCTTGTTCCAGATTTTGAAAATAAGGTCATTTAATCAATAATAACTCTAATAATCTATTCATACTAAAAAAACAATTATCTCAACAATAATATTGATTTATATTAGATTTTAGTAACCATTTCAATTTTGAAATAATAATAATAATAATAATAATAATAATAAATACGATGGATCATTGGATAGCAAATATTTTTCATCCACTACTAGTAGATATGTGTCACTTATAAAAGGATTTACTATTACTACATGAATTTGTATCAAATGTGATAATTTTCTGAAGTAGTGTTGAAAAATTTATTAGCTAACAAATCTAATTTTGAACATTTTATAAGAGGCTATTCAATTGGAAGTGAAAAATAGCCCATAGAGATATACTTTACACTCATTTCCTACTATAAGCATGATAATATGAATTACATGCACTAGGGATTTTGGAACGATAGAAGAAATGACCTGTAAATGGGGATACAACTAGGACATGAGATGGCTTGGTGTGCCCATACAAACAAAGGAAATTTAATTTGAATTGAATAAACCTTAGATTTAAATGTCCACTAAGTTCAGGAAATATAATTTCTTAAGGCATTAACGTGCTTTAGCTTAACCTGAAATAAAACACATAAATGGAACGCAAGAACTGTCAAATCTGCACCGAATGGATTTGCTAAAAAGGCTTTGGAAACTTTCTAACAAAAACAAAAGTAACACCTAGTTGGACACTCAAACTGTATGATGGATTGCCTAAAAAAAATGTTATCTTATGGAATGCAATGACTGTAGGAAAGCACAGATTGAATTTTGTTGAAGAGTCTTTAAAAAAATTACCAGCAAACACATCAATAGGTGTAAAGTTGGATGGCGTTGCAGGTATTGAAGTTGGTAAGGCAATGAATTATTTGGGGAAATGCCTCTGGGAAATTTCATCTCATGGAACGCAGTGATTGTAGGATGCGAATAAAAATGAAATTAT
Organism: Cunninghamia lanceolata; assembly: GCA_027924645.1. Classification (NCBI taxonomy): domain Eukaryota; kingdom Viridiplantae; phylum Streptophyta; class Pinopsida; order Cupressales; family Cupressaceae; genus Cunninghamia; species Cunninghamia lanceolata. The sequence continues at coordinate 870,065 of BSBN01001608.1, forward strand.
TAATAAAGTGCTAACTTTTAGCATGGGCAATGTAACAACACAGATTTGAAAGATATCTCAATGATAAAGTTTTAGGGTACCTTCAAGCGGCCAGTACAACAAAGAGATCATCCATGCACACATAATAATCCACTTAAGGTGATCTGCAATAAAGGTTACATATGTGGATCTAAGATAGAAAAAAGATCTAACAGATAGATGAAATAGACTGTAAGTTAGATTGGATACCAAACGGATTTCAAAGTTCTAGACAAAGATTACAATAAATTTACAATAAATCTATTTATGTTTGAAGAAAACTAGAGGCCTCGTGAACTTATGATCAGAAACATGATTTGCAATATACGTAGCAGTTCACTATTTAATCCAATATTTTAGTAATCTTTGCTAAATAATTTGTCATTGTAGTTAAATCCCCATATTCAAGGCTGCCCTTGAAGGCAATTTAGCAATGATTTCTGGAAAGGTTATCTGGACTAGGTACTAAACAATAATCAGTTCTGTGATAACACCGAGATTAATAGAATGATAAGGTTCTACGATAGTAGAAAATAAGGAGAGCAGGCCAAGGATGTACATATAGTTTTATGTCTTATACAAGAGTAGATGGAGGAGCATAGCAACGTCTTTCATGCCAAGTCTTGGGACAGCACAGATTTAATCATCCATCCTACTTACGATGACCACAGGCAACACTACATGAGAAAAACTAATTATCATTCTGGAATATGACAAGGTTTAGGTAGAGAAGACGATGGAGGTGCTTTTTCAAAATAATGATTCATTCCAACAAGGAAGATCTGCTGGTAAAGGAGGTTGTTCCACACACTGATAAAGAAGACTAGGTTCTTAAGGAAACGGTTGCTCATAAGCAAAAAGGCTGACTAGATTTTTGGCTACACATAGGCATTTAGAATTACCAGTTTCGATCAGGTTAGGAATACTTTTAGACATCTTCTCATATGCATGCAGTAAGATTATCAGCTCAAAGAACTCGAAACAAAACTTCATCCAACCATGAAAATATTTAGAACAGGGATGAGAAAAACTCATATAAAATAACCATTAATCCATTGCTCTGTAATGTCTAGTATACTGAAAACATAACTAATTACTTCTATATGTTGGAAAGCATAGATTTCCATAACCCAAAACAAGATATATACAAAACATACCTGTGAAATTTGGTTTTCTTCCTCTGTAATTTTCTTCTCTATTCTACTCTTGTTTTTCACCCCTGGCTACCCCAAAATTCCCAGAGATCCCCACAAATATGCATTCCAAAAGAATAAAATAGCAAAGATAATAAATTTCCTTCCCATTACTGACCACCCACTACAACCACAATTAATTTTCATTTACAGTCAAGCATGATATCTTTATTTTAATTCACTTTGGTATTTATTACCAATATGACAACTCACAATTATTTATTAATCTATGATTACATTATAGTGCATTTTATGACCCACACAAAAGTAAATTTATTCATTTAACAAAATATTAATTGTTTATAAATTATTTATTATTATTTTCTATTAGAATTATTGATTTAATTCCCATTTTGAAAACAAATACTTTATATACCTCATAAAACTATTATTTATTTATTAAAGTAGACTAACAATCTCTAATTTTAATGAAGCTAACAACCAAAATAATAGTCACATAATTCGACCTAGAAAAACCACATGCCAACCAATATCTGATGACTAAACATGATCAACAACAGTGACTTACCATCATGCCCATACCAACCATACCAACAGGACACATGACTGAAAACTCATCCTCTTCGAGGATGGTGACAAGTTGAGGGACCTTATGTCATCTTCATTCATCAATTCTCCATTGGATTTAAGGCATGCTCAATCCTGTCGATTCAGGTGGAGTCGATGCCTGGTACCTGCAACCTACAACAAATGAAATGGTTGAATATATATATATATATATATATATATATATATATATATATATATATATATATATATATATATATATATATATATAATCATCCAGTCAAACACATTGTGAAAGGCAATCGCAGCGTAGTAGGGTACTCACGCATGAGTAATGCGACACTGTCCCTTTCACAACACATCAAGTAAGATAAGAACATCATCAGATGATTGCATAATGCACATAGTAAGATTGATCCACATAGTCAATTAGGTCAATAGCTAATCATAACATAAGCATAAAACAACAGTACTACCAATATCATCAAGTGTCATCATAGTAGTAGGTCAACATCAATAAGTATCATCATCAAAATAGTAAATCCAAGATGTCATAATGTATAAATAGAATAGCTATCAGTCTATCAGAAAGCAAAATGAGGGGAACTACATCCTCCCCCCAAAATCAGGCTTACTCCTAGAAGCCTGTAAACAAGATAAGGGTAGAGATCTTGCATCCTGACACTATCTCCCAAGAAGTTGAAGTCTCATCATTAGGATCCCATTGGACCCTTACCTACTCTATGCCCCTACCCTTGAGGGTCAACCTTGATGCTGCAAAACGCGCACGAGCTCTAAAGAAAGCTACCTATCCTCTATCTGTGGTCTCCAAGACTGTCCCCTGATGCTCTGCTTGGCGGTGATCAACCATTGTGAACACTCTATGAGACCTCCCTGCATCACCCACTGTCGGCTCTGAAGCTATCAGCCTCTGACTAAATCCTGTAGCGTTCTTCTGTGGACACTGCCTAGCTATATGGCCCTACTAGCCATAAGAAAAACATCTTGTACCTCTGCCATAACCTCCGCCACTCGAGAAAGTATTGGATTGCTGAAAACTATCTCTACTAACTACAGACTGTGTGCTCTGAACTGGCTGATTGGGATGATAATTCTTGTCTCGCTACCAATTATGATTTTTCCCCGACTGAGTACTACCACCTTGCTGAGGCTAAGAATTCTTTAGTTTTGACTGGGAATACTACTGCTATTGTTGTTCACCCTTAGTAGGTGCATGATGGCCTCTAGAAGAGCCTGCTGCCCGAGACTGACCACCACGAGACCCAAAGCCTGTTGAAGGTGCACTACTAATCTACACACCTGTATGGCCTCCAAGAGCCATTGACAAATTTTCCTCTACCAGATGGGCCTTCTCAACTACCACCTCCATGGTCTTAGGCTCAAAGACATGAACCCCTCCATTGATACAGTTATTCAAGCCCCTAATGAAGTGATGAACCAACATAGCCTCATCATTGCCAATGCCTAGGTACTGCTTAAGCTCATAGAATCTACGCTTATATTTCTCTACTGACATAGCCATCTGTCTCAGCACGACGCTACTTCCAGTGATCTGAAAGGAAGCAAGCTCTGAACCTCTCCAAGAACAAATCCCAAGAAATTGTACCAATATCCAAATGTAACTTCTGCTCCTCCAAACACCACCATGTAGAAGTAAAACCCCTAAGATGCAAGATGGCACATCTCGCCTTTGTGTTACTACCATATGGATGCATGGAAAAACACCTTCCCAAATCCATCAACTAGGTTTCTGCCTCCATCCCACTACCAGAACCTTCAAAAGTGGGAGAGCGTGCCCTCAAAAGGTCTCTCATGCAGTCTATTAAGATAGCCTCCTGTTCTACTATCATCTCTCTTCTCCTAGGAGACCTTTCTCTTTCCCTTGCCTCTAGCTAATCTACCTCATGTCTAATACCTAGGCAAGCAAGGGCCTCCTCAAGTCGATGACGCAACTAAGATCCTTCGGGCTGACCCTGATTCTCTATATTCTGACCCCCACCTTCTTGAGCACTCTCATGAGGGGAACTAGGAGGAGGGCTACCACCACCACCTTTCTCATGTCCCCTACCTTGACCCCAACCTCGACCTTGACCTCTCGGCATCTTCTTACACAAACACCACCAAGGTACAACCTCAAGTTGTTAGGCGAGGAAGACACAAAGGGAGAACATGATCTACAGAATCTAAGTAACTAGGATAACATAATGGGCTCCTCTAAAACCAAAGTACCCAGTGTTGTAAACTTGGCTCCTATACCAAATGTAATGCCCCGCCACGAAACCCTAGAGATAAGCTTAACTACGCAATACAAAAGGGTAATTTTTTTTTTTAAGAAGAAATAATAACGAAACATAATCATATAACTACATACCATCTAAGTTAAGCTTAAACCTCCAGGGATTACATGGCTGCATCACTAATTACTAACATAATCTAACTAGCAACTAAGATTCATTCCAAATCCAAATGCATCAAAAGAATCAACACATATATTTCCATCATAATATGACATCATATAAGTAAGATCACGATCTTGCATAAAGGATTACAAATAGGTTTACAATTCCATTTACAAATGAATACATTAATGTAATGTTTACAATGTCACTTCTTGAATACATCGGAGGTTATAAATCAATATAATAATACATGATTCAACTGATTTACAAGACAAGAGTATAGCATAAGTATATGTCTCCCCAAGCTGAAATAAGAATGGTGATCTGCTACCAGCGATATATCCTCCTCACACATGACCAACAACAAAGAAACCAACGGAGATAAAGCACAACCACCTGACCATGTGGAACCCTAAGGTCCACCGCCCGTGCTAGGAGATGACATAAGATCCCACTACAACAAACAGTCAGGTGGACAGTAAGTATAAAGAACAAGGACTACACATGACTACAACAACACAAGTCAATACCATAAGCAACTCAATCATCACTTTAACAGGCAACCACACAACGAATGGGAATAGTACAACTAGGGAATACTAGAATGCAGTAGGGAGAAGTGTCATCACATAGATTGTCATGGGTTGTCCTGGTAGGCCTTCCTAGGCCGTGGCCCCCATACAAACTCATGCAGAATCAACATACCTTTCATGAGGACAAGGTAGTTGATCTTGCCATTCTAGGCCTTCTCATCTCATCTCAAGCCTAAACGAGCACTTGAGCCATGAGTGAGGCATCCACTTATCTTGTTTAATGTGATTAACTACCCAACCCCTTAATTCATTAATTAGGTTATCACTGAATTAAGAAACTTCCACATGGGTTGTCTTGGACGTGACTTTGGGCTCCAGCCCCAATTGAGAGCCACTCCCCTACCTACATCTAGAAGACCCTACTCATCAAGCATAGCAATTATCATCATAACAACAAGTATACAAGAACCTTGCAAGGCATTAACCTTCTTGCATACCAACTTAATCACAAGGACAATTTTCACAAAAAATTGCCCATAGCTTCCATGTGAAGCAAACCATAACCAACATATTCCTTTTACATTTTCCAATATCTTCCCATTTACAAAATCCAACACATTACTTAATGCATAATCAACATAATAATGAACCATATCATCCTTGCAAGACTTTATTCCACATCATGATACTTTTCCAATCATAGCATATACATGAAAACAAAACATTAAATCCTATGCCTTTGAAACTAACCTTGACAACATGACTCTACTATGACGACTAATATGACTTACACAAGTTTCACTCACAATTAGTCAATTATCTAAATCAAAATCCAAATACAATGTTTATAACCCTAATTCCAACATAACAATTCCATTATAAGGAAAATCGTAATAATAATAATACTAATTTAAATTTAAATTTATCAATATTTAAATTCAAAACGTATTAATTTAAATCAAATTTAAACAAATACAATTAAAACTATAATCTTCTATATCTTGTTCCATTTTTTAAAATAAGGTCATTTAATCAATAATGACTAATAATCTATTCATACTAAAAAAATAATTATCTCAACAATAATATTGATTTATATCAGATTTTAGTAACCATTTCAATTTTGAAATAATAATAATAATAATAATAATAATAAATATGATGGATCATTGGATAGCAAATATTTTTCATCCACTACTAGCAGATATGTGTCGCTTATAAAAGGATTTACTATTACTACATGACTTTGTATCAAATGTAATAACTTTCTGAAGTAGCGTTGAAAATTTTATTAGCTGACAAATCTAATTTTGAACATTTTATAAGAGGCTATTCAATTGGAAGTGAAAAATAGCCTATAGAGATATACTTTACACTCATTTCCTACTATAAGCATGATAATATGAATTACATGCACTAGGGATTTTGGAACAATAGAAGAGATGACATGTAAACGGGGATACAACTAGGACATGGGACGACTTGGTGTGCCCATACAAACAAAGGCAATTTAATTTGAATTGAATAAACCTTAGATTTAAATGTCCACTAAGTTCAGGAAATATAATTTCTTAAGGCATTAACGTGCTTTAGCTTAACCTAAAATAAAACGCATAAATGGAACACAATAACTGCCAAATCTGCACCGAATGGATTTGCTAAAAAGGCTTTGGAAACTTTCTAACAAAAGAAATAGTAATGCCTAGTTGGACACTCCAACTGCATGATGGATTACCTAAAAAAATCTTATCTTATGGAATGCAATGATTGTAGGAAAGCACAGATTGAATTTTGTTGAGTCTTTAAAAAAATTACCAGCAAATGCATCAACAGGCGTTAAGGTAGATGGCGTTGTAGGTATTGAAGTTGGTAAGGCAACAAATTATTTGGGGAAATGCCTCTGGGAGATTTCATCTCATGGAACACAGTGATTGCAGGATGCGAATAAAAATGAAATTATTAATAAAGCGCTAACTTTCAACATGGGCGATGTAACAACACAGATTTGAAAGATATATTAACGATAAAGTTTTAGGGTGCCTTCAAGTGGCCAGTGCAACAAAGAGATCATCCATGTACACATAATAATCCACTTAAGGCGTTCTGCAATAAAGGTTACATATGCGGATCTAAGACAAAACAAGATCTAACAGATAGATGAAATAGATTGTAAGTTAGATTGGATACCAAACAAATTTCAAAGTTCCAGACAAATATTACAATAAATTTACAATAAATCTACTTGCGTTTGAAGAAATCAAGAGGCCTCGTGAACTTATGGTCAGAAACATGATTTGTAGTATATGTTGTAGTTCACTATTCAATCCAATATTTTAGTAATCTTTGCTAAATAATTTTTCATTGTAGTTAAATCCCCATATTCAAGGCTACCCTTGAAGGCAATTTAGCAATGATTTCTAGAAAGGTTATCTGGACTAGGTACTAAACAATAATCAATTTTGTGATAACACCAAGATTAATAGAATTATAAGGTTCTACAACAACAGCAAATAAGGAGAGTAGGCCGACGATGTACATATAGTTTTATGTCTTATACAAGAGCAGATGGAGGAGCATGGCAACGTCTTTCATGCCAAGTCTTAGGACATCACAGATTTAATCGTTCATCCTACTTATGATGACCACAGGCAACACTACTTAGGAAAAACTAGTTATCATTCTAGAATATGACAAGGTTTAGTTAGAGAAGATGATGGAGGTGCCTTTTCAAAATAATGATTCATTATGACAAGGAAGATCTACTGGTAAAGGAGGTCATTCCACACACTGATAAAGAAGACTAGCTTCTTAAGGAATCAGTTGCTCATAAGCAAAAAGACCGACTAGATTTTTGGCTATGCATAGGTATTTAGAGTTACCAATTTCGATTGAGTTAGGAATACTTTTAGACATCTCATATGCATGCAGTAAGATTATCAGCTCAAAGAACTCCAAACAAAACTTCATCTAGCCATGAAAATGTTCAGAATAGGGTCGAGAAAAACTCATATAAAATAACCAATAATCCATTGCTCTGTAATGTCTAGTATATTGAAAACATAACTAATTACGTCTATATGTTGGAAAGCAAAGATTTCCACAACCCAAAACAAGATATATACAAAACATACCTGTGAAATTTGGTTTTCTTCCTTTGTAATTTTCTTCTCGATTCTATTGTTGTTTTTCACCCCCAGCTCCCCCAAAATTCCCAAAGATCCCCACAAATATGCATTGCAAAAGAATAAAATAGCAAAGATAATAAATTTCCTTCCCGTTACTGACCACCCACTACAACCACAATTAATTTTCATTTACAATCAAGCATGAAATCTTTATTTTTACTCATTTTGGTAATTATTACCAATATGACAACTCACAATTATTTATTAATCTATGATTACATTATAGTGCATTTTATGACCCACACAAAAGTAAATTTATTCATTTAACAAAATATTAATTGTTTATAAATTATTTATTATTATTATTTTCTATTAGAACTATTAATTTAATTCCCATTTTAAAAATAAATACTTTATATACCTCATAAAATTATTATTTGTTTAGTTATTAAAGTAGACTAACAATCTCTAATTTTAATGGAGCTAACAACCAAAATAATAGTCACACAATTTGACCTAGAAAAACCACATGCCAACCAATATCTGACGACTAAACATGATCAACAACAGTGACTTACCATCATGCCCATACCAACAAGACACAGGACTGAAAACTCATCCTCTTCGAGGATGGTGACAAGCTGAGGGACCTTATGTCATCTCTTTCCATCAATTCTCCATTGGATTTAAGGCATGCTTAAACCTATTGATTCAGGTGGAGTCGATGCCTAGAACCTGCAACCTTCAACAAATGAAATGGTCAAACATATATAATCATCCAGTCAGACACACCATGAAAGGGAATCGCAACATAGTAGGGTACTCACGCATGAGTAATGCGACACATTCCCTTTCACAACACATCAACAAGTAAGATAAGAACATCATCATATGATCACATAATGCACATGGTAAGATTGATCCACATAGTCAATTAGGTCCATAACTAATCATAACATAAGCATAAAACAACAATACTACCAATGTCATCAAGTGTCATGTCATAGCAGTAGGTCAACATTAATAAGTATCATCATCAAAACAGTAAATCCAAGATGTCATAATGTCTAAATAGAATAGCTATCAGTCCATCAGAAAGAAAAATGAGGGGCACTACATTTGTACACCACAACACTAGTTTGAGAAAACTGGGTTTTTGAAGCTTGTTACCAAGAACAAAAACACTCTAGTGTCCTTACAAATGAAGTGTTTAAGATGAAAAAGTGTTGTACAAAAGGTAGTATAGATCACTTTAAAGATTTCTTGTAAAGAAGTGTTAGAGAGAGGTTAAATTGCCTATGTAGAAATACACATTGTGTAATTATAAACATATGCAATTTTCAAAGTAAACTATGAAATGATGCAAAATTTTCAAATGAACAATGAAAGTATGCTTTAAATCCTTTCTAGATCTGATTTGAAAGATTTTTATGACATCAACAAAATCTGAAATAAGAGTTTGACTACAAACCCTAGCTTTTGGAATTACTAGGTTATATGAAAAATGCAACTTTTTAAGCAAAACCCTAGCAAATGAAACTTGTAGATGCAAGATTTGATATGAATTATTGATGAATACTGTAATAAGGATCAGATTTGATGCAAATATCAGAAAATTAAATCCTTTTATGATATGCAATGGAAAATATGCAAACTATGCCTTAAATGCAATCCTAGAATGCTTGTTTTTTTTCAATTTTTTCAAATTTATGCAAGATTTTTCAATGCAAATTGACAAATATGATATGAATAAATGCAAGGACTGATTACAACACTCAGAAAGATGTAAGTTCAGTAAAAACATGGGTTCACCAAAATGTTATATGTAAAACGAAGATAGGTTGAAATGTAATTAAGATAGATTCAATCAAACCCTCCTTTCACATTAACATTCAAGGACATAAACTGAGCTAAGTCATTATTGATGCAAGAGCACTTAGCTACAAGTTTGATGTCACTATGAAATGATAAGGAAAGATATAATAGATTAATGAATTTGTTAAACCTTAGTTCAATTAAGCCTCAAACCCTAATTATATGAAATTGTATATAGACGAACGAAATATGATAGATGATCACATAGGAAGGCACTAAATATAGATTAGAAACATACTAGGATTCATATTTTTAGAGGTGGAAACTTCAGGGACAATAGGGCGGGCACCCAAGTCTAATAGGGCAACTTTTTTATGGATCTAGAGTAGTGATATGTGTCAGATTGCAACCTGCTTCAAAGTTTCTAGAAATACCAGTCGAGTTGACTATGGGGAGGGCACCCTAGTCTAGAAGGGTTGATTCTCTGCTCTTTTTCTCTAGATCTCTTATCTCTATCTTCTGATTTACTTCTCTACAACTCCACTTTGCCAAATCCTGCACCTATAATCTATAATCACAAAGAGAGGGGTTTGTGGGTTGTGGTGTTAAGGAGTTTTCCTTGGTTAAGCCTCAGAATGGCATTCAAGCCTTCCAACACCATTGTTAGATAGAGTGTGTGTCCTTGGAGGATAGATACCAAATCCAATGATAAGGTAAATTGATTGAAACACAAATAGATGTCACCTTGGAGGCGAAACCCTCATGGAGGTGAAGAGCCTTCAAATCTGATGTAGAGCCAAACACCCTGACCTACATTTCCCTTTGTATGTCTACACTTTACTTGCCTATCGGCAAGACCATATGCTATTGGCAACCCTCAAAGTTGTTATTCTGACATCACAACCCTCCCCTATTATGTCTTCAACTTTGTATCTGCCGCAAGATACATTACCCAATATACATTCAGAATATACCTTTGTGATATACAATCACAATATACATTCGGTGTGACCTTCCTCATCGGTGAGCGCTTTGCATGTGCTCCTGATACACCAATAGAAAACAACTTGTGTATACTTCAGTTGACCTGCGATCATCAGTTTCCTTCACCACTGCTGCCGATCGCCTCTTGCATCCGATACAATGTATCTACGCAATGTATATGCTCAATATACATTCACAAGATGCATTCTCCACATACTTCGCAGAACATGCATACTAAACTGACCATTGACTGGCCGTTGACCTCCTTGTATCTAACTCAATGTACATTCACAATGTACATTTGCCACATACAACTGACAACCATTTGTTAGATACACATGAACAGACAATTGCGGGATACACAAGAAATGAACCCGACATACATTAGCGATATATGCACAGAATGTATACTCAGTGAAACAACATGAATCTTCACCAATTTTATCCACTGCAAACTCTGTAACTTCACAGATCTGTTTCTTTAACGATCTTACAGACCTTTCACCCTGTTAACCTAGCACATGATGGCGCTAGGATCTATCTGCACCCAGTACACGATCCTGCAAACACGAACACGAACAAAATAGAAAAACACAAAACGAACTATACAACCATTCCACCAATTTCGAAGAAATCTAACGGGTGGAATGGGCTAAGAACCCACCTCGGCCTCAGATCAGGAAAATTGATTACACAGAGGAGACTAAGAGTCAAAAAATAGAAAGATGCACAATATAGAATTTTATTTATGCCTTTTAGAATGCGTATACAGATGCTCTATTCTCACAATTGCACATCTCAAACTTCACAATTGATTACAACAATCTATCATGATCACAATCGATCTGATCTTGGGGTATTTATCTACTTACCCTCAGTAGTACTTCATCGACTCCAAGTGGCTGGGACATCTAACAACATCCAACTACCTAACAACTTCTTAACTGTCTAACAACCTCGAGATTATAGCTCGACAAATGTCCTTGGGACTTACAACATAAACCTAGATACAAACTAAATTAACATACATTGGTCAAACAGACCTTATTACATGAATGGTCAGCTTAGGACCTTATTGGAAACATCAAAATGAACTGTAAACAGTTAATGCCTTATGGAGGTCACCGTGGATTAGGTGCTCCTGCACCATACACCCCACCATGAAAAGAACTCATGCCACATGAGTTAGGTCTTTGTCTTGCTCCAGCTGTATATTCTACTGTCTCATGTCTTCCCCATGTTCTTTGGACTGTAACCTGCTGCCTTGAATGTAAATACTCATGCCTAGCATTGTAGGCTCTTCTCACACCTTGCTTTCTTACTGTCATCTCTGCCTGAACACCTGCATTGGAAACCTTGGTAAGTGTTGCTTGTACTGCTGCTATGGCAGAATTTGTTTGCCTTTCAACTCTTGTTAGTTCTAGAGGACAAACAATTGTCCCAATTATGATTGCATCACCTTCTATCCAATCAACTTGTAGCTGCTTACAAACCTATTCTTTAACCTTCTGCTAATCCATAAGATCTCCATCATTTAGTACTGAAACCTTCTTCAAACTGTGAACCTCAACTTTCTTTTTCTCTACTTCATGCATCTTCACAAACTCTTTCTTTCCTACCAAAACGATCTTGGCTGCCTTCTTTGTTTCAACATCCTCCTGTAATGGTGTCATCACAAAAGTCCTCCTATCCTTTTTGATGGTGTATGTGTTAGCATATCCATTATACAATGCTCTCCTATCAAATTGCCATGGCCTACCTAAAAGTAGGTGACAACATTCCATGGGCAATATGTCACACAAAACCCTATCCTGATATTCTCCAATCTGAAAATCAACATATGCCGTTCATATACCAAAAGTGATTGACTATCACTCACCCAAGATGCTTTGTAAGGGGTTTCATGTGGAATCCTTTCCAGTTTCAACTTATCCACCATTTCCTGAGATACCATATTAACTATTGAACCAGAATCTATCACTACCTTGCATAGCTTACCTTTAGTTTTGCATTTGGTCCAGAAAAGAGCTCTCCTTTGTAGTGTGTCCTTGGATGTCTTCAAGATTGTTCTCCTTAGCATCAATGATTCTCCATCTTCAGCTGGGGCTACACTTCCCATTGGAGAGTTAACACTTTCATCTACCTTCTCTTCTTGCACATATTGAACCCTCTTGTCATTCTTCCTATCATCTCTTGATGATGAACCTTGCCTTTCTGGACATTTGAATACTGTATGACCAATTTCATTACAATGATAACATCTTCTAGTGAAAACATTAGAACTTCTACCTCCACCTTTTGTGCCTCTAAATCCCCTTCTAAAATCAGAAACTTGGCCCTTACCTCTGCTTGTGTCTCTTTGGTCTTCTTGGCCAAACTCACCACTAGGCCTCTGGTTAGGACTTCTTCCTCCAAAACTGCCTCTAAAATTTCTATCACCTCTTCCTCTATTATTCTGCTCACTCTTCCTTTTTATCTTTTCTTCATCCCTTATGGCCATTGGGAAACACTTGTTCACTGTTTCTGGTGCTAAGATGCTAATCTCATCTTGGATGTTCATCCTTAGGCCATTCAAATACTTGGCCACCTTCTCTGACTCTTCTTCATGCCTCTTTGATCTGAGATTGAGTTTATGAAACTCTTGTGTGTATGCATTCACATCAAGGTCTCTCTGTCTGAGATTCTGCAACTTCTTATACATCTGCACATCATAGTCCAGGGGAAAAAACTATGCCTTAAGTTTGGTCTTCATCCTTTCCCAGGAGGTTATCATATTCTTCCCCTCCTTAACTCTCTCTCCTTGTTCATAATTCCACCATGCAAGAGCAGATCCCTGCAATCTTGCCTTTGCCAACTTAACCCTCTTATCATTAGGGATTTCTTTATATTCGAAATGATTTTTTAATGCCTCAATCCAATCAATCACCTCTTCAGCTTCCACACTTCCACTATACATAGGTAACCCATCTATGGTGTCCCTATTGACTGACTTCAATGCATTTAAAAATGCCCTCTGGTCAACTGGTATCTCCTCTGCCTTTTTACTAGTTTCACCAATTTCTGTATCTTCTTCATCACTGTCACTATCATCTTCCTTATCTTTGCCTTTGGACTGCTTGAACTCTCCCAACTTGGATGCAAGTATCTCCTCGATCAACTTCTTAATGGCATCCTGCGACATACTTTTGGGAGGCATTCTCTCCACCTCTATCTTTCTTTCCTTGTCTAACATAAACATTCACAGACAACACCCAAACGCCAACACTACTGCAAATCCTCAATTTAATTTTCTGCCCAAATCTTTTTCAGGCTCTGATACCACTATGATGCAGAGCCAAACACCCTGACCTGCATTTCCCTTTGTATGTCTACACTTTACTTGCCTATCGGCAAGACCATATGCTATCGGCAACCCTCAAAGTTGTTATTCTGACATCACAACCCTCTCTGATGTATGTCTTCAACTTTGTATCTGCTGCAAGATACATTACCCAATGTACATTCAAAATATACCTTTGCAATATACAATCGCAATATACATTCAGTGTGACCTTCCTCATCGGTGAGTGCTTTGCATGTGCTCTCGATACACTGATAGAAAACAACTTGTGTATACTTTAGTTGACCTGTGATCATCGGTTTCCTTCACCGCTGCTGCCGGTCACCTCTTGCATCTGATACAATGTATCTGCGCAATGTATATGCTCAATATACATTTGTAAGATGCATTATCCACATACTTCGCAGAACATGCATTCGAAAGATGCATCCAAAACATGCATACTAAATCGACCATTGACCGGCTGTTGACCTCCTTGTATCTAACTCAATGTACATTCACAATGTACATCCGCCACATACAACCGTGACAACCATTTGCGAGATACACATGAATAGACAACTGTGGGATACACAGGAAATGAACCTGACATACATTAGCGATATACACACAGAATGTATACTCAATGAAACAGTGCGAATCTTCACCGATTTGATCCATTGCAAACTCTGTAACTTCACAGATCTGTTTCTTCAACGATCTTACAGACCTTTCACCCTGTTAACCTAGCACATGATGGTGCTAGGATCTATCTGCACCTGGTACGCGATCCTGCAAACATGAACACAAACAAAACAGAAAAACACAAAACGAACTATACAGCCATTCCACCGATTTCGAAGAAATCTAACGGGTGGAATGGGCTAAGAACCCACCTCAGCCTCAAATCAGGAAAATTGATTGCATAGAGGAGACTAAGGAGGCGAAAGACAGAAAGATGCACAATACAGAATTTTATTTATGCCTTTCAGAATGCATATACAGATGCTCTGTTCTCACAATTGCACAACTCAAACTTCACAACTGATTACAACAATCTATCATGATCACAATCGATCTGATCTTGGGGTATTTATCTACTTACCCTCGGTAGTACTTCATCGACTCCAAGCAGCTGGGAGATCTAACAACCTCCAACTACCTAACAACTTCCTAACTGTCTAACAACCTCGAGATTACAGCTCGACAAATGTCCTTGGGACTTACAACATAAACCTAGATACAAGTAAATTAACATACATTGGTCAAACAGACCTTATTACATGAATGGTCAGCTTAGGACCTTATTGGAAACATCAAAATGAACTGTAAACAGTTAATGTCTTATGGAGGCCACCATGGATTGGGTGCTCCTGCACCAAAATCATTAGAAGATGAGTTGATGAAGCCAAATCTGCAAAAAACACATACAAATACAACACAATTCTGCTCTGCAACACAATGAATGCCTTGAATACTCTTTGCTTGATAATCATAAGTTTGCCTTCATCAACTAGGAGTAAAATGAAGTCATAAACCTACTTAAATATGCATTCCCGCTAAACTTTTGTAATTCAAAAATTGAAAAGGATGACAAAGGGAAACCTTTTTAAAGGTCCTATGCTAACATCTAAAATTTAGGTCCTGATAAATCAGCCTAGACTTGGACGTGGGCGCCCAAGTCCCAAGACACTTTTTGAGCCTTGATTAAGCATAAAAGTGAACCCCTAGTCCCCATTTAACATGGTTCTTGGGGGAAATTGCTCTGGGATAAGTTTTAAACATGCATAATAAAATTAAGGGGACTTAGGAGCTAAACTAGGAGGTAAAAAGTCATAGGAAAACTTTTTACGACATAATAGAAGTAGCAACAGGTGATGGTGGAGTAGTGATCTCAATAGGAGGAAAATGAGAAGCAAGAGAAGTCTCCATGTCATTTGAATAATCAAGACTTGCTAGATATTCAAGATCCTCTTCTATATCATCATCAATGGGTATGAGGCAATCCATTACAAAATCATCTAGGAATGGAGAGATATGTCAGGCTCCAAAGATCTCCCAAATCTTGGTCCAAAGTGTGTGTGGGCATTCAATCTCTGAGATCTCCCAAAAATGTTAGCACCAATAGAACTATACCAATCAATCCTATGATATGATCAGTCCTATTTCCCCATTCAAATTTATTATGAGGTGTATTTGGTTCAGGTATCAGTCCATAAAGATAAGGCAAAAGATTGAGCCACCTATAGTGTATAAGGATTCCTTTTTTCCAAGACTCATAATTATCCTTTTTCAGATTTATCATAGAAGGATGAATAGAAAAACCCATGATATCTCCTCAAATGATTAGAGATTAAAAAAACTCACAAAATTACCTCCCAATCTCACTTAATCATGAGAAATCTCCCACCAAGATATGAACATGGCACTTTATACTTAGTGCAATTATATTGCCACAAGCTAAAACAACAAAGTGGCCTTTGATCTTGGTACAATGCAAATGCCAAAATAGGCTATAACTAAAAGTATATTTTGAGCAAAATTGGATCAAACTGATTAAAAATAATATTAAATAATTATAACAATCAATTTTGATCAATACTTTTGCATGTATTTGTAGGATATTAAGTCAAATTTGAAGGTCTTTGTAAGGTCAAATGCACAATTTTTAAAGTTGATTCAAATTGTAATTTCAATTTGTAGAAGTGAAATCGGTCAAAACAAATATTTTAGTGTTTTTGTGCAAACCAGAGTTCAAGTCCGGTTTGCAATTTGCAAACTAGAGTCTAGACTTGGTTTGCAATTTACAATGAAGTTACAAGCTGCAACTTGTAAATCTCTTTCAGAGTCTAGAGTGTAATTTATAAACCAAAGTTCAAGTCTTATTTGTAATTTGCAAACTGGAGTTGGCATTTGGTTTTTAATTCTTTTCTACAACGTTAGTTGCAAATCGGAGTCTACATCTAGTTTTTAATTTACAAAATAATTGCAAATTGTAAACTACTTTTCTCTTCTAGAGTGTTAGTTGCAAACCATATTTTACATTTTGTTTACAATTTACAAAATAATTACAAATTGTAAATTGTATTTCTCTTTTGGAGTGTTAGTTGCAAATCGAAGTTAGCATCCAATTTGTAATTTGTAAAATAATTGTAAATTGCATTTCTCTTCTAGAGTCTAGTTGGGGATAGAAAATTTTAAAGACATAAGATTAAAATCAAACTTTTACAAGCTAGCACATGGGGTCGGCTGGCACTTTGCAACCACACTTGCAAATTACAAATTATAATTTTTTTATGAACTCTAGATGGAGAGAAAATTAGGGCATAGATCTAAGTCTAAAGAGATTTAAATTGCACACTAGAGTTCACAAGTAATTTGTAATTTGCAAACAATTTACAAATTGCAAACTACGAATCATTTGCAAACTATGAGTAGAGAGGAAAAACTAGGGCACAAAAAAGTTTCAAACATCATATGGAAGGATCCTCTAACCAAGAATTAAATGCAAAATCAAGAGATTCTAAACACTAAAACCTAAATGCAAGTGAGGATTTGATTAAGGCATTAAGAAATTGCTATATTTTGTAGCAAATATTGATCGACGATTAAAAACCATGATTCAATCACTGAGAACCCTAGTCACCCCAAACATATAACCAAAAAAACTAGAGAAAAGAAAAGGAAAAAAATGAGAAAAACCTAATAAAATTGACAAATTAGCACTAAATAATCTTTGCTCTTGAGGAATCTAGAATGCCACTAGTCATGAGGGAGCTAAATCATTACAAATTTGTAGAGAGCACAAATGGGTGGAGAAATGAGGTGACACATGGTTTATACTCCCCCCTGGCATGCAGGATGTTAATGCCCACCTAGCACGAACTTTGAAGTTTTGAAGGGAATTTGCATGAAACCAAGATTTGAGCCTAATAGTTTTGAAAACATTTTGCATTTCTATGGACTTGTTCACTAAGACACTTTACTCACTACTTTAAAAGTTTAACTTTGAAGCTTACAGGGTTTAATGTGACTTATATATCTCTATGCACTTTCAAACATTAGAACATAACATTGGATTCATTATAGATAAAATCCCAAAACTGGACAAGATAAAATTTAAAACATGGAAAATCACAAGGAGTAACTGAAGAAACAAGTCATAAAATCAAGATTAAGGGTCCCAAATTTGAAAAATTAGGGACGTGTTGTTAAGGTCACAACATGTAGTAAATAAAATAGTTCTAAAGTAAAACAAAATGACACTTAAATAAATAAAATAGTTCCAAGTTGATATCTCTTGACCACTCTACTTAAATATCATCCACTTCAATGGTCAAACACTCAATAGAAATTTTACACCTTATTCACAACAAAAAAAATGATAAATATTTGTCCTATTTTTATTGGTTAAAATTGATCTTTAACTGTTGAAGTGGATGATATTTAAGAATAGCCCCTCTTGACCCTTTTTAAATAAATGTCTTTAAGATATCTATACTAATTATTTTTATTTATATAATTATTAATTATTCTATTATATTTTTGTTTGATGAAGTTTAAATTTTTTATTCCAAGAAAGCAATTATTAGAGAAGACTTGAGACAATAGAGCCCGCTTGCTTACAAACAAACCTGAACCAGGTAGCAACAGAATGGGGTAAAAACAAACTCGATCTACACCCTCTTCACATTTATTCTCATCTTTATCCGTATAGTGAATCCCGTTTGCAGATCCAATGGTGCACTAGCCGTTCATGGTTACTGAGATCATCATTATCTATGGCCCACAGATCAACAACATCAGGGAGTCCGTATGCTCATCCGTGATCCTCTTCTTGGCAGTTGTCTCGTGTCTGAGATGAAGCAAGTGTTTGTTCATGCAGTCAAATAGTTTCAAATTGGCTTCAAAGAATTCATTAGTAGAATTAAAATGACTATGAAGACCATTTCTTACATTCTTTTAAGTTGGAGCTAATCCCACTGAACAAATGAATCACATACTCTTTTTTCTGTCATAACCAGTGACAGGCGCTTCCTTCAACAACTGTGAGCTCGCATAAGTGGAGCTCAATGGGCTAGAGAGTACATCAGAGAATGGCCAACACCATGAGTGGAAGTGCCCCCCAATTCCCAAGTCTCACCAACATGAGGAACTGCTAGGATAGCAAAGAGAACATGCACAAAATTAGCATTGGGAAAATGGCATGTCACTGGAGTGGGCAAGAGGAAAAAGGGCATTCAGATAGACTGCATAAGGAGACAAAGCAGTGCCCAGTGGAAAAGAAGTCAACAGAGAAAAAGGTGTGGCCAGCAGAGTGCTTCACCAATGAGGGAAGGAAAATGCATTCCCAACAAATAAGAAAGCACCCAATCCTAAAGGCTAGCAGGCAGATAAGATGAAGACAATCATCAAAAAATAATAGTCCATAGTTGCCAAAAGCGCACAGGTAGACCTAAAGGAGTCAGGAAAGAATGATAATGACAAGACTCTGTAGAGAGGAGGATAAATGGAACACAGTAAAGATAAAAGGCAGTAAGGACGCCTTCAATAATCAAAGGTAAATTTTGGCTAATAAAAGTAGGACAACTATTTACCACTTTTTGGTAGGGATGAGTTGTAAAATTGCTATTGACTGTTTGACTCTTGAAGATCGTGATATTTAAGTACAGTGGGCAGCAAGCAAGAGCTGGGGTGTTGTATTCAGGTATTTTTGTTTTTGTCCTAAAATACAATCAAAATTTCAAAAAGAGTATCACATGAAAGGGAAAATAGTTTAGATCCAATGCTTACCTCTCTAATACCAAGAAAGACAAGGAGTGTGAGGGAGATTTATGAAAATACAAGGTTTGATGATTTTGATGAAAGTCTAAATTTTTCTTTATTTTCTCATAATGATCCAACAAATTTTGAAGAATTTGTGAAAAAAAAAATAATGGCAGGCCATGGATGAAGAGTTGGATGCAATAGAAAGAAATAAAACATGGGAGGTAGCTGAGTTAGACAAGGGTAAACAAGTGATCAGAGTTAAGTGGGTCTATAAGACCAAGAGTACTATCGATGGGAAAATTGAGAGGCATAAAGCAACGCTGGTTGTTAAGGGATACAAACAACATCCTAGAAGAGATTATGATGAGACATATGCTCTTGTTGCAAGGCTAGAAATAGTCCAGGCTATCTAAGCAATAGCAACCCAACATAAGTGGAAGGTATACCAAATAGATGTGAAGTCTGCCTTCTTGAATGAAGTATTTAAAGAAGTATATTTTGAACAACCACCTGGCTATGAAGTCCCAAGATAAGAAGACAAAGTATACATGCTAAAGAAAGCTTTCTACGGGCTTAAGCAAGCACCTCGAGCATGGTACACCATAATTGATTCATATTTGCTTAGCAATGGATTCAACAAAAGTGGTAGTGAACCCACACTCTACATCAAGGAAAGTCATAGTAAGATCTTAATTGCTAATTTATATGTAGATGATTTTATTTTCATAGAAAACAATGACCTTCTTTATTACTGATTTCAAAGAAGTTATTAAAAGAGAATTTGAGATGGTCGACTTAGGTTGAAATATTTCTTTGGTATTTAGGTACAACAAATGGATCATGACATCTTCATTTCTCAAACTAATTATGCCACATAGATCTTGAAGAGGTTCAGAATGTTGAACAACAAACTTGCACCAACACCAACAACTATAGGTCTTAAATTGAGTAAGGAACCCAATCCTATACAAGAGCATGGTTGGAAGACTAATGTATTTGATAGCTACTAGGCATGATATAATGTTTGTGGTAAGTTTGATTTCTAGATTCATGGAGATACCTAAGGATACATATTGGCAAGAAGGAAAGAGAATCTTGAGATATGTCAATGGCACTAAGAGTTGTGGCATTTTATATATTGCATCTAGTGAGTTTAAGCTGATTGGTTATACTAATAGTGATTGGGTAGTTACTATAGATGATAGGAAGAGCACATCAACATATGTGTTCCACATGGGCTTAGAAGCCATATCATGGGTATCCAAGAAGTAAGCATTATTTCTCTCTCTATAGTAGAAGTTAAATATATAGTAGCAAATGTAGCTACATCTAAGGATATTTCGCTTAAAAGAATCCTAGTAGATTTGAATGAGGAATAAAAAGATGGTACAACCATATATTGTGACAATGTATCCTCAATTACCTTGACAAGGAACCTAGTTTTCCATGGACGAAGAAAACATATTGAGATCTACTATCATTTTATAAAGGAGTTAGTAGAGCATGGAGATATTGAACTTTACTTTTGTAGATATGAGCAATAGATTTATGATATTTTTACTAAGGAATTATCAAAAGAGTGTTTTAAACAATTAAAAGAAAATTTGGGTATCAAAGATAGCTCTAGAAATCAGCTCTAGAAAGCAACTTTGGAAACTAGAGCTCTAGAAATCTATCTCCGAAAGCCAAATTTGAAAATCAACTCTAGAAAATAGTTTCAGGAAATCAGCCTCTAAAAGATAGCTCTAGAAATTAGTTCTAGAAAGACATCTTTAGAAACCTGCTCTAGAAAGTAGTTCCACTAGTTAGTTCTGAAGATCACAAAACAAGTCTGGAAATCACTAGGCAACTATAGAGATAGCTCTAAAGATACAATATGTATGATAAGAGACTCAAGATTAAGGGGGGGTGTTAGAAAATCTAATCTCGATCAAATGTTAGACATTTAATTCATTCATGTAAAAATATTTTCTTGGGATCCACTTATTTTGCCACCCTATCCAAAATAGTTAATGTTATTTTTGGTTGGTTTGACATATTGAATGTTGGTAGTTACATTTGAGTTTTGTGAGTGAGCGAGAAAATTGGGAAAAGATAGAAGAGACAAAAATGAAGAAAAATAACTATAGAAAGAGTAGCAGCAACTGAAATGACAAAGAGAAGAACAACTTAAGGAGAGAAGAATTTTGCAAGCAACTCTAGAAAGAGCATACACCTAACAACTTTGGAAAGCATGATTAGTGTAGGCACCATGGAAAGGGAGATCAATGTAGAAGCTCTAGAAAGTGAGAATAGGGTAACCACTCTAGAAACTAAGAATAGAGTTGACAACTATAGAAGGCTTGGAGTAACTAGATCCAAATAGCAGAGGGACAACAATAGTGTCTAGTTAGCTATGGAAAGAGGAAAAGTAGAGCAATAGCTCTAGATATTGTAAATCATTGAATATGATTTTTTTGAACTCGTATAGATATAAATCTCTATTTTATTTGTGCCTCCTTTTTAGCTCAGGTCTTTCTCTCTCCCCTGTGCTTCTCTCCAACACACTTTACTAATGAAGGTATAGAGAAACAAAAAACAAGAATGATAATTTGTAGATCATCAATACAATACAACAATACAAAAAATATGCAAGGCCCAAAACATTCTTAGGTCAGCATTGAAGAAGAAAAGTGACAAAGAAATATGTAGAAAAGTCCATGTATTTCTCCCAGATATTAAACCAACGTACAATAGTACATATAAATACAAAGAGTGTAAGAGTTGGTTGTTCAAAGGTAGCCAACCAAGATCTAGGAGCTTTAGTTAAAGCACAAGAGAGATCCTAAATGAGAGAATAATTCTATTCTATTAAAGAATGCAAATTACATAATGTACATGATATGCCTTGCTTATAAAGGCAAGGTGATAGGTAGGACTAACTAGGATGCTGACAAGTGTCTTAATCCTATGACATGAGAGAACTATAGGATAAGATCACATGTATACTAGAAACTGCTAGAAATATTCCCAGATTCCTAAGTAAACTTAACATGTGAACATGTGTGAATAGATCCTGAGTAATGACTAGTTAGATAATATGCCTTGTTCACACTATAAAGGGGAAACTGGATAGGAAATACCCCTGTTCAAACCAACACCCCCCTTAAGTGCAACTTAGGGAGAATGAGAAATATGAAAATGATGCAAAGATGGATGATGATGTGTCTTGGCTACAAGGTCATGTTAGGGACCCATGTACAAAACAATCTCTCACAAACAGAGTAAAGGAGAAAAACTCGTAGGAAAAAACCCGTCTCCAAAAGAGAGAAAACATGAAAGTGAAATAAGGAAGGAGGACTCAACATGACCCCAAGGACTAATTATGTCACCAATATATAATCAATCACCCCCCATAGGAGAGATAGAATGAGATGATAGATCCCATCACAAAGAAGCAGCCCCTGTGCTAATGAATACTCAAAGATAGAAAATAATCCACTACCCACAAACAACATTTCTCCCTTTGGGAAGAAACAAATCCAATGGTAGATGTAGAAGCAACTCCCAAAATCTAGATGAAAAGAGAATCCAAATCCAAATGTGTGTCTCAGAATACAACTCTAGCATGTATCCTTGTGCTAGAAAATTATGTCTTCTCCAAATCAAGAATGGAATGTCCAATTAAAGAAGGAATGCCAGGAAATGAAGGATAGTGAACTGCATCTGAAAACATTGAATATGCGATGACATCATTGTCATCAAAGAGGAGAGGTATCCCCTCAAATGTGTCCAAATCTGAAAAGTGAGACTTTGTAAACAAAGATGTAGTATTTGATAAATAGGAATCCCAATGAGGTAGATTAGGAAGATTGAATGGTCTTGCTGCAAAGAATGGCTAGAAGCTCTCAAGGAAGCAACTCTAAACTTTGAAGTAGCAATAGGTGATGGTGGAGTAGTGATCTCAATAGGAGGAGAAGGAGAAGCAAGAGAAGTCTCCATATCATCTGAATAATCAAGACTTGCTAGATATTCAAGCTCCTATGAAATGTATCATCATCAAAGGGTATATTATTTGCATCATCAATGCGTATGAGGCAATCCATTGTAGGATCATTTGGGAATTGAGAGATATGTGGGTCTCCAAAGATGTCCCAAATCTTGGTCCAAAGTGTACGTGGGCACTCAGTCTCTAAGATCTCCCAAAAAATGTTAGCACCAATAGTTGTACCAATCAATCCTATGATATGATCAAATCCTATTTCCCCATTCAAATTTATTATGAGGTGTATTGGTTTAAGTATGAGTCAATAAAGATTTAAGGAAAAATATTGAGCCACCTATAGTGTGTGAGGATGCCTTTTTTACAATACTTATAATTATGCTTTTTCAAATTTACCACATAAGGATGAATATAAAAACCCATGATATCTGCTCAAATGATTAGAGATAAAAAAACTCACAAAATTACCTCCCAATTTCACTTATTCATGAGAAATCCCCCAACAAGACATAACATGGCACTTTATGCTTAGTGCAATTATAATGCCACAAGCCAAAACAACAAAGTAGTCTTTGATCTTGGTACAATGCAAATGCCAAAATTAGGCTATAACTAAAAGTACATTATTTAGCAAAATTGGATCAAATTGATTAAAAATAATATTAAACAATCAATTTTGATCAATACTTTTGCATTTATTTGCAGGATATTAAGTCAAATTTGAAAGAATTTGGTCTTTTTAAGGTCAAATATACGAGTTTTAAAGTTGATTCAAATTGTATTGTCAATTTGCAGAAGTGAAATTGGTCAAAACAAAAAAAAAATGTTTTTGTGCGAACCAGAGTTTAGGTCCGGTTTGTAATTTGCAAACTAGAGTCTAGACCCAGTTTGCAATTTACAATGAAGTTACAAGTTGCAAATTGTAAATCTCTTTCAGAGTTTAGAGTGTAATTTATAAACCAGAGTTCAAGTCTGATTTGGAATTTGCAAACTGGAGTTTGCATTTGTTTTTTAATTCTTTTCTGGAGTGTTAGCTGCAAATTAGAGTCTACATCTAGTTTTTAATTTACAAAATAATTGTAAATTGTAAACTACATTTCTCTTCTAGAGTGTCAGTTGCAAACCAGAGTTTAAATTTTGTTTACAATTTTACAAAATAATTGCAAATTGTAAATTGTATTCCTCTTTTGGAGTGTTAGTTGCAAATCGAAGTTCGCATCCAGTTTGTAATTTGTAAAATAATTGCAAATTGTAAATTGCATTTCTCTTCTAGAGTCTAGTTGGGGATAGAAAATTTTAAAGGCATAAGATTAAAATCAAAATTTTGCAAGCTAGTGCATGGGGTGAGCTGGCACTTTGCAACCACACTTGCAAATTACAAATTATAATTTTTTTATGAACTCTAGATGGAGAGAAAACTAGGGGATAGAACTAAGTCTAGAAAGAGATTTAAATTGCACACTAGAGTTCACACGTAATTTGTAATTTGCAAACAATTTACAAATTGCAAACTAGAAATCATTTGCAAACTATGAGTAGAGAGGGAAAACTATGGCACGGAAAAGTTTCAAACATCATATGGAAGGATTCTCTAACCAAGAATTAAATGCAAAATCAAGAGATTCTAAACACTAAAACCTAAATGCAAGTGAGGATTTGATTAAGGCATTAAGAAATTGCTATCTTTTGTAGCAAAAATTGATCGACAAACAAAATCCATGATGCAATCATTGAAAACCCTAGTCACCCCAAACATACAACCAAAAAGACTAGAGAAAAGAGAAGGAAGAAAAATGAGAAAAACATGCTAAAAGAAAAAAATTAGCACTAAATAATCTTTGATCTTAAGGAATCTATAATGCCACTAGTCAAGGGAGATAAATGATTACAAATTTGTAGAGAGCACAAATGGGTGGAGAAATGAGGCGACACATGGTTTATACTCCCCCCTTGCATGCAAGACATTAATGCCCACCTAGCACGACCTTCGAAGTTTCGAAGGGAATTTGCATGAAACCAAGCTTTGACCCTTATAGTTTCAAAAGCATTTTGCATTTCTATGGACTTGAACTCCAGACTTTTGAGGACACTTTACTCACTACTTTAAAAGTTTAACTTTGAAACATAAGGGGTTTAATGTGACTTATATATCTCTATCCACTTTCAAACATTAGAACATAACATTGGATTTATTATTGATAAAATCCCCCAATTGGACAAGATAAAATTTAAAACATGGAAAATAAACAAACCATAAAAGCACAAATAAGGGTCCCAAATTTGAATAATTAAGGACGTGTTGTTAAGGTCACAACATGTAGTAAACAAAATAGTTCTAAAGTAAAACAAAATAACACTTAAGTCAATAAAATAATTCCAAGTTGATATCTCTTGCCCTTTTTAGATAGATGTTTTTACGATATCTCTACTAATTATTTTTATTTATATAATTATTAATTATTCTATAAATTTCTTATTCCAACAAAGCAATTATTAGAGAAGACTTTAGACAATAGGGCCCGCTTGCTTACAAACAAACCTCAACCAGGTAGCAGCAGAATGGGGTAAAAACAAACTCGATCTACACCCTCTTCGCATTTATTCTCATCTTTATCCCGTCCTGCCACTGTTTGCAGATCCAATAGTGCACTAGCCGTCCATGGTTACTGAGATCATTATCTATGGCCCACAGATTGCCCAAGATAATTTCTAGATCAACAACATTGGCGATAATGGACATTGGGGAGTCCGTATGCTCATCTATGATCCTCTTCTTGGCAGCTGTCTCGTGACTGAGATGATGCAAGTGTTTGTTCATGCAGTCAAAGAGTTTGAAATTGGCTTCAAAGAATTCCTTAGTAGAATCAAAATGACTATGCAGACCATTTTCTACATTCTCTTAAGTTGGAGCTCATCCCACTGAACAAATGAATCACAGACTCTTTCCTCAGAGAATGGTCAACACCATGAGTGGAGATGCCCCCCAATTCCCAAGTCTCACCAACATGAGGAACTGCTATGATAGCAAAGAGAACATGCACAAAATTAGCATTGGGAAAATGGCATGTCACTGGAGTTGGCAAGAGGAAAAAGGCATTCACATAGACTGCAGAAGAAGACAAAGCAGTGTCCAGTGGAAAAGAAGCGAACAGAGAAAAAGGTGTGGCCAGCAGAGGGCTTCACCAAAGAGGGAAGGAAATGCATTCCCAACAAATAAGAAAGCACCCATCCTAAAGGCTAGCAGGCAGATATAAAGGACAATCATCAAAAAATAATAGTCCATAGTTACCAAAAGGGCACAGGTAGACCTGAAAGGAGTCAGGAGAGAATGATAATGACAAGACTCTGTAGAGAGGAGGATAAATGGAACACAGCAAAGATAAAAGGCAGTAAGGATGAACGTTCAATGGTCAAAGGTAAATTTTGGCCAATAAAAGTAGGACAACCATTTACCCTTTTTTGGTAGGGATGAGTTGTAAAATTGCTATTGTCTGTTTGACTCTTGAAGCTCATGATATTTAAGTACAATGGGCAGCAAGCAAGAGCTGGGGTGTTGTATCTAGGTATTTTTGTTTTTGTCGTAAAATACAATCAAAATTTCAAAAAGAGTATCACATGAAAGGGAAAATTTTAGACACATTGTCAAATTTTTTATGGAATTATTTTAATAGTATTTAATTTTTATGTAGTTTTTAAAATATAAGTATATTTTATTATTTGAAGGATAATTTTGAATAGATAGCTGTCATGGAAAATTTGCTTGGTAGGTAAGGTTGACTATCAAATTTAGGCCTTGGAGACCATCCAAAATAGGCTACTTAGATAGGGAAACAATGTCATCATAGATCTTCGATCCTTGGACTCCAAAAAGAAAAGGGAAATTTCCAAAAGACAAGGTGAAGTAAAAGAGAACAACTTGAAAATTAAAAACATCAATGATGAATTCAGAAAGGAAATAATCAAGGATCTAAATCATTGTGACAACCTTTTTTGATGTTCCACATGGATTTTATTAAAATAATTGAATGGGTTAAAATTTGAAATAATATTGATATCTCTAATGAATTGGTTGAATCAAGTTGAAAGACTCAAGTTCTCCAATGAATCTACCACTTTATTCCCTTCTATTTTTGTATGAATATAGCAACATTCTCCAAATTACTAGGATAGGGATTTATCCTCCTCTAGGAGGTTCTATAGTCACCAATCGAAGACCCTACTCTTCTCCATACATTTAAAAATGATCTTGGATTCTCCTTTAACAATCAAATTATTAAATCAAAGAACAAGGCTAAGTTTAAGACCCAAAATCAAACCTTTATCCTCAACAATGTTATTAGAGTTAAAGCTAGTGCATAGGGTGCTAAAGGCCATTAAATTACTCATATGATATATCAGGATAACCCCTACCCCTAAGGCCCTAGGATTATGCTTAGTCACACCATTAAATTTGAGTTTAATTGACCCTCTACCAAGAGGACACCAGATCCCAAGTCCTTTGGCTTCCATTGTTTTCAAAATTCTAGCATTAAAGGACCTTCTAATCTCAAACCAATTTATTGGGGTTAGTAGCTTCGATGAAATATACTCCTTATTTTTACCCTTATTTTGAATGTCGATGCTCTAGGTCCATGCTATAACAATCTCTTTCCAAACCTAATCTAGACCTTTGAGTTTATCATTAAAGATCCTATTTTTCTTTCAAGCCAAATATTCTATACAATTAAGCTAGGTGCTAGGTCCCACAAATCTCAAATGATTTCAAGGGAGATAGGACAATGCCAAGAAATAAAATGATCCTTAAAAATTTGACTAAAAATTAATTAGAGATTGAAGTTTGAAATAAAGCAGACCTAGATACCTTTAGAAAATTCCTAGTGCAAGAGGAGGTGGTTGACCTATTCAATAATAAAGAAACAAAGTGGGCACCTATTGGGACCAAGGAAACCATTTGTTTTGAGATGCTCCCATGTGAGAATCTTAGTGTAACAAACCAACCTTGAAGAAAAACTTTGATTCTGGACCTAGCTTTGGAAAGCCAAATCCTTCCAGATGAAAGTTCAAAGTCGTGTCACACTTTTATAAGGGAAATGACCAACACTGATATAACTTTTTAACATGAATCACTACAAATTGCCATATATGTTTTAAATTTTAAAAAGATGTAAACTAATAAAATGTAGATTTTTAGTGTATTTTATGTTTTTATTTTTATAAAAATTAAAAAATTATTTGAATGGAGTTTTGTATAAAATTGACATTATAATGTAGTTGTTGATAAAATGCTGAAAAATAAGGTTAAGTGAGATGTTGCACTTTATATAGTAAATTTCACTCTTTTTTTTCAAATTTTTATGGGTATTCATAACTTGAAACTTAAGTGCATCGACTATTTTTTCCCCCATTTTGATAAATATATATTTTTAAATAAATCTTGGAAGTTGTGAGTAATGAAAACACAATTGTTTGGATGGGACATAACATTTGTCTTAACTATTTATCCAAAATAGGAAAAAAAATATATAATCTCAACATGAAATATCTCTTCTAGTACATCATATTTTTAAAAAAAATTTAATGAACTTTAGTATTTTTCTTGAGAGGACACTTGACATTATATTTTGGTGTTGATGACCTTCTTTTCGTAAAAATAAAAAATAAAATATAAATACTAATTAAAATGTTTAAAAAATTATATTTTAACAAACTAAACTTATAGATCTACAAAAGGGTGTTTTTAGATTTTTAAAAATATTAATTTACATGAGTAGAAGTTGTTAAAAGATCAAGTTTTTCAAATAATCTCATGTTTTTGGTAAGCTCCAAAGTGATGTTACATATGTATTTAGTGGACGCTTCTAGTTGGAAAAGTTGTGGCCTATATCTATTTTAGATAGAATAAATCCAACTAGAACATATGTTTCACCAAAATTGACTTTTAGTTAAAAATACATAAATTCATTTATATTGATAAGTTGGCCTAAAGTGTGACACAAATTTGAACTTTTACCCTTCCCTATGGAAAAGATTTTGGGAGCCCACTAATGGGGTTGACCAATTTATCCAAAATAGGAAAATCACAAGAACTAACTGAAGAAACAAATCATAAAATCAAGAATAAGGGTCACAAATTTGATAAATTAGGGATGTATTGTTTTTTTATTATGGTAAGCAACAAACCAGGGTGATGAGCTCTTTACAAAAAAGCCACAAGGACTGAGCAAAACAGACCACAAACAGACCACGAGCAACAGACCAACATCACTCTACCAGTAGTAAACCATACTATATATCAGAGTCTTAAGCAAAAACCCTAACTAAAAAATAGAAATAGAATAGACATGGAATCTAGGAAAATAACTACTCTAGTCATTATTGAGGGACGTGTTGTTAAGGTCACAACATGTAGTAAATAAAATAGTTTCAACTAATTGATATCTCTTGACCCTTTTTAAATAAATGTTCTTAAGATATCTATACTAATTATTTTTATTTATATAATTATTAATTATTATATTATATTTTTGTTTCATGAAGTTTAAATTTTTAATTCCAAGAAAGCAATTATTAGAGAAGACTTCAGACAATAGGGCCCGCTTGCTTACAAACAAACCTGAACCAGGTAGCAACAGAATGGGGTAAAAACAAACTCGATCTACACCCTCTTCAACATTTATTCTCATCTTTATCCGTAATGTAAATCCCGTCGTGCCACTGTTTGCAGATCCAATGGTGCACTAGCCGTTCATGGTTACTGAGATCATTCTCTATGGCCCACAGATTGCCCAAGATCAACAACATCAGGGAGTCCGTATGCTCATCCGTGATCCTCTTCTTGGCAGCTGTCTCGTGACTGAGATGATGCAAGTGTTTGTTCATGCAGTCAAAGAGTTTGAAATTGGCTTCAAAGAATTCCTTAGTAGAATTAAAATGACTATGAAGACCATTTTCTACATTCTTTTATGTTGGAGCTAATCCCACTGAACAAATGAATTACAGGCTCTTCCCTCAGTTATAGGATTATCACTCTAGATATTCCTCTCCATAGTTTCACAGGCAAGATTCACTCCAGGGGAACCATCCTCCATTCTGCTAAAGTTGTGATTGATAGCATGAGGTTCTTTAGCCAACCCATGAGTCAATTCCTTGGCTTTTGTTTTACCTCTAGCCTTATTTCTGTCCTAACCAGTGATAGGCGCTTCCTTCAACAACTGTGAGCTAGGATAAGTGGAGCGCAATGGCGCCAGAGGGTGCATTACGAGTCGAGGTGCTCCCCAACTTCAAATTCTGATGGTTAAAATGAATAATATTTAAGTAGAGTATAACCAACATGAAGAACTGCTAAGATAGCAAAGAGAGCATGCACAAAATTAGCATTGGGAAAATGGCATGTCACTAGAGTTGGCAAGAGGAAAAAGTGCATTCAGATAGACTGCAGAAGGAGACAAAGCAGCGCCAGTGGAAAAGAAGCCAACAGACAAAAAGGTGTGGCCAGCAGAGTGCTTCACCAATGAGGGAAGGAAAATGCATTCCCAACAAATAAG
Organism: Cunninghamia lanceolata; assembly: GCA_027924645.1. NCBI lineage: Eukaryota > Viridiplantae > Streptophyta > Pinopsida > Cupressales > Cupressaceae > Cunninghamia > Cunninghamia lanceolata. Next base: position 901,295 of record BSBN01001608.1, read on the forward strand.
AAAGCACCCAATCCTAAAGGCTAGCAGGCAGATAAGATAAAAGGACAATCATCAAAAAATAATAGTCCATAGTTGCCAAAAACGCACAGGTAGACCTGAAAGGAGTCAGGAAAGAATGATAATGACAAGACTCTCTAGAGAGGAGGATAAATGGAACACAACAAAGATAAAAGGCAGCAAGGATGCGTTTGATGGTCAAAGGTAAATTTTGGCCAATAAAAGTAGGACAACCATTTACCACTTTTTGGTAGGGATAAGTTGTAAAAATGCTATTGACTGTTTGACTCTTGAAGATCGTGATATTTAAGTACACTGGGCAGCAAGCAAGAGCTGGGGTGTTGTATTTAGGTATTTTTGTTTTTGTCGTAAAATACAATCAAAATTTAAAAAAGAGTATCACATGAAAGGGAAAATTTTAGATACATTGTCAAATTTTTTATGGAATTATTTTAATATTATTTAATTTATTTATAGTTTTTAAAAATAAAGTATATTTTATTATTTGAAGGGTAATTTCAAATAGATAACTGTAATGAACAATTTGTTTGGTGGGTAAGGTTGACTATCAAATTTAGGCCTTGGAGACCATCCAAAATAGGCTACTTAGATAGGGAAACAATGTCATCATAGATCTTCGATCCTTGGACTCCAAAAAGAAAAGGGAAATTTCCAAAAGACAAGGTGAAGTAAAAGAGAATTTGAAAATTAAAAACATCAATGATGAATAAAATTCAAAAAGGAAATAATCAAGGATCTAAATCATTGTGACAATCTTTTTTGATGTTCCACATGGATTTTATTAAAATAATTGAAGGGGTTAAAATTTGAAATAATATTGATATCTCTAATGAATTGGTTGAATCAAGTTGAAAGACTCAAGTTCTCCAATGAATCACTCACTTTATTCCCTTCTCTTTTTGTATGAATATAGCAACATTCTCCAAATTACTAGGATAGGGATTTATCATCCTCTAAGAGGTTCTATAGTCAACAATCGAAGACCCTACTCTTCTCCATACATTTAAAAATGATATTGGATTCTCCTTCAACAATCAAATTATTAATTCAAAGAACAAGGCTAAGTTTAAGACCCAAAATCAAACCTTTAGCCTCGACAATGTTATTAGAGTTAAAGCTAGTGCATAGGGTGCTAAAGGCCATTAAATTACCCATATGATATCTCAGGAAACCCCTACCCCTAAGGCCCTAGGATTATGCTTAGCCACCCCATCAAATTTAAGTTTAATTGACCCTCTACCAAGAGGACACTAGATCCCAAGTTCTTTGGCTTTCATTGATTTCAAAATTCTAGCATTAAAGGCCCTTCTAATCTCAAGCCAATTTATTGGGGTTAGTAGCTTAGATGAAATATACTCCTTATTTTTACCCTTATTTTGAATGTTGATGCTCTAGGTCCATGCTCTAACAATCTCTTTCCAAACCTAATCTAGACCTTTGAGTTTATCATTACAGATCCTATTTTTCTTTCAAGCCAAATCTTCTATACAATTAAGCTAGGTACTAGGTCCTACAAATCTCAAAGTATTTCAAGGGAGATAGGACAATGCCAAGAAATAAAATTATCCTTAAAACTTTGACTAAAAATCAATGTTTGAAATAAAGCAAACCTAGATACCTTTAGAAAATTCCTAGTGCAAGACGAGGTAGTTAACCTATTCAATAATAAAGAAACAAAGTGGGCACCTATTGGGACCAAGGAAACTGTTTGTTTTTAGACGCCCCCATGTGAGAATCTTAGTGTAACAAACCAACCTTGAAGAAAAACTTTGATTCTGGAACTAGCTTTGGAAAGCTAAATCCTTCCAAGTGAAAGTTCAAAGTCATGTCACACTTTTATAAAGGAAATGACTAACACTAATATAACTTGTTAACTTGAATTACTACAAATTGGCTATATGTTTTGAATTTTAAAATGATGTAAACTAATAAAATGTAGATTTTTTAGTGTATTTTATGTTTTTATTTTAAAAAAGAAAAATTATTTGAATGTAGTTTTGTATAAAATTGACACTATAATTTTTATTTTATTTTTGTTAGGTAAGTGCCATCTTGGGGATGGCTCCCTTTAGGTATATAAGAAACTTGAAATAAAAACAACTTTTATTTAATGGCTATTACCCTATTGGGTATGCCAAGATAGTTTTTATACATAACTAAAGGCTATCAGTGCCCCTAACAGGTCCAAATACAGTCCCTCCTACCAAATGCTAGAGATGACTGTCACATAATTTCATGCATTATCATCATAATGCCTTCTGCAACCTCCAAAAGCCTTCCCACTTGTCCATCCATAAACTCTCCTTTATTTTCCTACAGGAGTTTGCGAAAGTTTTCCAAATTTCTATTTTCTATACCTTCTTTGTATGCTTGAAGAATTTCGCTGGCTTTCTTAGCATCGATCTTCCTTGTGTAAGCAGCTTTCAGTGTTTCTTCTGCCCAGTCCACCCCTACATCGTCTATCTCCCCCATCACCACTGCATGGTTGTCTTGTGCAACTAGTCAAGCGCCCCAAGAAACCTTGTAAAATGAGCCTCTCATAATCAAAGAAATGTTGGCGAAAAATAGTTGGTAAACTCGGCCATCATGCACATGACCGCCGCTCCAAGATCCTCCGCCAATCACTTAGAGAATTGTCATCCTTGTAGCTTCCTCTTTTAATTTAAATAGACAACCCACTTGTTGTTCCTTCCCTTCCTCCAAACACCTACACTTCACTCCCATAATCTTAGCCATCTCTTCGATTTGAAGAGGAAACCTTCACATGCCTATTAATAGAAACACCAGTCTTGGCGAGCATCATCTCCATGCGTCTTCCCTACTTCCAGTCTGAGACACACATCCTTAGGAATATTTCCCAAATCTACTAAGTTACCAACGACGCTCGTCCTCTCATATTCCTTCTAGTCCAGTCTTGAATCTATTACTATCAGATGCAAACCCCACGAACCTTCTTCCTCCTACGATTGCTCCACATCTGAATGAAATACAACATCCAGTCTGATCCATTCTGCAGCATCCGAACTGCCAATGTCCTTTTTGCCACTCGTGACTCCTTGGTTTACCAAAAAATCTGTTGCCTTGTTAGCTTCTCTATAGATGTGAATAATGGAGAAATCTAGATTTTGTAGGGCTTCCTTGACTCTTCTTACACCTTTCTTTAAAATCCAATTCTCTGAATTATTTCTAATAATTGTGTTGATGATTAGTTGAGAATCCCCTTCTATATCTAAATGAGACCAACCTCTTTTCTTGCATTCTACAACTCCTTTGGCCAAAGCTTCTAATTTTGCCACATTGTTTGAAGCTATTCCCAAGTAACCTGAAGTTGCCCATAATAGAGCTCCCCTCTCATCTCTAACAATAAAGCCAAATCCTGCTTGCCTTGGATTGCCCTTAGATGCCCCGTTGAAATTCAATTTAAGTCTGCAACTAGGAGGAGCCAACCACCTGGTTTGAACCCTTTTCTTCTTTCCTCTGCCCAATCCCTTTGGAACCTTAAGGTCTGACCAGTTTTTCATAACAGAATCATCCCAGCTAGTGAATCTGCATCCTCCTCTAAAATGTGCTTTGGAATTTAGTATTTCTACTAGCCCAATTTCTGCCTTCCTTATTAATTTGTTTGTGGAAATTTCCTTTTCCTCAAAAATTCTTTGGTTCCTTTCCCTCCAGATGTGCCAGACTACCATGGAGGGAATAGATGTCCAGATACCACCCCAAAAGCCTTTCTTTTGTAACATTGGCCAACTATTCAGGAAATCCACTATTGAAAAGTTCTTAGCCCCCGTCCACCCTAGTAAATTAAGAAAATGATTCCACACATCCTCGGCTACCTGGCAACCTAGCAACAAATGATCTAAGGTTTCCTCATGTTGCTTACACAAAACACATCTATTTGGCCTATTTATGCCCAATCTCTGTAGCCTATCCCCAGTTAGAATACTCTTATGTAGTACTGTCCAAAGGAAGGCTCCTGCCTTAGGCAGTACTTGATTGTCCTAGCACAGTTTTTTTGGCCAACTTTCATTGGCATTACTATTTCTGTCTAATTTCAAAAGATGGTACCCTATCTTAACTGAGTAATGACCAGATTTGGCACCACACCAAAGTATTTCATCTGGGTCACTATTTATTCGTATCCTTTTTTCATTGATCACTTTGGTATATTTCTTTTTGATTTCCTCGTTCACATTGTACTCCTTTGGGTTCACCCATTTCACTCTCCCCTCCTCATCCATCCCTTCGAAATAGTCCGCTACCTTTTCCCCCTTGACTTGAATAATTTGTGTTTTTAATTCTTGAAGCTCTTGTATACTGTCTAACGAAGGCCACCCTTCCCATGAGACCGTCCAAAAATTTTCTTTACTCACATTGTTTATACTCCATGTCAAATGGTTTAATATTATGGGTCTGCATTTTTTGATAAAATTCCATACCGCTGAGCTACCCCTTGGGTTTGCTATGGTCAAAATTCTAGTGGGATCCAAATCGTCTAAATATTTACTTTGCATTATTCTACACCATAGTTTTTGTGGTTGTTTAACCATTTTCCATACCAATTTAGCTCCCAATGCTTCATTTTAGAGTTTCAATTCTCTCATCCCCATTCCACCTTTTTCTAGTGGGTAGGTGGCTTTGTTCCATCAGATTAGAGGAATTCTTCTTACATCCTTAGATCCTTCCCACAAAAATCTTTTCCACCCACTTTCCAAATTGCTCTTGGCTTTGTTTGGAACCTGAAAATATGACATTAAATGAATCAGAACTGCTCCTAGCACTGCTTTAAGCATGGTGATCCTTCCTGCTAAGGTTAACCACCTTCCTTTCCATGCTTCCATTTTATTTTTAGAGTGAGCAATTACTTCTTCCCATAAATGAGACTTGATTGGCCCATTCAACAAGGGAGCCCCTAAATATTTGGTTGGTAATGAATCCACTTGACATCCCAATATGGTAGCTATCTGTTGTTGCCATCTTCTAGAGGTATTGAATAAAAACATTCTTGACTTTTCATTGTAGAGGAGTCTAGGGTCCTCTTTATTGCCTCTACTTCCGCTAGATTGGCTTCCCTGAAAAGTAAAGTATCGTCTGCGAACTGCGCATGGGTGACTGACTCTATGTCTCGGGCCACTCGAATTCCCTTTCATCCTCCCGTCCTTTGACAATGTTGTATCATTTTCCCCAGCGCTTCTTCCATTAATACAAACCGGCACAAAGATAATGGGTCCCCTTGCCTCAGTCCTTGTGAGATTTCAAAAAAATCGCATAAAGAACCATTCACTGCCATAGACATTCTTGGTGAGGAGATACACTAGAAAATACCTTCGAGCCATTTCTTGCCAAAACCCATTTTCTCTAAGATCTTAAGTAAAAAGTTCCATCTAACTTTGGCGTAGGCCTTACTCACATCAAGTTTTATTAGCATACTTTTCTGTCTATTCTGATTAATCGAGTGGATTACTTCATTGACCAAAATAATGCTATCTGCAATTTCCCTTCTTGGTGTGAATCCATTCTGATTTTTGGAGATGATTCTTCCCAGTATTGGTTTAAGTCTGTTTGCTATTGATTTGGCCAATATTTTGTAAACCGTGTTGCATAGAGATATAGGCCTGAAATCACTTACCATCTTACATTCTGATTTTTTGGGAATGAGAGCGATTACTATATTATTGATTTCTCTTATGAATTTATTCTTCTTTCTGAACTCTTCAATAATTTTCCAAACCTCCTTGCCCACAATAGACCAGCACTTCTGAAAGAAAAGGGCTGGGAATCCATCCGGTCTTGGAGCTTTATCCGGGTGTATTTGGAAAGGTGCCTTTTTGACTTCCTCCTCTGTAAAAGGTTTCTCTAAATCTTCTTTTTCTTCATCATTAAGTATTTGATTTATGTAACTTGTGGCTGGGTCAATATCCTTCCAATCGAACCCTTCCTCTCGTGCCAAAAAGTTTTGGAAGTAGTTCACTACCTCCTCCTCTATCTCTTCCATTTTCTTTAAAATAACTCCATTTCTGTTAATGAGCTCTGAAATTTTATTTGTCATTCTTCTAGCTTTCACTGAATTGTGGAAATTTTTTGTATTTCTGTCCCCTGCTTCCAACCAAACTTCTCTAGTTTTATTCCTCCAGTACTCTTCTTCTCTAGCTAGGAGTTCGTCCCATTCCGCCAATAGTTCTTTCTCTTTCTTATAGTCACTTTGAAACATCCCATCCTTTATTATTTTTTGGTTTAGTTCCTCCAATTCTCCCTCTACTCTCTCCTTTTCTGCAAATATGTCCTTAAATGTTTCTTTATTCCATTCCCTTAGCCTTTTCTTTAGGTGTGCCAGTCTCTTACAGAAAACATAACTCACCAATTCTCCACTTCTGGGTATCTCTAACCACCACTTCCCAATTAGCTCTACCAATTCCTCTCTTCTCCACCACATCTTTTCAAATTTAAAATATGAATTCCTGGGTTTGACTAGTGAGCTAATTTCTAGCTTGATGGGATAATGATCTGACAGAGAGCAAGGCAAAATACTTGATTCTATCCCTAAGTCTGTTTCCAACCATTTCATGCTGCACAAAAATCTATCCAATCTTTCCACAATATTAGTAAAGCCTTCCCTTCAATTGGTCCATGTGAATCTGCCTTCTTTAGGTGGGAAGTCTATTAAACTCCCCTTCACCACAAAATCCCTGAAATCTTTTGCTGCACTATTTTCTGTTCTTATACCTCCTCTTTTTTCATCCAGACCTAAAATTGTATTAAATCTCCTCCCAATATCACTCTTTCTTCCCCAATCCACTGGATTCTACTTAGAATACTTCTCCATACTTCTCTCTTTTCCTCTGTCTTGATAGGACTGTATACACTAAAAATCCAAAATATCATATTGGAATGAAACATGAAAACTTTTCCTAGAATCCAATTTTGGCTTACCTCCACTTCTCTGATATCTACCTTAGATGGATTCCACATTAATCCAACACCTCTCGCTGTACCCCTAGGATCACTAAATACACCTATTAGTGGCCTGCAATGTCTTAAGAAATTCACAGCTTCTTCCTGAATCAACCTGGTCTCCTGCAATAAAATTATATCTAACATCAATTTAGAGAGGTGGTGCTTGATTGCGTGCCTTTTGTTAGGGGCATTTAAGCCCCTAACATTCCATGATAGTATTTTCATGGCTTCCCAAGGGAGGTGCTTCCTCCCTTGAATCTTAACATGTATTTTTTGATGCTCAGGAGTCCTTTGTCCGCAGCATACTCCTCTCTTTTTTCCTTATCGGTCTTCCTTCCTAGCTTCTTCCCTGTTCCCTGGTTTCCTCTAGCTCCTCTTGCGCCAATCTGGCTAATATGTCTAGGGTCAATTATGACAATCTCCTCCCTATCCTCCACAATCTCCTCATCCTCTGACCAAGCTTCATTTGTCCTCTCTGTTGCTTCCAGAGTTTCCATTACTACCTCCGGATTGGAATCCTCTTTGACTTCCTGAATGCCTTTGCTTGCCAAATCCTCTGACTCTCCTGGAGAATTAAATTGCTCATTAATCTCCTTCCTATCCTCGGGTTTCTTTGAAAAATCTTGGGTGAAGTCTTCTAAATTTGTCTCTATTTCCAGTTTTGAATCCTTCTTTTTTATCAGAGAAGCCGGGTCCTTGTTTGATAATTCAGTCGATACTCCTGGTTTCCCTTCCAAGCCACGATGATTTAAATTTTCTTTTTGTGTTTCCAGAGTCTTCAATTCCTCAGTTTGTTTATTCGCTTCTATATTATTTTCCTCTTCCCTTATCGAGTTTCTAGGGCATCTTGTTTCCATATGTCTTCTGCTTTTGCACTTAAGGGAAAAGAACTTTTTCTCCTCAAGTTCAATGATCTATTCCCATATTCCGGCTGAAGTGATCAGTTTAATTTTCCTTGGGATTTTCTTTATTGCTATCAAATTGATTCTTGCAAAATAAATTGAATCGCTATTTCCCATATCCAAATCCATCGCGTTCCCTAGGGTATCTCCAATTTGATATAAACAGCCTCCTGACCAGAATTCAAATGGAAGATTATATAATCTTATCCAGATTGGTTCTTTATACGGATCAAAATTGTTCGGATTAAAATTTGGTCTCCATTTCTACGTATAGATGTAATCTGGCCCTATCTTCCATGGCAATTTTTCCAAGATTTCGTTCCTTTCAGTCTCCCCTTGAAAGTTGACAACAAAGAATTGTTTAAGGATGAAATGAACAATCTCCGTCTTTTCCCATTTTTCTCCAATCCATTCTTTGATTTGCAACTTGGATCTGTTCCTCCCTATTACCCTTCCTATTATTGATGTTCTCTCCAGGGCTTCAATATCTTTATCAACTTTTTCTTTAATGTTTATTACCATTTCCTCCTCATGTTTCGTGTCTACCTCTCCTTTAGTGATGTCTACATAAATTCTCCTTTCATTGCTGATTGGAATTGCATTGACTCATGTCGCGGCATAAGGCACTTTTCCCTTATCACTAAGAGAGGCTTCCTCTCTTGTGTTCCTTTCACCAACTTCTTCTGTAAAATGAGCTCCTGCCTACTTTTTCGCTCTGTCCATTTCTCTTGATATAAAATTATTATATAAATTGACACTATAATTTAGTTGTTGATAAAATGGTGAAAAATAAGGTTAAGTGGGATGTTGCACTTTATATAGTAAATTTCACTATTTTTTTCTATTTTTTTTGGGTATTCATAACTTGAAACTTAAGTGCATGGACTATTTTCCCCCTTATTTTGATAAATATATATTTTTAAATAAATCTTGGAAGTTATGAGTAATGAAAATATAATTGTTTCAATGAGACAACCTTTTTTCTTAACTATTTATCCAAAATAGGAAAAAATAATATCATCTCAACATGAAATCTCTCTCTAGTGCATCATATTTTTTTAAAAAATTAATAAACTTTAGTATTTTTTCTTGAGAGGACAATCAACATTATATTTTGGTGCTGATGACCTACTTTTAGTATATATATATATATATATATATATATATATATATATATGGGTAAGTGCAAAAAGATGGGGGGCCAAAAGGTGGCCAAAAAATTTTCAAAAAAATTTAAGGCAAAACGCGAGCGCGTTATAACGCGCTCGCGTTATAAACTGCTATTTATAAAAAAAAAACCCGCTGTCATTTCATTTCAATGAGTTTTTCCTCCGCCTGCGGCATAAAACCCTTCAAAAACATGCTCGCGTTCTACAAAATGCCATTCAACACAAAAGATTTGTCGATTCATCGCCAAAATGCCGCCGCGACGTCGAGCACGCCAAAGGGGTGAGTTATCTTTATTTTTTGTTTGAATTTCTTCCTAAATAGGTAGGTTTTTGTTGATTTTTGATGTATATTTTATTAATTGTAGGAAATGTTAATGCACCTCCTCCTCCTCCTCAAAATCCACAAAATCTTGAGGAAGAAATACCTGCAGAACAACAACCTCCTCCATTCATTCCTCGACATGCCCCTGGAACACAAGATAATATAATGGGGGAAATTAAAAACAACAAAAAACAAATTGAAGATATAATTGCAAGGTTGAAAGATCCTTCCACTTCAACCTTGCATAGGTCCACGCTTACCGAATCTCTTGAGTCTATGTTATCAAATGTAAATTCAATTAGCAAGCAAATAACTAGTTGGACCGATAAAAAGAGAGAGTTTAGAGATTACTATGCAAATAAATTGTCATACCAAGATGTCAAAAAATTACAAATTACAAAAGTAGACTTGTGTTCCATTTTCACAAACCCACAAACAAATCAACCTCCACCCATTACATGCAAGAGGTTCCCTATCCATTGGTACAACAACCAAGCGATAAGGGACAATTTCGGGCAGAGGTGGTGGATGGTTTTTGACCATCCTCCATGCAATAACAATGAGGTCTCGCAATACTTTTTGAGGAAACTCTACTCCGAGTTTGTCCTCAATAAAGTGCCAAACTATTTTGATATGCAGGACTTCCAGGGTAGAGGTGGGGGCTTAGCACAGGATAGACCAGGGGCACGTCTTGACCCACAGCGGGTAGTGAGACGAGTAATCAGCAGACCAGCCCACGAGCATGTTTCTATCCCTTCCATTGTGAAGGAGAGTGTTGAGGTCGATACACTGAGGTCGATTAGTGCCTTGACCCAGAGCATCATAGAGCATGCCTATCCTGCAACACAGAGTGGGTTGGGAGATAGTGTGAGGAGTAGGGTCCCATCGCATACTTGCCAGGCTTGCGGATCAGCCTATGGTTATGACCCCATGGATAGTCATGACACAGGTGCACAGGCTACATCTGCAGCTGAGCAGATGGTGATGACAGATACCCTCCTAAGTGAGACTTTCAGCCTTGATACTCAGGTAAATATTAGCAAGTTTATTGAATTTAATTTATTAAATTTTATTTTTGAAATACAAGATTAACTAATTTAAATTGATGATTTTAATGAAATTTCAGGGTCATAGCGTCGATGCAATTTTCAGTGGTTCTCCACCTACATTTTTCACTAGATCATCTACTGTCGAGGTATGTAACTAGTAAACAATTATAAATATTACATGTGAATAGCATCGTTATATGAATGGTATTCTAATTTCTGATTTTGGATGTTGAATAGGTTAACACTGTAGATTTCATGGCAACACCTGCCAGCGGTGGTGGACTTCAAAGCTTTACGGAGGTAATAAAATAAATAGTTTAATGAATGAATTGTACTTACTAAATTTTTGTATGTGATTTGTGTGTTTTATTGTATGTACTTCCATGTTTAGATGAGCGTGTGTGTATGTTAGGAGCCATGATTTGCATCACTATTATAGTTTTTGTAATTGAATAATGTTGTTTTATTTCCAGATGATGCAGGCTGCGGATACACCTCCCCATGTTCATAGGGCAATGGAGCAGGGTGTGGCCTCTGCGATTCATAGCTCTATGGCATTGACAGGGGTATGAGGCAGATTAGTAAATTTCAATTTACATTCATTGTTATAGTTGTCTATTTTTGAAAAATCAAAAGATTATTGATTTGAAGTTTAATTTCTATCTGGATGGTTTCTATAGGACATGACATCACCAGGGCCTATTCCTGCTACTGAGGCAAGCGAGGAGACAGATTATATGTTAGCGGTAAGTGATTATTTTGTTAAATGTTTCATTTTTTTATAACATGTAATTTCTATATATTAATATCTATACTTTTTTTTGTAACAGGTAAAGGTGCAGGAAGAACTAAATAGGAGGAGTAGCCCTCGGGTTTGTAGTAGACCACCCACATGCATGTCTCCATCCCCTAGAAGATCAAAGGCTGCTCGTGATTTATTCTCTTCACCAGCTAGAGGGGAATGACTTTTTATTGTGTTCCTCTGTTGTATGCCTATATGGCATTTGTGGACATATATTTTGTATTGTACATAGTTGACATTGTATGCCTATATGGCTATTTTGTATATATGTTATACTTATATCGACAGATATTGATGTATGCGTATATGGATATTTGGTTAATACAAATATTTTTTATTGATGGCGTCCATACTTGCATTATAAATCCACTTTTGAATGCATATTTGTAGATGGCTACTTCAAATATTTAAAGTCTGATTGTATTACATAGGATGTTTGCATTTTCTTTGATAGGCTTGATAGGCCATGGATTACATGATGGTGTTTGATGGAAAAGTATGGTACTAGAAGACTCTAGTTCATTCTTAATAAGCTTTTGATTGATAATATCTTTGCATGATTGCACTTGATCTTGGATCATGGGCATGTTGTTAGGATTTTGATTGCATTGTGATGTTTGATGGATAGGCATGGTGTAAGTGTAAGATACCCAACTAGTTCTACGAAAAATTTTCCTTACTTAAACACTTTTACTTGCTAACAATTCATCAACTACTTCAATAACATAAAGATATACATCAAGATAACTATTTGAATGAAACAACATTAGAGTTGGGTACTTGTCTTGTTACTTGATTCAATCAACTTGCAATGTCTTATTACATGGAAAATGCTTTCAATAGCATGAAGTACAACTCATTCAATGGAAATACAAGGACAGGCCTTGAAGCCTTGATGTTACAATGTCTTCCTTACTTGAGCAACATTTGAAGATTTAGAATGTTCAACTCATCACCTCACAAGGTAGGCGCATATTTGAAGGATTTACAGGTTTTTCTGACTTGGGCGCCAAGTTGAGGTGACCTCCTCCTGAAGTTGCGCCTTGTCAACATTAGGCGCCAATTAGAGTTTATGGATGCTCTGGATTGTTTCCAAGAGTAGGCACCAAAACATCATCATTATGAAAGTGTTTTAAATGCTAGGCACCCAAATGAGGCCTCTGGAGTCTAGGCGCTCCTTTCATGCATTCTGTGTTCTAGGCACCAATTGAAAGGAGTGGAGAACAGGGCAAGCGCCTTCCAAACTAGGTGTTTCCTTGAGGTGACAAGGACTTAGAAAGTGTGCCTAAGGTGAGTGCCTTGAGTGAAAAGGTCTAACAAACATCTTTGAACCCCCTTTCAAGGTTAGGCGCATTCTGGAGGTGGAAACAAGTAGAAGGTGTGCCTTAGCTTCCTTTGTCAATTCTTGCAAGTCTTTGTTGATTAGGAAGGTGGAATGCTTCATTGTAGAATGAGCGCCTATCTTCTAATGTCCAAACTACTTCTTCTAGCTCACTCTATGGCTAGGCGCCAAAGCTAAACTATTCACACAAGGGAGTGCGCCTAGACTCACTTGATGTTTTCTTACTACTTCAACCCCTGGAAGATGTTCCAAGGTGTTCCCTTTTACAAGCACCTGACCTCCCAAGTTCCTTCATGTGCTATTCCTTGAAGGAGCCAAAACTGAGCTCCAGTGCCATGGGATTGTGCCTAACATCTTTGAAGAGTTTCTAAGCCTTTTACAAGTTGATATCCCAAACTCATCTTCTAGGAGCAACAGGAGCTTTCCAAAGGAGTTTCCAAGTTTTAGATGCCAAGCGAGGTCATGGGTGAATGGAACTGCGCCTTAGGAGATGACTGGATCCTAAGCGTCAGTCTGGAGTTACAGTGGAATTGATATGCGCCTCAACTAGCTTAGGCACCCATTTGAAGTGATTCCTTTAACACTTCTCTGTCAATCTCAAATGCAAGGATGATCTCCTAATCCAATTTTGATCTTCTGGAGATGCAAATAGCTTTACATTTCACTAGGCGCCATCAATGATGATCATCAACCAAAGTGCATTTCAAAGGTGAGATAGGCAAGTGAGGCGCCAAACTAGTCCTTAAGACTTATCTCCTTCTATCAAGTCAATTTCAACTATGTGAGAGAGTTCTATTCTAGGCACAAAATGGAAATGTTTCATCAATTGGTGCATCTTACAAAGCTCCCAATTCTAGGCGCCAGAGCCAAAGAGTTTTTCCCAACACATGCACCTGGGCTAGGAATTCACCTAAGAGACATCACTTAGCTTTAAAACTTTCAATCTATAGCCATCTAGGCTAGGCGCTCTAATGGAGGATCCTTGAACTCATGCATTGGCGCCTTCTAGTTCTAGGCACCCATTTTGGATGATTCATCCTGATACTAGCGCCCAAAATGACTAGACTCTCTTCATCATCCAATTCACTTAGAAGACTCAAGTTGGAGACTTAGTTGTCTATCCATGTTCTCTGGAAGATTCATTGTACCTCTATGTACTATCTCCTTCAAGGCACTCCTTAAAATCATTGGAAGTGCTCAGGACTTACCTTAGTCCAAAGCACCACAATCCATTCCTTAAAGCACAAAGAATTCTCAAAGGCGCCCCTATTTACCTCTAAGCACTCAAATATCATTTAGATTCAAGGCACACATTTAGCTCCAAAACGCAAATTTCCATCATCAACCCATCAAGGTGCATCATCTTCCCTTTGTATCCCCTTCAAGGCGCAGACATTCACTTCTTCACACTCAAACTCACTCTCTGGCACTAGAATAGGTGTATAACTTCAAATAAGGCGCTAATCTTAGGTTTCTAAGTACTTAGTTTGATCTTAAGGCTATCCTTCCTCTAAGCACTCTCTTCAACTCCCTCACTGAAGGCCCTCTGTAAGTTTGGGCACATTTCATCCCAAGGCGCTTCAACATCATCCAAGGCGCAAATTCACTCTCCAAGACAAGGTGCAAAAAACCCTATCCTAAGGCGCTCAAATCTTGCTTCTAGACCTAGGCACACAAACATGAGATTAAGGATCATTCTGGCCACCATCACTTCCCTAAAGGCGCAAAATTGGTGTAGATACATTCCATTTATTAAGGATCATTCTGGCGCCCAAATCTTGTCAAAGCAAAGGATCAATAGGTTCTCTCTAAGGCGCACTCCAGGGTTTGATCTTGCAAGACTTCTCACGTCAAAATTTTGACCAAGACACTCAAGGCACTAGTCTTTATCATCTAACCCTACAGTGCACTTACTCATTATGATATACTCCTCAACTTTGTATTCAACCTTGCCCAAGGTGCATATTCACTATAAGGCATTCTCACTTTGTCAAGGCTCAGAGGGCTTCAACTTGCTAAAGGGTAGAGGTCTAGGCGCATATCTGACTTGAAGCTCAAGGCGCTCCAACCCTCTTGCTCTGGAATTCCTTCTAGGCACTAAGTGACTTCTCCAATTCCTTGAAAACATTTGAAATGTTTTACCTTCTCAAGGTGCTCCTTCAAACTTGACTCCAAGGTGTTATAATCTCAAAGGTGCTGACATCATCTCAACCAAAGGCGCTCAATGATTCATCCCATATCTAGGCGCTAAAACACTTAATCAACCAAGTCATTCAAGGCGCCATTCAGTAAACTCATCTTCCATGATATTCCTATCAAGGCGCATATCAGTTCTCTCATGGGCTTTAGGCGCTCAGTTGAGTGTTTCAATACTACTTAGGTGCCAAATTCATTTTAATGCACCAAACACAAAGAGCTTTCAAACACTGGGCACTCACAAAGAGTCTTCCAACCTTGGGCGCTAAATTAGGTCTTTGCAACTATCCAAGGCGCATATCTTCGTTTGAACAACTTATGGTGCCAAGACAACTTCTCATTAGGGCACTCAAAACACTTGTGTTTACATTTGAAGTGCTTTACCTTCTTAAGGTGCTCCAGACTAACCTGACTCCAAGGCGCTCCATCATCATCCTTAAGGCGCTAAAAACATCATCTCCACTCTAGGCAAAAACATCATCCAACTCCTTAAGGCACTTCACTGTCAAAGTCTGAAGGCGCTCTACCTAGACCTTTCCCCTAGGCGCCAGAACTCCTAAGCGCTCACCAGATAACTCTCTTCTTCAAGGCGCAAATCTTCCTATACTATGATTGCCTCTGAAATGCTGATTAACGTGATGTGAGGGTGCAAAGGCTACTCCAATCCTCAGTGAGTGCCTAGTTTAAACAAGGAGAAATAAAGCATTCAAAACTATCCAAACGATCATCCCCTTCCTAATTTCTTCACTGCTCTAGAAAACCTTGGCCAAAATGACACATAACAACTCCTATGAGTGCCCTTATGCCCTAGGATCATCTAGTTTGTGCGTCTTGTAATGAGGAGTTCATTTAAATTTGGAATGAGCGCCTTGAATAAGTGTAAACTAGCCTAGAGAAGGGTATGTGCGCCTTGAGCGCCTTGAGCATTCCAGAGATAACTGTGCGCCTAGAACAATATGAGCGATCATGATGATGATTAACGCCCTGATGAGACTATGAGCGCCTTGTTCAGGAGATACCTTGTTTGATCATAAAATGTGCCTTGAGTCTTGAAGGTTTTGAGCGCCTAGGTGATTTGGATGTTGGGATGTTGGTATGCGCCCAAGATTGAGGTAAGTGAGCGCTTGTAATGGAGGAGAGCAATGAGATGGAATGTCTTGTAGAGATTGGCGCCCAGAGACCCATTTTTGCGCCTTTGATGATGACCATTTTTGCATGAGTTTAGCGTCTTAGAGTTGTAAACTTTCTCTTTGGGCGCCCCTAAGTGAATGTTGGCACCTTGGACAACTAAATATGCCTTTGATGGAGTGGAGCCCAGAAGGGGAGTAGGAGGAAACCCAATCTTCAAGATTCATCAAGCTTCAAAGTTTAGGTCAGAGGTTATCCACTTTATCCAAGGAAGGTGTTATCATCTACACTCCAAGAAGGTAATGTCAAAGGCCATTATGAAGGATCACTTCATCAACTTCAAGTCCTTTAAGTTCAAGTCCTTTCACCTAGCAAGTCCAAGAGAGATTTCTACTCTGATTCATGAAGTAAGCTTATATCATCCTTATCTACTTTGCAAGAAGAAGAAACATTACAAAGTCAATCAAATGAGTTACAAGTACCATACATCCAATTGCAAGGAGTGAACCACCTTAAGGAAAAATAGTTCTCTTGAAGTTACTTGAAATGTCAAAAGGTTTAGCACCTCCAAGTAAGGTCAGAGGTGAGGTTAGAGGTGAAATGCGCCTTTGGACCATTCTGGCGCCTTGGATGAAGAACCTATATCTTGAGCCCAAGAGGTAAAATTTGCACCTTAGTGGATTTGGAGAGTTACAGAGATTAGAGAAAAGTGCCTTGAAGACAGAGTTGTTCAAGGCGCATGTATGATTTGGTCAAAAACAGGCGCCTAGAGTGAATAGGCTTTCATCCTGACTTAATACACTGCCTCCTTCTGACAATTTTTGGGGCAGCAGAAAACCTTTCACCACGGGCAAATGCCTCAGAGCTATAAAAAATCGAGAGAGGTTATTGTAGAGGCACTCTATGTGATCCTGTTGCCTCAGATGGAATGTTTTTAAGTGACACAGTTTTCGAGTAACATCTCGTCAAAGATTGCTACCTTTTTGCACTTTGGACTCTTCAGGGATATCGTCAGTACAATGTAGCTCCGACTGTTTTGACATGTTTGGGTGAAAAATAGGACCATGCCTAGCATAAATGTACCCATTCAGACGCGTTAGAATAGTCAGTTTGGTCGCATCAGGAGCAGGATGAAAGTTACAACCCTTTGCAACTTTACACTGCCTCCTTCTGACGATTTTTGGGGCAACAGAAAACCTGACACCACGGGCAAATGCCTCAAAGCTATAAAAAACCGAGAGAGGTTATTGTAGAGGCACTCTACGTGATCCCGTTGCCTCAGACGGAATGTTTCTAAGTGACACAATTTTTTAGTAACATCTCATCAAAGATTGCTGCCTTTTTGCACTTTGGACTCTTCAGGGATATCGTCGATACAATGTAGCTCCAACTGTTTCGACATGTTTGGGTGAGAAATAGGACCATGCCTAGCATAAATGTACCCATTCGAACGCGTTGGAATAGTCAGTTTGGTTGCATCAGGAGCAGGACGAAAGTTACACCCCTTTGCAACTTTACACTGCCTCCTTCTGACGATTTTTGGGGCAATAGAAAACCTTTCACCACGGGCAAATGCCTAAGAGCTATAAAAACCGAGAGAGGTTATTGTAGAGGCACTCTACGTGATCTCGTTGCCTCAGACGGAATGTTTCTAAGTGACACGATTTTCAAGTAACATCTCGTCAAAGATTGCTGCCTTTTTGCACTTTGGACTCTTCAGGGATATCGTCGGTACAATGTAGCTCCGACTGTTTCGACATGTTTGGGTGAAAAATAGGACCATGCCTAGCATAAATGTACCCATTCAGACATGTTGGAATAGTCAGTTTGGTCGCATCAGGAGCAGGACGAAAGTTACACCCCTTTGCAACTTTACACTGCCTCCTTCTGACGATTTTTGGGGCAACAGAAAACCTTTCACCACGGGCAAATGCCTCAGAGCTATAAAAAACTGAGAGAGGTTATTGTAGAGGCACTCTACGTGATCCCGTTGCCTTAGACAAAATGTTTTTAAGTGACATGATTTTTGAGTAACATCTCGTCAAAGATTGCTGCCTTTTTGCACTTTGGACTCTTCAGGGATATCGTCGGTACAATGTAGCTCCGACTGTTTCAACATGTTTGGGTGAGAAATAGGACCATGCCTAGCATAAATGTACCCATTCAGACGCGTTGGAATAGTCAGTTTGGTCGCATCAAGAGCAGGATGAAAGTTACACCCCTTTGCAACTTTACACTGCCTCCTTCTGACGATTTTTGGGGCAACAGAAAACCTTTCACCACGGGCAAATGCCTAAGAGCTATAAAAAATTGAGAGAGGTTATTGTAGAGGAGCTCTACGTGATCCCGTTGCCTCAGACGGAATGTTTCTAAGTGACACGGTTTTCTAGTAACATCTCGTCAAAGATTGCTGCCTTTTTGCACTTTGGACTCTTCAAGGATATCGTCGGTACAATGTAGCTCCGACTGTTTCGACATGTTTGGGTGAAAAATAAGACCATGCCTAGCATAAATGTACCCATTCAGATGCATTGGAACAGTCAGTTTGGTCGCATCAGGAGCAGGACGAAAGTTACAGCCCTTTGCAACTTTACACTGCCTCCTTCTGATGATTTTTGGGGCAACAGAAAACCTTTCACCACGGGCAAATGCCTCAGAGCTATAAAAAACTAAGAGAGGTTATTGTAGAGGCACTCTACATGATCCCGTTGCCTTAGACAGAATGTTTCTAAGTGACACAATTTTTGAGTAACATCTCATCAAAGATTGCTGCCTTTTTGCACTTTGGACTCTTCAGGGATATCGTCGGTACAATGTAGCTCTGACTGTTTCGACATGTTTGGGTGAGAAATAGGACCATGCATAGCATAAATGTACCCATTCGGACGCGTTGGAATAGTCAGTTTGGTCGCATCAGGAGCAGGACAAAAGTTACACCCCTTTGCAACTTTACACTGCCTCCTTCTGACGATTTTTGGGGCAGCAGAAAACCTTTCACCACGGGTAAATGCCTCAGAGCTATAAAAAATTGAGAGAGGTTATTGTAGAGGCACTCTACATGATAGCGTTGCCTCAGACGGAATGTTTCTAAGTGTCACGGTTTTCGAGTAACATCTCGTGAAAGATTGCAGCCTTTTTGCACTTTGGACTCTTCAGGGATATCATTGGTACAATGTAGCTCAGACTGTTTCGACATGTTTGGGTGAAAAACAGGACCATGCCTAGCATAAATGTACCCATCCGAATGCATTGGAACAGTCAGTTTGGTCACATCACAAGCAGGACACCAAAAATGCAAAAGTTGCTTTGTGCAACTTGACAACATTGACACTTTTTTGCAACATGACTCAAAGACTCAAACTGACCCCAAATGACTCAAAGTGACTTAAAATCACCTTGATTATAGAGGTCGAGGTGCTCCTTATCATTCATTCATTATGAGCGCCTTGGGAGAATGGTATATAGGTCATCATCATGATTGGGCGCCCTGGATCCAGAGTGTTGGAGAGATCATCAAATGGTGTCTAGTAGGGTGAGTTATGAGTTTGGTTGCATTAGGAGCAGGACACCAAAAATGTATAACATGATGATGTAAAAATGTGTACATATGTGTAAAAATGCAGGAGGAAATAAAAAAAGACAAACCTTACAAATTAATGTGCATACTTACAACTCAATGTAACATAACTTTACAAAATCAATGTGAATACTTACAAATTAATCCAATGAACCATCTGGATTTGCTCTACTCTTTATTGTGTCAAGTATTGCTTCATGGTCAGACTCACGCACCTTCCACAATATTTTGTTCAAAGGTCTACCCCGATACTTTATCAAATGAACATTGGATGCCACGACAAGGTTCGAGTAATGAAGAATCTTTCGATGCATGTCAAAGTCCTAAAATAGCCAAATATTAACACTCTTATGTGGGTACCTTCTAAGCCATGTTCCAGTAATAACCACTGATCCTGTAGGGTATTCGATGTTTTCTCCATCTGTAACAGGGGCCTCCAATTTCTTTTTGGCCTCAACACAATGACATAAGTAATAATCTATTCCCTCTTCATTATCTTCATCTGCAATAACTGCATATACGTGTCCTACATTGATATGTGTAGCAAATTAGATGAAATTAGTCAACATTACAAAAACACTACAAAGTAAGATGACATTACCTGGTTGAACTAGATGAAATTAGATGCATATATGTGCCCTATATTACCTGGTTGAACTAAATCTAATATGTGGTCAAAGTCAACTGACGATTCCATCTGTGTTAGTTCCAGTGCCGTCGGGGGTCGATACGTGTCAAGTGGGCTAAGATAACTTAACTGCCATTTATCAACCCACTCCTTTGACTCGCACTCATCCCAGACTTGAATTGTACAGGAAGAACAAAAGCATGACATCTTTCGTGTATGGATACTCCATGAACCTGCAATTGAGCTTCTGAAAGAGTGCATCTCATTTGATCCTGTCAGTGTACAACAATCCTCATATGGTGCAATGTTAGTATCATCTATCAACCAAAAAAATCTATGAACTAAAGACTTACCTTCATTACCTGGACCCATGGAAGCATTACACCACTCGAAAATTGATTTTGCATCTGTCAACTTTGCATTGTCTTTATACTTTAACTCTTCTCGTGCTATGGCTCTTTTGATACATGCTCCTACACCATCATGCTCCCCCTTTCCATGCCCGGCCTCACAAAAGTTCCACATATGTTGAATACCTGTAAAATTATGCCTCCTACTCAGCCAATAGAAATTTCGCGAGTTCTTGAATTGTGATGCACAATTATCTGACCATATGATATGCTGACTGAACGATATGCCCCTTCTAGCCAAATCATTGTAGAACACCTGAAAGCAACCTTGCACGAACTCCGTAGAATGCGTGCGATCATCACTAATATAGAAATGATACTCCCTTATGATCTTTTTGTCATCCTCTGTACTATCATTCGCATGAATGAATGCGATGTGCACAAATATAGAAACCTGTGTGGAGTTGTAATATTGTGATTGCACCTCACGTTGTGGCTGTAGACTGTAGTTCTCTGCAAAGTCGACGACTGAAACAATACTACCAACCAGAAATGTGTCCTTGCATAACTTGAATTGCAAGTCCAACCATCGAGCTCTATGGGCATGTCTTGCATACTCATACACTATGCTGTCACGAAATATAGGCATAAACTGATACACTGGAATCTTTTCAATAACTAATTCACACCTCTTTGCTTCTTTACCATCTTTTGTATTGTATGCCACTATTTTATACTTGCCAAACTCTACTAGTTCATTTCCAACCGCATGTGTTATTTCCATATGTTCACATATTGGCAAATGTTGCAAGCCACTGCAACGATGACATGTGCCATCCAAGCATAATTTCTTGTAGAATATTTGACCTTCCTCTCTTTCACATAAAATTCTTGATATGAAGTCTCTTGAAGATGTTGGTGGGGCACATATGGTACAACCCTGCAAATCATTGTTAGTATGCATATCTAAACATATAGACCTATAAGCATCAAAATGGTTAGAAAATTCAATATGTAATCTACAACAACAAGTAGTGCGTGTGTGATTTATCTTAACATAGAAAGGTTTTAGCATTTCAAAATATCTTTGACAAATTTTAATTTGAGGATACTTCTCTAGAAATTTACCATAAAACTGTGTTTGAGTCTCATCCAAAAAATGCTTTGGATGTGGCTCGCGGTTCTGACTACCAATTCTCCTTCTTACCACATCCCTTTGATTCGGAGATACCCTTGTGTAATTCTTCCAAAAGTCTTCAATTAGTGATCTCAATGCTTGAACAATTGGTTTATCTTTTCGTGGTAGTCTCCCCGAGAATGCCCATAATTCATTGGCATTAGTGTCCTCAATTCTTTGGCGTCTTCCAACGGCTCTTGATAAAGTTTTCCTATTAATTCTCAATTCTTGACTTGTCTTTCTAATGAGACAAGCTTTCCTCATTTGACTACTTACTATAGTCGATGTAATCACATGCCGTGTTGCATTACTATCTTTTGTGCATGAGGTGTTACCCACACTCTCATACACACTCATTAGATTCTTGACAATAGATTTTTCACTTGAAGCCTCTGATGTTCTCAACCCAAGAATCTTCATGATAGACCTATACTTTATACTTCGCATCATTTCAACGAATAGTTGACATCTTGCAGTCTCATTTAACTTTTCAAAGAACAATCTCCAAATCTTATTAGCATATCTTCTACAAGTGCGTTTTGGAATCTTACCTTCCATTGGCTGCAAAATATTCTCATCAATATCAATCAAATACTTTGGCTTTCTATGCAAAATTCTAGGTGGTGTCAAGTTAGGTAAATTCATCTCAACATTAGGAATTTCATCAATATTTAAATGAGATGGGTTAGATGGCATACATTCGATCGAAGATGGAATAGATGACATACCTTGAGGTTGAGGTGGGAATGATGGCGTACCTCCTTCATCACATGTGAGTGATGATGTACTCTCAACTTGAGATGTGGTAGATGGTGTCCCTACATGTTGTCTTGCGGTAAAGGATGTGTCTCCAACTATGGTATTCAAATCTCTCGTACCACGAAGTTTTTGCATTCGTTCTCTTTGTGCCGCCAATACCATATCTCTTTGTGATGGTTGTGGTTCCTCTTCAATTGGTATGTCTTCATTTATCGTGTCCAATTTCCTCTTCTCACGAAGTTCCCTCATAGCCATTGCTTTCTTTGCATTCTTAGCTTCTATCTCTACCTGTGTTGGTTTAATTCTTGATCGTTTCCTCGGCATGACGGAGAATTTGTCTGTAGCATGATAAAGAGACCAATATTAGTTCCTAAGAAATGAATACATGATAATAGTGGGATTGTATTTTTTTTATGTTGTAAGGATTTATTCTTGTATAGTTTGACATCATGGTATGAACTAAGGTTTGTTTATTACACATAATTATTAAAGAGCCCAAGTGTAGAAAATATACATGGCATCATGTGAGATTGTAGGTTGCTTTCTTGATTGGGAATGTGTCTATTTTAAACATGTATGATAAAGCATGATAAAGTAATTCAATCTGAAATAAAGAAAATGTAAAGAACATGCATGTAAAGACTTGACATACCTAAAAAATGAAGATTTGAATGGAGAGAGTACCCAATTATGTAGTGTTTTTATCTTCTTGCATCAAACTCCTCAACAATTTGAGTTTTTCACCACTTGCTTCCTTTTCAATGTTAAATTCTTAAAATTGAATCAAAATTAACATTGCAATACTACAAAAATTAAAACTTGTATAGATATATATCAAATTTGGTTTGAAAACTATGTTATTTCCTCCTTCTCAAGTTGGCAAAGCAGAAAAGGTGGTGGAAAGATCATGCAAAGGTGGTACAATGTGTCAAATGTGCATGTGAACTTCCCAATAGCATGAAAGCACTTCTTTTTTGTTAGAGCATGCGCAGAATCAGTAAGAAAACAGAGCATGTGGGCCTGGATCACGGGGGTAACCACTTTTTTACCGTTTCAGTAGAAATACAAAACGCGAGCGCGTTATAACACGCTCGCGTTTTGTCCTGCTATAGATCCCTAATCCCTAAACCCTCAACTCTGATCCCTTGACCCTCAACCCTCAATGTCAAATCCTAATCCCTCAACCCTATCCCTAAACCCTCAACCCTCAATGTCAAATCCTAATCCCTCAACCCTCAACGTCAAATCCTAATCCCTCAATGTCAAATCCTAATCCATCAACCCTCCAACCCTATCCCTAATCCTTACAACCCTCAACCCTAATCCCTCAACCCTTAACTCTGATCCATCAACCCTCAACACTATACCTTAAACCCTAATCCCTTCAACCTCAACCCTATCCCTAAACCCTTGACCCTCGAACCTCGGCCCTCGACGTCAAACCCTAATCCCTCAACCCTTAACTCTGATCCCTCATCTCTCAACCCTAACCCTAAACCCTCAACCCTCAACATCAAACCCTAATCCCTCAACCCTCATCCCTAATCTGTCATCCGTCATCCCTCCACACTCTACTTTAACCCTAATTCCTCGACCCTTGACCCTTGAACCTCAACCCTTAACTCTCAACATCAAACCCTAATCCCTCAACCCTTAACTCTAATCCCTCGACCTTCAACCCTGATCCTAAACCCTAAACCCTCAACGCCAAACTCTAATCCCTCAACCCTTCACTCTAATCCCTCAACCCTAAACCCTATCCCTAAACCCTCAACACTATACCTTAAACCCTAATCCCTCAACCCTAACCCTAAACCTTGTCCCTAAACCCTAATCCCTTCAACCTCAACCCTATCCCTAAACCCTTGACCCTCGAACCTTAGCCCTCGACATCAAACCCTAATCCCTCAACCCTTAACTCTGATCCCTCATCTCTCAACCCTAACCCTAAACCCTCAACCCTCAATATCAAACCCTAATCCCTCAACCCTCAACCCTAATCTATCATCCGTCATCCCTCCACACTCTACTTTAACCCTAATTCCTCGACCCTCAACCCTATCCCTAAACCCTTGACCCTCAACCCTCAACATTAAACCCTAATCCCTCAACCCTTAACTCTAATCCCTCAACCTTCAACCCTGATCCTAAACCCTAAACCCTCAACGCCAAATTCTAATCCCTCAACCCTTCACTCTAATCCCTCAACCCTAAACCCTATCCCTAAACCCTCAACACTATACCTTAAACCCTAATCCCTCAACCCTAACCCTAAACCTTGTCCCTAAACCCTAATCCCTTCAACCTCAACCCTATCCCTAAACCCTTGACCCTCGAACCTCAGCCCTCAATGTCAAACCCTAATCCCTCAACCCTTAACTCTGATCCCTCATCTCTCAACCCTAACCCTAAACCCTCAACCCTCAACATCAAACCCTAATCCCTCAACCCTAAACCCTAATCTATCATCCGTCATCCCTCCATACTCTACTTTAACCCTAATTCCTCGACCCTCAACCCTATCCCTAAACCCTTGACCCTCGAACCTCAACCCTCAACCCTCAACATCAAACCCTAATCCCTCAACCCTTAACTCTAATCCCTCGACCTTTAACCCTGATCCTAAACCCCAAACCCTCAGTGCCAAATTCTAATCCCTCAACCCTTCACTCTAATCCCTCAACCCTAAACCCTATCCCTAAACCCTCAACACTATACCTTAAACCCTAATCCCTCAACCCTAACCCTAAACCTTGTCCCTAAACCCTAATCCCTTCAACCTCAACCCTATCCCTAAACCCTTGACCCTCGAACCTTAGCCCTCGACGTCAAACCCTAATCCCTCAACCCTTAACTCTGATCCCTCATCTCTCAACCCTAACCCTCAACATCAAACCCTAATCCCTCAACCCTCAACCCTAATCTATCATCCGTCATCCCTCCACACTCTACTTTAACCCTAATTCCTCGACCCTCAACCCTATCCCTAAACCCTTGACCCTCGAACCTCAACCCTCAACCCTCAACATCAAACCCTAATCCCTCAACCCTTAACTCTAATCCCTCGACCTTCAACCCTGATCCTAAACCCTAAACCCTCAACGCCAAATTCTAATCCCTCAACCCTTCACTCTAATCCCTCAACCCTAAACCCTATCCCTAAACCCTCAACACTATACCTTAAACCCTAACCCTAAACCTTGTCCCTAAACCCTAATCCCTCAACCCTCAACCCTAATCTGTCATCCGTCATCCCTCAACTCTAATCCCTCATTCCTAAACCCTAAACGCTATCCCTATTCCTAGACCCTCAACAGGCTCGATACTATACCTTAAACCCTAATCCCTCTACCATCGACACTCTTATTTAACCCTAATCCCTTGACCATTAACCCTATCCCTCAACCTCAACCCTCAACCCTCAACCCTCAACTCTCAACAGTAAATCCTAATTCATCAACCCTAAACCCTAATCCCTCAAACCTAAACCCTATCCCTAAACCATCAACCCTCAACACTATACCTTAAACCCTAATCCCTCAACCCTCAACCCTAAACCTTATCCCTAAACCCTAATCCCTCAACCCTCAACCCTAATCCCTCATCCCTCAACTCTAATCCCTCATCCCTAAACCCTAAATGCTATCCCTATTCCTAAACCCTCAACAGACTCGATACTATACCTTAAACTCTAATCCCTTATCCCTAAACCCTCCAACCCTATCCCTAATCCTTATACCCTCCACACTCTACTGTAACCCTAATTCCTTGACCCTCAACCCTATCCCTAAACCCTTGACCCTCGAACCTCAACCCTCAACCCTCAACATCAAACCCTAATCCCTCAACCCTTAACTCTGATCCCTCGACCTTCAACCCTAATCCTAAACCCTAAACCCTCAATGCTAAATTCTAATCCCTCAACCCTTCACTCTAATCCCTCAACCCTAAACCCTATCCCTAAACCCTAACCCTAAACCTTGTCCCTAAACCCTAATCCCTCAACCCTCAACCCTAATCTGTCATCCGTCATCCCTCAACTCTAATCCCTCATTCCTAAACCATAAACGCTATCCCTATTCCTAGACCCTCAATAGGCTCGATACGATACCTTAAACCCTAATCCCTCTACCATCGACACTCTTATTTAACCCTAATCCCTTGACCATTAACCCTATCCCTCAACCTCAACCCTCAACCCTCAACCCTCAACTCTCAACATTAAACCCTAATTCATCAACCCTAAACCCTAATCCCTCAAACCTAAACCCTATCTCTAAACCATCAACCCTCAACACTATACCTTAAACCCTAATCCCTCAACCCTCAACCCTAAACCTTATCCCTAAACCCTAATCCCTCAACCCTCAACCCTAATCCCTCATCCCTCAACTCTAATCCCTCATCCCTAAACCCTAAATGCTATCCCTATTCCTAAACCCTCAATAGACTCGATACTATACCTTAAACTCTAATCCCTTATCCCTAAACCCTCCAACCCTATCCCTAATCCTTACACCCTCCACACTCTACTTTAACCCTAATCCCTTCAACCTCAACCCTATCCCTAAACCCTTGACCCTCGAACCTCAACCCTCAACCCTCGACGTCAAACCCTATTCCCTCAACCCTTAACTCTGATCCTTCATCTCTCAACCCTAACCCTAAACCCTCAACCCTCAATGTCAAATCCTAATCCCTCAACCCTAAACCCTATCCCTAAACCCTAAACCCTATCCCTAAACCCTCAACACTATACCTTAAACCCTAATCCCTCAGCCCTCAACCCTAAACGTTATCCCTAAACCCTAATCCCTCAACCCTCAACCCTAATCTGTCATCCCCCAACTCTAATCCTTCATCCCTAAACCCTAAATGCTATCCCTATTCCTACACCCTCAACAAAATTGATACTATACCTTAAACCCTAATCCCTTATCCCTAAACCCTCCAACCCTATCCCTAATCCTTATACCCTCCACACTCTACTTTAACCCTAATTCCTCGACCCTCAACCCTATCCCTAAACCCTTGACCCTCAAACCTCAACCCTCAACCCTCAACGTCAAACCCTAATCCCTCAACCCTTAACTCTGATCCCTCGACCCTCAACACTATACCTTAAACCCTAATCCATATCCCTCAACCCTTAACCCTTAAAACTTAAACCCTATCCCTACACCCTCAACACTTGACACTATATCTTAAGCCTTAAACCCTCATCCCTAAAGCCTCAACCCTCAATCCTTAAACCTTCAACCCTAAACCCTATCCCTAATCCCTCTACCCTCAACACTCTAACCCTAACCTCGACATTAAATGCTAATCTGTCAACCCTAAACCCTAATCCTAAACCCTCAACCCTCAACCCTCAACACTATACCTTAAACCCTAATCCCTCAACCCTCAACCCTAAACCTTATCCCTAAACCCTAATCCCTCAACCCTCAACCCTAATCCATCATCCCTCAACTATAATCCCTCATCCCTAATCCCTAAATGCTATCCCTATTCCTAAACTCTCAACAGATTTGATACTATACCTTAAACCCTAATCCCTTATCCCTAAACCCTCCAACCCTATCCCTAATCCTTACACCCTCCACACTCTACTTTAACCCTAATCCCTCGACCCTAAACCCTATCCCTAAACCCTTGACCCTTGAACCTCAACCCTCAACCCTTAATGTCAAACCCTAATCCCTCAACCCTTAACTTTGATCCCTCGACCCTCAACCGTAATCTGTCATCCCTCATCCCTAAACCTTAAACGCTATCCCTATTCCTAGACCCTCAACGGGCTCGATACTATACCTTAAACGCTAATCCCTTATCCGTAAACCTTCCAACTCTATCCCTTATGCCTTAACCCTCATGATTAATAGCTTTGAATGTAAAAAAATTTGAGTGGGACATAACACGAGCGCGTTATAACGCGCTCGCGTTATGTCAAACATGGCAAAAGACAGACTTGCGGGAAAAAATGTAAGGCAAAACATAACACGAGCGCGTTATAATGTGCTCGCGTTATTTCTTGCTTTGGGAATCCCAAGCCTTGGGCTTTGGATTTGCTTTGGATTTTCAACCCAAAGGCTTGGAGTGCCTTATGAATAGTCACAGACGTGTTTTTCTATATTCTTCAAAATTTCACATAATTTCATTCGTGCTAACCCTCAGATTTGTACATGTTTCAAGGTTGAACAAATCGAACACATGGGTAATGTTAGGCTTTCTCTTAGCTATTTGACAATGTGATTTTATTCACATTTTAACAATGTTAAGCCTTTCATCTTTAATTTCTTTGTTTGTGTGTCCGTTTTTATGCAAAAACCACTGTTTGGTCTTTTTTTCATTGTAAAATAACTATTCATTCAAATTTCAAAAAAATTACATATTTAGAAACTAGACTCCATTCTACAAATATTAAAAAAATAAAAAAATGATTTTCAATTAGTTTTCAAAATTTATAGGGGTAGCACGGCCAAAATTCTAGTTTTTAGGATGTGTCCACTTTAAAAATTAGTAAAAAATTAAATATTCATCAAAAAATTATCAGAAAAATTGGGCATAAACTACATGCTATTAGCTAATTTCTCACTGAAGCAATTTTAAAAATACCAAAAAAAAGTTGACCTTTTGAGGGAGCCACAAAACATGCTATGTTATGTTTTTTTGACAGAAACAACACCAATTTCTGTGGCTCCCTCTTTTGAACCCCTTAATCTATGTCATTTTCAAAACGAAATAGTAGTTTAGAAAGTAGACTCAGAGCACTACGAACATTGTTTTGGTTGCATCTCCAATTTTTGAGTGTAACTATGCTCAATTTCTCATCCAAGGCCAATATTTCCTGATTTCAGAAAAAAAAAGTGGCCACTTAAGACCCCTTTTTGGCCCCCCATCTTCTTGCACTTACCCATATATACTATTGAAATGTTTAAAAAATTATATTTTTACAAACTACACTTATAGATCTACAAAAGGGTGAAGTTTAAGATTTTTAAAAAATGATTATTTACATGAGTAGAAGTTGTTAGAAGATCAAAATTTTCAAATAATTTCATGTTTTTGGTAAATTATCCCTAAAGCAATGTGACATATGTACTTAGTGGACGCTTCTAGTTGGAAAATTTGTGGCCTAGATCTATTTTAGCTAGAATGAATCCAACTAGAACATATGTTTCACCAAAATTGACTTTTAGTTAAAAATACATAAATTAATTTATGTTGATAAGTTGGCCTAAAGTGTGACACAAATTTGAACTTTTACCCTTCCCCATGGAAAAGATTTTGGGAGCCACTAATGGGGTTGACCAATTTGTCATAACCAACCTTAATAATTTAGTTTCAAAAGCCCATTTAGTTTTATCTTAGAGTAGATCATCCTAGAAGGGAAATAAAAAGTTACCTTTAAATTGTTTTACTTTCTTTTCTAATGTATTTACCTACTTATTTTAATTTGATTCTTCTTCCTTTATAAAACAATATAAAATGATAAACACTTTAGATTGAACAATAAGCAAAGTAGGCACATTATTTAGGAAGAAAATTGCAACTATGTTAGGAAATGGACAAGGAGTAAGAGTTAGCTAGAGAAGACTGTAGAAAGGTTAGTGAATGCTTTGGTACTATTCTAGCTAGGAAGAAGTAATCTTGGAGATGTATTAGATGTTTCCAATCCAACATTCACGAAGGTGACCCCATAGAAGCACTTGTGTCTTAAGGTCGCAATAGTGACCCTAATTGAAAAGGTTATCTTTTGGATGTCTACCTCTATAACTCATGCTTTTGACCCTTAAAGTTGTGCTCTTGAACCTTGGAGCACACTTCTAACCCCAAACAAGTGCCAATGTCCTTGCATTGTATGAATCTAAATTTTTTTCAGGTTGTTCACCTAATTTTTGTGATTCTTGTGATGCTTTTAGATTTTGGAATTGAACCTCCTATGATGAGAAAACACTTGTATAGGTTATGGGGGCATAAAAAATGTTGAAGTTTATTTGGGAGACTACCTTTGTCACCTTAAGAAGCATGTTTCAACCTTAATAAGTAGAAAAATTTATAGGGTGTGTGGGGCCCTAAAAGCCTAGTGTGGTTTGGTGGTGGGTGCAACAAAGGTGTGGTAAAAATCCTAGGAAGGTCCACTAGTGTGTGTGCTTGTGCTTGTGCAATGGAGGAGATTAGGAAATGGATTCAAAGATATGCCATGACTATGGGAGATGTAAGATTTGTAGCCCGATTTGTTCAAGGTATGGCTATTGAGGAATGTAAGAGGTAAGACTTTGGTAGAGGAATGCTAAATAGTACAAGAGAATGCAATAAAATACTAGAGATAGTGAGAGAGAACTTAGATAATTTAAAGAGATCTAGAGAAACTAAATGAAGGGTAAAAGAACTTTTATAATGGTCAATTGGCAAGATAACTATTGTAAAAATTTAGTAAGGCCAAAAAGCAAGTACTATGATAATTTGGGATTTGAAATTGATAGGGGACACTAGTGTAGATGTGATAGTTTCTAGGGCCACTAGCATCTAGGGTCACAAGTGTGCTCATGCTAGCTAGTGTCCTTGTGCATGTATGAAACTTTAGGGTGCAAGGGATGAGTATGAAATAGTAAGGGGATGATAATTTGGATTGTTTGGCACCTCAATGAATGGTTTCATGCATATAAATAGGCTAAATAGGTCCAAAAACATCTATAAGGGAATTCATACTATAATGAATGCACAACATAGAGTGAAAAGTGTGAAGTATGCACATTTCAACTCTACATAGCCATAAGAATATAGTTGGGCCTAAATTTCTAGAGGGCCAATTGCAAGGAGGTTTTTGTGTCCACCCTAGTTATAGGTGAGAGGACTTTCCAAGTTTTGGAGAAACCATAAGTCTCACCCTTATCAACCTAATAATTATGAACTTATGTTCCCCATCAATCATGGAGATGAACTTTAATAACATGGAAAGCCTAGGAGAACTATAGAGAGAGGATGTTCCAACATCCATTAGTTTTTCTAAAAAATAATTTTGCTACCATTATGATTATTCCAAAAACCATGTCTATATGTTATGTCATAAAATGTCTCCCTGGGACTTTTACCTCCTAAGTTTAGCTCCCGAGTCCCTTGTTTTGCATCTTGCATGTTCATTTTGACTCCCGATGAAGAATCCCTGAAAACCCATGTCAAATGGGACTAAGGGGACCTTGTTGAGATGAATTGTGCCTTGAAATAGGGGCCTAGGGCTTGGGCGCCCATGCCCTAGACCTGCCCTATTTTAGGTCAGGTCCTAAATTTGAATGTCAGTTATGTGATTGTTAAAAGGTTTCATTGTCGATATCTTAAGTTTGAATTACGAAATTAAAGTGGGAATGCATATATAAGTATGTTTAGGGTTTCATTTGCAAACTAGAAGATGATTATGAAATTTTGGTGAACTTATGAATTTAGAGGATTCAAGATATTCATTGTTGTAGAGCAGAATATTGTTGTTGTAGTTGTGATTGCAGATTTAGCTTCATCTTCTCATGTGTTGAAGGATTTTCATCTGCATGTGAGATACACCTCCGATGTGATATCTATTTGTGTTGAATCAATCATTTATCAAGTTATCAATTTGTTTTTGCCTCTATCCCAGAAGGATACACAATCTTTTATCTGACAATGGTGTTTGGAAGACTTGAATGTCCTTCTAGGGCTTGACTGAGGTAAGCTCCTAAACACCACAACCCCCAACCCCATTCGACGTGATTGTAGGTTACAGGTGGCATATCTGAAGGAGTAAAGTTGCAAGAGGTTAGAACAAAGTATTTAGATCCTATATCTCTAAATAAAAGTAGGACCTAGACTTGGGCGCCTCATACCAAAGACCCCCAGATCTCCAACACAGAAATCTCTGGAACAATAGAAATAAGTTGTAGACATCTTTTAGGATTATCAACATAAAACTGCACCTTGGTCTTGGGCACCTACTCTTTAGCCCTTGACTTTTCTACATTTGAAATCTCAAAGTTTGGTATGTATCTACTTTGAATATTATATCTTTGTCTGCGAGCATTTGTCGTGATTTGTCCATTTGTTTACGATTTTGCATAATTAGGGTGTCTAGCATAATCGGGCTTTAATTAATCAATTAATCAGTAAATTCCAAGTTTCCACAACATTACAACCTATAGGATAATCCTCTTGCAAAAGTTGTGATTCAACTCAGTGGGATGTCCTTGAATGTTTGTACTGAAAGGAGGATCTAGCTATTTACTCATTTCCCTCCTTTTCCTATTAAACATTTTGGTGACCAATGTCTTTATTGAATTTTGCACCTTGTTGAGTGTTCTTCCTCAGATTTACATTCATTTATTTGATTTACATCTTATTAAATTTGAAAATTTACAAAAAAAATTGAAATTTTTGAAAAAATTGGCATCTTAGGCTTGCATTTTGGCATAATTTAATTTGCATTAATTTCATTTAATTTCTGATTTTTACATCAGATCTGATATAAATTACAGCAGTATATCATTTTACAATCATTTACACATTTTCATGCTGAAATTATTAAAAATTGCTTGAAATTGTAGATTTTTCATAAAACCTAGTCTTTGCATTAGCTAGGGTTTGTAGTTAAAATCTTCTTTCAGATTTTGCTACTCTTTTAAACACTCATTGAAATCTGATTTTTGTTTGTAGTGTTGCATTATTGTGTGTTTTTGCATTTACATTTCAAAATTTGGATTTTCACATAGTCAATTTCAACAAAAAACTAGCATATTCACTCATCTTTACTTGAAATTGCACTTGCATTGAGCATTGTAGAACTTGTAACATCATTTTGAGATCTGAACTGAGTTGTTTTGCACCATAAATCTGATTAGAAAACATTCATACATCATTTTGCATAGTTTCATGTCTTAATTTCACAATTAGGGTTTGAAATCCTTGCATTTTCACTCGATTTTTACTTATCTTCCATCTAGATTTGCATCAGAAGTGTGTTGTGAAAGGTATTTCTGCATTAGTGAACTGATAATAAGCATTTAGTTCACTTCCCCTCATTAATTTCTTCACAACACTTCTTCTTTTTGGCATTTGCATTGAAAAAAGTGAAAAATTAAGCATTTTTAGGTCATAAGCATACATAGTTTTGCACTTGTTCCTTGCATAAGTATTGAAATATTTTAAAATCTGATCTTGCATCCATTTGAATACATATATACATGGCTTCCTATCACAAAAATAATGCTAGGTTCGCTCCTAGGCCTTATTTGAAAAGAAGGAGCCCTAAACCTGGAATCACATTTACACCTCATGATAAAACATTTGTAGACAATGAAGGGCCTCTTTACATCACTGTGAAAATAATGGAGATTTCGGTGCATGGTACACTTATAGATCCTAATTGCATGACTAATGTGGTAGCAAAAGAGTTCCTTCCCGCACATAATTTGACACAAGATTCCTATGAACCTTTGGATTTAAGGATTAAGACACATACTGCAGCTTTCATGCCTACCTTTGGAAAGACAACTTTATGGATTACGGTTATGATAAAGCCGTAGATCAAGTATTTGATGTTATCCCTTTATCTGACCTCTTCCACATGAAGCTAGGACACCTATGGTTAAAAGCTATGAATGTTGTTCCCTCAACTATTCACAATTGCATAAAATTCCCTTTACATGGACAAGTGTGTACTATTTGACGTAATACATATCAACCTTTGGTAATGGAAAACAACTTTACTCTTGATTACTTTTGGCCACAACTTGATAGAGACCTTGAGCCATGAAGAGACCATTATTTCCTACAATATAGATGATACAAAGAAAAACTTATATCTAGAGTGGTCAGGGCTCCTATGCAAACAATAAGAGACGAACAACCTGCATCAGAAGAACTTCCTAGAGAAAAAGGAAAAGGACCCTATGCTGAGGTTCCTCCTCCATCATCCTTATAAGGATCAGGAGGTATTCATCGAGAACAAGGCACTTTATCAAGACAAATGAGATTTGAACAAGCTTCCTCCTCTAACACAAAAAACCAATAGAACAACATGACAATACTTTTGAAGATATAAGCAATAGGACATGAAGAAATAGACAAGCAAGAGAAAGGAGGGAGAGAAAATAATCTTTTGCCCAACAAAATGCACCTCAACAAGAAAACATTCCACCTAACATTGAATCAAACCAAGAAGAGCTAAGAATGAACAATTTAAAGACAAAAACAAAAGTTGGGCTATGGTACCTTATGTACCTCTTTCCTCTAACATTCGAGATTGGGAAGATGATGATTTGCTTGATGACAACCGCTAGTTCAGTTGTGCCTTCAGGTAAGTATTTCTAACCCTTTACCTCTATGTTGTGTTTCCCCCGTGATGTGTTATGTGTTGTTTAGGCCTCCTTGGATGACCCTTGATACTCTTGTAAGGTCAAGGATACCAGGAGACTACATCTATTGTGACCCTTCTTCTATTTGTATCATCATTCTTCTATCTTGCTTCTCCTCTATTTTCATTGTTGTGTCATACCTTAGGGGCATAGCATTGTGGTTGGTGACCTGGGGACACCTTTCTATGTGACGACCCTAAGGCACTTGTTATCCTCTCTTGATTTATTGTTTACCTTCTTCTAGTGGTTCTATATAGCTGGAGGATGACGAAAACAAACATATACTGATATGGAACATGTGTCCCTTTAGCGAGTAAGCAAAAATGGACCTAGTCCATACATGACAATGGGGTTGATATATATTTTCTGACACTTGGCTACTAGAATCACTCTATGTGATATTTTCATGATGTCTAATATTTTCTAACAAACCATAACAATATAGCTACTCCGTGCACTTTGTTTATCTTGGGTCTCACCTTGGTTATACTCAGTTATGAGATCTCTGCAGTATAGCCCCACGGTTATACTTAGTTTCTGAATCCATAGTATAACCTTGGCTCTTGAATGTGATTTTTTTCATGCATTTATTTTATCATGTGATGTGGTTATTATCTTAGAGAAAGATTTATAACCTCTCTTCTTACAAGAAATTGTGTGTTTGTGGGAACATTCAGAGATCGTAAAGTACATGTCACCTTTGGGGGCATGGGATTTGTGTGAGCTCTTGCTCCCTTGTGTGTTTTATCTCTACCTTAAAGTTCTTGATATTGGTACATGATATCAACCAAATTAAGGTGGGGGCATATAAAGGTAAGTTGTCTGATGATTTTGGTACTAACAAAGCGTGTTTGTAAGCCTTCTGCAGAGGCGGGATGTTGTATCTCTGCACGATTGCACATCTTTATTTTATATTGCAATGAGAAATCCCTCTGCAGAGGTGTGATATAGTGCATATCCTTTTATTTTAATCCCTCTATGGAGGCGGGATATCATGCATATCCTTTTTATTCAAAGCCCTCTACGAAGGCGGGGATGGTGTATCTCTTGAGCTAGTGCACATCCTTTTTATTTCAAAAGTGCTCCGAGTAGGCAGGGTTGGTGTATCCTCCCTTAAGCATGTCTTTGGTGGTTGTTGTGGCATAAGCCCAATTGTCAAGTGTGCCTATAGCATGCTTCAGATGGTGGGGGCTTAGCAATAATTTCCTTCCATCACCTTGTTTGTCATGTTTTAGATGTATAGTATGTCTTTGGCATGCTATACGATGCTCATATTTTCCCTGTGTCTTCCACTTGTTTTTTCCCATGTATAGTCCAAAGAGAGTAGAAAAATGCCCCTCCTATGCTTTGGGATTTGTATGGCATGTTTGTTCCCAAGTATAGTCCAAAGAGTGTGGCCAAATGCCCCTCCTATGCTTTGGGATTTGTATGGCGTGTTTGTTCTCAGGTGTAGTCCAAAGAGCGTGGAGAAATGCCCCTCTTGCACTATGAGATTTGTATTGCATGTCTTTTTCCCCATATGTAGTCCAAAGAGTGTGGAGAAATGCCCCTCCTACATTTTGGGTTGTTTGTTGCATTTTTACTTTCCATGCATCTGTATTTGCATTCATTTATATATGAAAATGAAAAAGAAATAATCATTGCATTCACTGTATTCGTCGTGTTTTGCATGTCTTCAATACTATCTTCTTCATGTTTTGCATGATTGTTACTATCTTCTCCATGTTTTGTGTGCCTGATACTATCTTCACTGTGTTTGGTGTGTCTACGGCGTGTTTTCTCTAATGTCTACCTGAGACTGGGGGCTAGAAATAGTTCCTCAATCTTTGTGTATGCATTAGCTTCAAGTGCCTAACGTGTTTGCTATGTTTTGACCATACTTTAATGCATGTATGGGTCTTGCATTCATACATACATTAAAGTGGGGGCTAAATTTTATGTCGTAAAATGTCTCCCTGGGACTTTTACCTCCTAAGTTTAGCTCTCGGGTCCCTTGTTTTGCATCTTACATGTTCATTTTGACTCCTGATGAAGAATCCCTAAAAAATCATGTCAAATGGGACTAAGGGGACCTTATTGAGCTGAATCATGCCTTAAAATAGGGGCCCAAGGCTTGGGCACCCACATCCTAGTCCTACCCTATTTTAGGTTAGGTCTTAAATTTGAATGTTGGTTATGTGACCGTTAAAAGATTCTGTTGCCAACATCTTAAGTTTGAATAACAAAATTAAAGTGGGAATGCATATATAAGTATGTTTAGGGTTTCATTTGCAAACTAGAAGATGATTATGAACTTTTGGTAAACTTATGATTTAGAGAATTCAAGATATTCATTGTTGCAAAGTAGAATATTGTTTTTGTGTTTGTGATTGTAGATTTAGCTTCATCTTCTCATGTGTTGAAGGATTTTCATCTACATGAGGTGATATCTATTTGTGTGGAATCAATCATTTATCAAGTTATCAATTTGTTTTTGCCTCTATCCCACAGGGATACATACTCTTTTATCTGACAATGGTGTTTGGAAGACTTGAATGTCCTTACGGGGATTGACTGAGGCAAGCTCCTAAACATCACAATCCCCAACCCCATTCTCCATGATTGTAGGTTATAGGTGGCATATCTGAAGGAGTGGAGTTACAGGAGGGTAGAACAAAGTATTTAGATCTCGTATCTCTGAAGAAAAGCAGGACCTAGACTTGGGTGCCTTACACCAAAGACCGGGCCGGATCTCTGACACAAAAATCTCTAGAACAACAAAAATAAGTTGCAAACATCTTTCGGGATTATCACAAAAAAATTACACCTTGGGCTTGGGCACCTGCTCTTTAACCCTCGGCTTTTCTGCATCTAGAATCTCAAAGTTGGGTATGTATCTACTCTGAATATTATATCTCTATCTGCGAGCATTTGTCGTGATTTGTCTATTTGTTTACGATTTTGCATCGTTAGGGTTTCTAGCATAATCAGGATTTAATTAATCAATTAATTAGTAAATTCCAAGTTTCCACAGCATTACAGGTGACACACCAACCTATAGGAGAATCCTCTTGCAAAAGTTGTGATTCAACTCAATGGGATATCCTTGAATGTTTGTACTGAAAGGAGGATCTAGCTATTTACCCATTACCCCCTTTTTCCTATTAAACACTATATATAAGGTCTTTTTCCACCTTTAAATACTTTACGAGATAACAAATCCTATAGGAAGATCACCATGGGATAGAATGAAAACATGGTTAAGACCAAATACGTAATTGTATTTTAGAATATTAGAACAAGAAGAATCTTTATTTTTGTTAAATATTTAAGATAATTTTTCCAATAATGTCTAATTAAAGGGGTCGGTGTCATTAAGACCCACTCCACCATTATCCACACTTGAACAAGCCTTATCTTAAGGAAGTGATTATGATTTTAATTGATCACCTGTATCATTCTAAAAAAAGTTCTGATAAGATTATTGATCTTGGAAATAATGCTCTTGCGTGCCATAACCAAGGAAAACCAATATAGAGAGGTTGACTAAATAATATATTTAAGAAGAATCATTCATCCAACCAAAGAGAACATAAATTTCTTTCCATCCCTCTAACTTCCATATAAATCTATTTAGAATAGGATTCTAAAGACGGTTTTGTTTAATCTAAGGAAGAGGGAAAAAACCTAATAAGAATCAATAAGAACACCTTTGTCAAAAGAGAGCAACCTATAGAAAAATTTTATCTGGACCCACTAGGATTCAAGAAGGAAATATTAGATTTTCCTCTATTGAGATTTTTTCCTGATGTAGCTTCACACTTCCCTAAGATGTCTATTTCTACCATGAATTTCTATAAGGGTAAAGAGAAGAGAATGATGTCATCAACAAACTATATATGCATATGAACCTTACTTGAAGATGAAGCATTTAGACTATTGAGAATGACTTTACTTAGAAGAATCCCTATGTGTCTACTTAGGGATTCAACTTGTTATCCCTATATTTTGACAATCTAGGATCATTCATATAGGCAATAAAAAATCAGTTACATTCAAAATCAACAATGTCTTTAAATGAACTCACATTTTTGTGTTCACTCTACTAAGTGATATCTTTGTTAGAACTCAATTTCAAGCACAATATAATATGTGAGTCATGGATAAAGGATTGGTTTGCTTCATTAGACTCCAAGGGCATGTTCATGATATGAATTTGTAGACTCCACCACCCAATGGACAAGGATTAATGGTCTATTTTAGCATGATATGTGTTATTCTCAAGAAGACAAGTGTCATAAAATGTCTTATTTTTCAATAAGACATAATCATAATAGAATATTTAGTTCATAAAAGGACATGTAGTAGGTCTTTCCATTCTATCATGTAATGTCACCAAAGGTGTATATGTGTCTCAAGTGTGTTAAGGTATCTAGTGTCATGGGTCCTAGTAAAACATAATTAACTTTGTAATGTGCATTAAATTATTTTTTTAAAGAATTAATTAACATTATATGTGTAAAACATAAAAACAATTAAATACTATCATGTAATTTTGCAAGACCAAGAAATATGTTAGGAGCATATAAATCATTATCATGCATATCAA
Source organism: Cunninghamia lanceolata (assembly GCA_027924645.1). NCBI lineage: Eukaryota > Viridiplantae > Streptophyta > Pinopsida > Cupressales > Cupressaceae > Cunninghamia > Cunninghamia lanceolata. The sequence continues at coordinate 940,636 of BSBN01001608.1, forward strand.
AGAGATGGGGTAGAATAAAGCACATGGAAAACAAAGAAAATTTTTGAGTCAATAAGAAAGAGACCTAGCTATTAAAATATCTCATTGCTTATAGCATCCCCAAAATACAATGAAATTTTTTGATCAATTTATGATGGATAGAAGAATAAGGTGGTAAAGAATAAATTGATTGCCTCAAAAGAAGAATTAGATGATATACATGTAGAGAAAGAATCAATCAGTGTAGATTGATAAGAGACACACGATGTCAACTCTAGCTGGATTTCCTTCTATAGGTCATGTGTGATTGTATTGCCCCTACTATTTTTGTCAATTTGTTCATGAGATAAAGATAGAAAAGGAAGGTTAGGAGTAATGAGTTTTACCAGAAAATTTATTGAAAAATCCTTCTAAACACATATTTAGAAGATGGATGATGTGATGAAAAGCTAACTACAAGGAAGGTGGGATAATCAAGATTTTGATGAAGGAAACAATACGAAAATCAGAGGTCATGGGCAAAAGTTATGAGAATTTTCATGAAATAGGTGTTGAGGGGGAGCTTGAAAATTTTAAAATTTATTATAAATTGTATTTTTTTTAAAATTTACTATTAATTTTGACTTTCCAAAGTTAGAGATTTTAAGCACCCCAGAGCACTCAGATAGCCACCATGTTGTGACGACAAGTCTTTAAGTGACCCAGATTGGAGGAGCTCTAAGAGTGCATCGAATAGGGCATTGTCATGAGAGAGGTAAGTAAAACAATTAATTTTGATGCATTTATTATACTTTGAAAGATAGGGTGAGGCCCAAGTGGTGTGCTAGTGTTTAGCTAGTACTCTAGCATCCTACCTGCGTGCTAGCATCCAAGGGATGCGCTAGCATCTTGAAAAGGTGAATGCATACCAAAAGGGAGTAGGCATCTGAGAGATGCACAGGGGTCCTGGAGCATAGGAATCCCAAGGACTTTAGGAAAATTTTTATTTTTGGATAGATTTTTATGCTCAAAATGGCATGGAACTAATGAAAATTTATGTTTATTTATTTTGCAGTGTCGACTAACCATGCATGAACATATGGGAGGTGGGATGCTTGCACTACTATGGGGTTGATAAGTGGCCCTAAAACCCACAAACATTATCATACTATGCAAGGTAGGCATATACTATGCCTACATGATGTAAGAGATGTGGTTCCATGATTGCATGCTCATGGCACTCATGGAGAGGTGGTATGCTAATAGGTTAGTCTTTGTCTTGACCATTGGGGAGATGATGGTGACCCTAGAAGATGTCTATCGCATCCTCAGGTTGTCCATCAGGGGAAGACAAGTCACCATTGTGGACTAGAGGTTGGCCACCTACGTGTAGGTACCCTGGTAGCAATATGCCCTAGGGAGGACTATGTCTCAAGATAACACTAGCCACATTTATATGCGGTGGCTTAAGAAAGGATTAGTGTCAATACCCTTGGTGAGGCATGTGATGATTATTACTATTGTAATGTGCCTCACCCTTGATGGGAGGGGTACCCATCTACATGAAATCCTAGTGCATACCATCCAAGACATGGAGTAGCATGAGATCATGTTCTCTTAGTGACTGTGCAACATGCTGACCCATTTATATCATGATCTAGGGTGCTATGTGCACTATGAGGAACATAAATTTATGATTTGCACACTCCTTAAGGTGTGGGGCCTTTGAACACATTAGGTAAACTCACCCCACAAGATACCCCACAACTATCATGTGGGAAAGCCCTTGGGCCCATGCTTATGCTCTCTAATGAGTGTGGTAGTTCAAAAATATTACCTACTGGTGATAGACCTTAAATAGGATACCCAACATAGATGTGGTTTGGAGGCCTTACTTGAGGATGTAAGGATGGGTCAAAGGTGTCCATTACCTGGGATAGGTGGTTTGTGGGTTGGTACAACCACATCATTATCCCCTTCTATTATGACAAAGTTAGGAGGCAATTTGGGTAGGTTTAAGGGGTGCCTATGATGTGACCACCTATGTATGGTCACACTAGAGTGTCATGTGGATAGGTGACCTCCTATGGCCTACCATGGTGGATGTCCCCCTGAGTGACTCTAATGACAAGGAGCGGGACTCACCCATATATTCTAACATTGATGACATGAGGGTGATTACAAGGTATATAACATGGTTGACCGCAAAATGTCCAATGTTGTTCTATCCTTTTGATGCCCCAAGAGGAGACCTTCGACCACTATGAGGTAGAGAGGTGAGTGAGGGGGGATCCTCCAAGGAGACATCAAATGGGGAGGACGAGGGAGGTCAAGGCAATGATAGCAACACAATGAGGGTGCCATTTAGGAGATGCCCAAGGCCTGCCTTCGAGGTAAACCATCCACTGAGCCAACTAGTAGAGAGTCAAGTAATGTTGGGGTTGCAAGAGCACCAATTGTAGTGGTGGTAGCACAAATAGCATCACCTCCACCTCTAGCAAGGGCTACAACTATTGTAGACCTTGATTAGTAGATTGGTGATCTAGGTATAGCTTGTGTTTTTATTCCTTTTCATTTGATAGAACACTAGATGCCGCTATGATTTTTTATTTATATATGATGACATGAGACTAATTATATTTTTATTTTCTTTTTGTAGTACACACATGAGAGTGGTTGGATTACATCATCTAGGTGCTAGAAAAGATGGTCCCAACAATGCAACTTGAGTAGCTGGTATGGGCCAACTACCAATTGTTGTATATTGTAGGATGACACTTTGATATTTTTGAGCCCATCATGTAGCTAAGGGCCACATACAAGGAGACATGGGTCAATGTAGATTAATTTATGATTGAGCTACTAGTGATGATGATGGAGGGGGATTAGAGGGTAGGAGAGGTCACAACGCTCATTGTTGAGCGAGATCAGGTTGTGATACAGGAAGAGAGTGTTGAGACAACACGTGAAACCCTATAGATTTGACTTGATGAGGTTAGAAATGAGTTATAGAGGGCACATAAAGTAGGTCCATAAGACCTTAACCCCCCAAAGGTGTAGGTGTTGATGAGCTAGATTGCAAAGCTAAGGTAGAGTGAGATTATGCTAACAATGGAGGTGACAGAGCTAAGGGGACAAGTTAGAGGACTCCAGTCCTAGAGTGTGTCATGCAGTTACTCTCACTCCCATTTTGTGGCCTCCACATAGCAACCACCTCTAGCACAACTAGAGCAGCAACTAAAGCCAAAGGATTTGAGTCATTCCCCCTAATGCAGATTTTTGTATATACATATATATTTTTGACAAACACCACATTTTGATGAGTGGTGCACTTTGTATCATGATATGATGTATGTATATATATACAATATTTTGAGAAATATTCTTGTGTTATGGATTCTTGTTTATGATGATGATTTATGTTTTGATATTGTTTATTCCTAGGTGCACTTATGATCTAATTAAACAACTTTGAGTAATTTTTTTTAATTAAATGTTATAATGATCTAACTAAATAATATGGATGAATGAAATTGATTAATTAAATACTATAATTACTTGACTAATTTAAAATACAGTGCTTAATCAAATATAGAGAAGATTTAATTAAAATAATTTGAAGAAAAATGTAATTGATTAATCGTGGGATAGTTAGTTAATTGACATTGGAAAAGAGACTTGCGATGATTAGGTGGATGACAAAAGAGAGGTTCATGCATGAAAGTGACTAAGATGGATTGCATTTATTGACTGTTTAAAGGGCTTTATGTCCATCATAGAGAGGTCATAAGCTCTAAAACCATAAACTAAGGTGACTATATAAGGACCCAACCAATTAGGGCTAAATTTCCCTTTGACACAAACTAGAATGTTCGCATTATGCCAATTTTCATAAAGAACTAAGTCACCAACTTGGAAAGAATGATGAATAAAACATTGATTATAATTCTAATTAAGAGATTTTTGATAAGCTTGAAGGTGCTCAAGAGCATTAATGTGACGCTCATCAAGCATTTTAAGTTGTTGAAGACATTGGTCGCAATAAGTATTATTGTTAATGAGCCCTGGAGATAAACTCCTAGAGATGGAATTTCCAACTCTAGGGACATGATGGCATCGACACCATAGACAAGATTATAAGGGGTAACACCACTGGTAATCTAAATGCTCATGTGTCAGGCCAACAAAGCATAAGAAAGTTGTACATCCCAATCCTTACCATGCTTATTAATAGTTTTTCAAAGAATTTATTCAATTGTTTTGTTAGAAGCCTCAACTTTTCCATTAGAGTGAGGATAGTAAGGCATCAAAAATAATGTTCAATGTGGAATTTCTCTAGAAACTACTTCACTTCCTTATTTTTGAATGAAGATCTATTATCAAAGACCAAGGCGGAAGGCAGTCCATTTATGAGAAATTATATTGTCGAGCAAGAATATACAAATCACTTCAGCTGTGATGGATCGAAGTGGAATAGCTTCAACCCATTTTGTGAAGTAATTTGTTGCTGTAATAATAAAGATATGTTGTTAAGAGGAAGGTGACAAAATCTTCCCAAATTAGATCTAGGCCCCAAACAAAAAATGGCGAGGGGATGCTTGAGTGTAAATCTCCTACATATGGGCCTGAATTAGATTGTTATGCTACTAAAATTGAGGACACTTCTTGATAAAGGCGAAGGAGTCTTGGTCCATGATTTTCCAATAATACTCCATGTGAAGGAGTTTTTGCACTAGGGACCTACCACCAAAATGTCCTCCACAAGCACCAGAATGGGCCTCTCAAAGAGCTATGGGTATCTTAGATTTTTTCAGACACTAAAGAAGGAGACCATTATAGCTTCACTGGTAGATAAATTAGAAAGGATGATGTAGCACAACTAAATCTTACAGATGTGAATACGAGCATTCTTAGAGGAATTACTTGGAAATGCATTGTCACACAAAGAGTTGAAGATATGAGAATACCACTATTTTGAGTCAATGTTACAATAGAAAATGGGATCGATAGAGAATTATCCATGATGGAAGATAAAGACATAGTGTGGATCACAAAATGATAGTCATCCACCAAATCAGCAAAGGACACAAGGGAGGTTGCACTTGTTGATGCATCTGCATGATGATTTTCCTTTCATGGGATAATGTTAATGGAGAAAGACGAGAAATGATGAAGAAGAGATAAGGCCAGATCATGGTATTGGGAAATCTTATCTTGTTTATCTTGATAATCACTAGTGATCTATTTGATAATCAATTGTGAGTCACCGTAGACATGGACAACCTTTATGTCAAGGGAAAACATAGTGTGCAAACCAACTGTAAGGGCCTTGTACTCAACAATATTATTCATACATTGAAAATTTAGAAGAAAAGAGAGTCGAATTACTTTACCTTTAGGAGGGACTAATATCACATTGGCCCAAGAACTATTTTGACATTTTGAATTGTCAAAGAACAAATCCCAAGGGGAATCATTATCTACGAGAAGGATATGATCATTAGGAAATGAGTCAAAATTAGGGAATGAGGATGGAGAGGGGTCTTTGGCCAATTGGTTAGCCACAACCTATCCCTTTATGGATTTCTGGGAGACAAACTTTAAATCAAATTTAGTTAAGAGCATAACCCACTTAGCTAGATGTCCAGATAGGTCAGCTTTAGAAAACAAAAGTTTAAGAGTTTCAATTTTAATGATCATGTGCATCTCTTCATGGAGAAGATAATGTCTCAGCTTGTGAGTGGCAAAGACTAGAGTGAGATATTGTTTCTCTATTGTGGAATATTGGGTTTCATAATCAAGAAGGGTACGACTGATAATGAACAACACACTCTCTACCCTCATCATCATGTTGAGCCAAAAGAATGGCTACAACATGAGATGACATGTAGAAGTTTAAAGAAGAAAAGGATATCCTAAAATGATAAGTGACAGGTGGGTCAGCTAGATACTCCTTAATACTCTCAAAGGCCTTCTGACAATTCTCATTCTAGGTAAAGTGAATGTCCTTTTTTAGGAGATTAGTAAAGAGGAGGGTACGATCTGGAAATTTAGAAACAAATCAATGAATGGCCTGAATATTACCCTGCAAGCTACAAAGCTAAGAAAGTTTTGTTGGAGGTGGCATGTTTATGATAGCAATGATTTTCTTCAGATGGACTTCAATTCCATGATATGACCTATAAACCCTAACAACTTACCATTGTCTACATCAAAAATGCACTTATGAGGGCTTAAATGCATGTTATAAGATTGGATACATTCAAATATCCAACAAAGATTATTCACATGATCTTGGAATGAGATAGACCTAGCCAAAATATCATCAACATAATCTTCTAAGATGTTGTGGATGAAATCGTGAAATATCAAGGTCATGGAACGCTAGTAAGTGGCCCCAACATTCTTTAGACCAAATAGAATTATAAAAAAATATTCCCCAAGGAGTGGTGAAAGAGATCTTATATAGATCCTCAAGGTTAATTAAAATTTTATTACAACCTAAGAAGCCATCCATAAATGAAAGTAAGGCATGGCTTCTTGTTGAGTCAACTATCGTGTCGATATTTGGAAGAGGGAAATCATCTTCAAGAGATGTTTTATTTAGATCATGAAAGTCAATACAAATATGAATGTGGTTATCTGGTTTAGTGATAGGCATGATGTTTGAAATTTTTATGGAGTAAAAAGTGGACACATATCTTTTTACCTCCTACTTTAGCTCCTAGGTCCCTATGATTACATTATACATGAAAAATATTCATCCCGATGCAAAATCTCCTGAAACCCATGACAATTGGGAACTAGGGGCCCATTTTATGCCTTACCCCAAACCAAAAAGGCACCTAGGGACTTGGGTACCCATGCCCAAGTCCTCCCCAATTGGTCAAGGCAAATTTCAAAGCTTGTTGGCATAGGACCTTTAGAAGGGTCTCTCCTTGTCGACTCTTTTGATTTAATTTATGAATGTTAGCGGGAAAGCATATATATGTGTGTTTTTGAATTCATTTGTAAACTAGATGGATATAGAGAACTTATGATCTTAGAGAAAAGAGTATTTAAAGCACTCATTGTGTTCTTGTTGCAGATTTGTGTTTATAATGTGTGTGTTGTTGCAGATTTGGAATCATCATCTATTTCCTTATGAGTTGAAGGATCTTCATTCTCCTAAGGGCTTCACCTCCGAGGTGATATCATTGTCATTTGAATCATTCTATCATCATTGATTTGTTTAGCCTCTACCCTACTAGGGTACACACTCTCTATCTAACAACGGTGTTGGTAAGCTTAAATACTATCTCAAGATTTGACTGAGGCAAATCCCTAAACACCACAACTCCCAAACCCCTTTTCTTCTTGTGTACAGGTTATAGGTGTGAAGCTTGAAGAAGTGAAGGTACATGAAGGCTATTTAAGGGAAAGGGTTTCAGGAACCGAAAGAGTTTTTATAATGTTCCACTGCAGAAGACTTGGGTGCCCACCCCATAGTCCTCCTGCTCAAACAAGTATTGAATCTGGCATCAGGACACTCTCTATGATATTTCTCCCATTTCGAGTTTCTAAAGATTCTATTTTTATGGACTTGGGCACCTACCCCATAGTCCTCTGAATTTATAGCTTCCAAGACATGAGTTCTAATATCTCTCTGATCACTCTTGTGAAATTAGTTTTTGAATATTTGCTCCACATCTCCTGTTATGATCAGATCTTTACAAATCAAGGGTTTTATGCATTAGTTGACCTAGGTTTGATAAAAGACATTATTTAAGCTGATCTTTCCATAGAAAACAAGTGCATAAGATATATATCTAATTCCACCTCCCTTTGGTTGTGATTAAGCTTGATCTTGTCCTTGAATGTTATTGTGGAAGAGGGTTTGATTTAGCGTGCACGCTAGCCTTCATCATTCATCTTTTTCACACATAACATTTTGGTGAACCCATAGCTCCAAACATTTGCATCTTTCTAAGTGTTGAAATCAGTTCTTGCATTGATTTCATTGCATATTTATCAATATCCAATTGAAAATCTTGCATGATCTTGGAAAAAGTGAAAAATTGAGCATTCTAGGCTAGAAAAAGGCATAGTTTTGCATTGTTTTCACTTCATATGATAGAAAGATTTGAATTTCTTATTTTCACATCAGATCTGATCTATATTATAGTATACAATAATTTCATGATATTGTACCTTTCCTTTGATGATCTCGTTTGCTAGGGTTTTGTTAAAAAAGTGCATCTTTCCTAAAACCTAGTCAATTTCAAAAGCTAGGATTTGTAGTCAAAATCTTATTTCAGATTTTGCTGCCATCATAAACATTTCAATTCAGATCTCACATCAATTTATAGCATATTTTCATTTATCATTTGAAAATTTTGCATCATTTCATAACTTGGTTTTAAAAAATCACATGTGTTGTAATTACACATTGTGTATTTCAACATAAGGAATTTGACATCTCTTTAGTTCATTTTCTTTGCAAGAAATTTTAAAATTGTCTATATTACCTTTTTTACAGCACTTTTAGCATCTTGATCACTCCATTTGTAGTGACACTATTGTGTTTTTTTCTTTGAAAAAATCTTCAAAAACCCGGTTCCCTCAAACTAGTGTTGTGGTGTACAAAAGTCTCTCATATTGGTTGTATTTGATAAATGAATAGATCTTATTATACATTGTTGTTCCAAGACATTTTATTATGGCATCTTCATGTCATTTATTTTTGGCATGTTTGCATGCATATATCAAAGATCTTGATTTTCATAGATTCATAACCCTCATGGGTGAGCATCCTTCAATATTAGAAAATCTAATCGAATCCATATCCATGAACACTCATGATAAAGATGATTGTGAAAGTTCTTCTCCTTCTATTACTACTATAAATCATGAAAATGCCTTGGATCTACTATCTAAAGTATATGATGATAATGATGATTCTATGAGTCATCCTATTCATCCTTTAGATGAATGTTCAAACACCTTGGATATCACTAAGGAAGTGAAGAACCTTGATCTTCCTCCTTGGGATGAATGTTCAAGTACTTTGGACATCACTAAGGATGTGAAACCCATGAATAGTTCTCCTTTGGTTGCATGTTCAAACCCACTGGACATCACTAAAGATACCATTATCAATATTTTTTCTAACAATTTACCTTCCCTTCATTCCAATGCTCTCCTTCCAAAGGATGAAGCATTGATTGATAAAGAAAGGTCTCTCACATTAAATCCTTTAGGGATGGATGTCAAGCTTAATCAATGTACAAACAATGTTAACTCAGTCATCACTAATAGACTCATCCCACCCACTAAGGGGATAGTGGATAAGTGTATTAATGTTCCTAAACTCATTGTACATGGGGTACCTAATGTGCCTCCTCACTTCAAACCGGTGATTACAGTTCAAGGTGCTCCAACACCACCTAGACCCCTAGGTTACATTCTTAATTTTACAAAATAAATTACTCAAGGAAATCAAGTGTATCAAAAAGTGTCACAACAACCCTATCACAATGTGGTTTCTCACACATACAGTACGTGAAATAATAAACAAAGTAAACAACAGTTTATAAAGTACTGAAATTCCAAATCAAACATACTTAACTAAAATGATCATTAAAGCAGAAGTAAGTAACTGCAATTACACTAAAAAGTAAAGGAGATAGATTAGATTATTTTCAATACAAGAGTCCATTCATCATGAGATATACATTCACATTACATTTCATCTTTTTGAAGTTCAATTATAGAGCTTTCTGAAGTAACAATATAAACAAGTTTCAAAAATGGCCTTAGACCTTACATAACATTTTGAGTTCATTGAAGAATTACAACTGTCAACAAGATCAAGTAAATCCAATACAATCAATCCTCAACCACCATCAACCATCTGGCCATCTCCTACATTGAAGGACAAGAACATGGTTCAGGCACTTTTCTACCCAACCATGAAGCTTGCGCTTCCCTAGTATCCTTCAAACTGAAGGATGCCCAACCTTGCTCGAAGGGCCTAGCAACCTGTAAACAAGCGGCAGGGTGGAATCTGGTGCATGCCTATTAACCTACATGCATCCCTAACTTGAATGCAACATCACATTAATAGGATATGGCAGGGAAAATAAATGCATAAACTAGGCATACAATCCATTTGTTTCAATAGTACACACATCTATTTCAATGTCAAATATTAACTTTGGCCAAAGTGTAAAATTGATTAATGGTGTGTAGATTTTTGAAAAGAAAACCTACTTCCCTATTTCCCCATATTTGACATCCGTCTCGGAAGGCAACTTTCCCAAAAGTATTTAAACGTAGAAAACTCAACTACCCATTCTTAATCAAAGCATAATTGTACAAAGTAAAAGAAGGTAAAACTCATTCCATGCATGCAGTAATATAAGGATGAAGACTATGTTTCTGAGGAAATTAGGAGCTAATTGTTTCACGTGGTTTGGTTTTCTTAATATTTATCACTTAGTGGTTTAAAAATAATTACATCCACATTGGTTTGTTTGATTGTTTTCTTTCTTCGTGTTGCCGGATAGATTCAAGGTTTAATAGCCATATGGAAAGAAAATAGATATTCCCCTTTTTAATTTGTATGTTGTCATAAAGTGAGTTGATATAACACTAAATAAAGATAATTTTAATAAAGTTACCTATGTTTAATATAGTGTACTCTTATTTAATTTATATGAAAAGATATATCCACTTGTGATATGGTAATATTTCTACTTAATAATTCACATGAGAGATTAATACATACAAACCATATTGATAGATGAATGAAAAGAAAAGTCAAGAGGCCGGTTATATACACATTGTAGTCCAGATAATAATACTGAGGTCGACTATAGAAAAAGGTCGATGCTATGATGGTCTTCACACAATAAATTCCTTGAAGTCATAAAGAATTTAGGATATGAAAAGCCTATGTCTAATCAAGCCCAAAATCTACTAATTATCATGAGTGGAAGAGACTATATTGGTATAGAAAAAATAGGTTCAGGTAAGACTCTTGCATTTGTTTTGCCTATGCTAAGGCGTATCAAGGATCAACCTCCTCTTGCTTCAGGTGATGGACCAATTGGACTCGTTATGGTCCCCACAAGAGATCTTGTTCAACAGATTCATGTTGATATTAGGTAGATTTCCAAAGTTCTTAGTTTTAAGTTGTGTGCCTATCTATGGAGGTTCTGGAGTGGCACAACAAATCAATGATTTGAAGTGAGATCAGATGTTTGATATGGGTTTTGAGTCTCATATCACTAGTGTAGACACTCAAAAATGTCCACCCTGTCACAATGTTGCATCATCTAGGCATCTGATAGCATTTTTGCCCTAGGCACCCCATATCGTCACCTAACCTAACATCTTCCTCTAATAAATTAAATAAATATAACATTTATTTAATTTATCCCATCCCCTAGCATTATTAAATAAATAAATTTTATTTATTTATTTAATTTCCCTTTCCTCTTAAATTAAATAAAATAAATCTTTTTTATTTTATTTTAATTTATCATATTTATCCTCACATGCATCATAAATTAAATAATTTTTTCTTAAATTATTTAATTATGATTTGGGCCCACCTTCCATATCTATCTCTTGAGATGACTCAACTCATCTCTTCCTACCTTCCATTTCCATCTCAACTAATCTCTCTAATCACTCTTCCACCTTCCATGTTCAACTCAACTCATCACTCAACTCATTTCTCTCACTTTCTAATTATCTCTCGAGTGAACTCTCACCTTCCATTTTCTTCTCTCAAGTTGCACAAAGCAACTTTCCAATTCAATCATCACTCACGAAATGGAAACTTTATCCTTCCATTTTCTCATCTTGCTTATAAATTGATCCATTTCCAATCCATTTGGCATGGACGAATCTTTTAAGCACCATTACTTTGCCAAAATTCCTCCTCATCCATCAATCTACCTATTTTCCTCTATCTCCTCAATCCCATCAAATCGTCATTCTATCATCGTTGTGCTACATAATGTGAGTAATCAACAATCAAATCGGCTTCATTGATCAAACATGCATCCATTTTTCAAGATATCTGAGGTATTCGTAAGGTTTGGGCTAAGGTAATTGCATGTCAATTGTTTTATCTTCATTTGTCCAAATTTTTATATATACATTCTGGCACGCCCAGTGGGACCAAATCATTCATTTTTTGAAGGTTTTTGCTTTAAGAATCTGCTTTCATCTAACCCTCATTGTCGAGTTTTGAAGGGAATCTACTGTAGGTGATCTCTAGAATAAAAACTGACCATGCTGTTGTGTCCAAAACGCCGATTCCAATCTTTTTGACTATACATTTGCATGTGTTGCATGACTGTGAAATTTTAGTAAAAATTCAAAAAAAAACCTGGGAACGAAACCGTACAGATCCATACAGTACGGATATGCCATTAGCGGTCTGACTTTTGCATTACATGCTTCAAGTTCAAACATTATAGGTTTGTTTTGATGGTGTAATGCAGGTTTATTATTGCAGGTTCCTCTGTCGACCCGGGAAAAACCCTTAATGGTTGTTTACAAACCCTAGTACTTATCTTGGTTGAAATCTTGATATTGCAGGTCGAAGGTTTCAGTTTCCTATTTGACTATGTCAAAATCCTAATTTGCACTCCTTGTAAGCAACCGTCATTGTCATTGTTTAAGCAGTCGCTACCTCTAAAAACTTTAGTCACCTTGGCTTTGAACCCCAAACACCACCTGGTCGACACTTATCTGTATCTTGTCACCGCCTCTAAAACATTATTTGGTCACCTTCACCACCACTGTCAAACATCTTTTGCTTGGCTTTGTTGTCACTGCTGGTAGTTACTTGTGCAATCTCTATCTCTGTAGATCATCATTTAAAACCCTTTTATATACCTGTCGACCTCGACCATTCCCGTCTCCTCCTCTACTGATCTGTAGTCTCTAGTCTATTCAACCCTTGACCACAACTTAAGATCCAATCTATTTTGCAATTGCCTTCTAAAAATTGCAGTCGCCTTCTCTCATGTCTAAATCTCCACCCCTGTGTACTTCTCATCGCTTGCCTTTTCGACGGTTAGCCTGTGGTCTCAGTCTACATTAAAATGTTAGAGTTAGCTTTTCAAAACCCTCAGATCGGCATTAAATCAATGTGGTCATAGTTTTGAATGCCCATTGTTATATCCTTGTCAGATTTGGTCGAACAAAAGGAACTCTAACTTGCTTAAGCTCGGTCGACCTCCATCTTTGACCATCCCCTACATTATCGACTGTTAACCAAATGTAATCAGCCTTAAGAAAACCTTAACTATTGCCTTTCTACTTAGCCCTTTAATATTTGCTTTTGTTGACTTAATCTTTAGGGTTCAAATATTCTGAATTAACATTTATAGTTTGGGGTCTAAGTTTTGGGCTTTCGATCTTAAGATTTTTAAAAGGGTGTGGTTTAATTTAACCTATCAACATAAAAACTATTATAACAACCAGGTCCAACATAACACAGCTCACATGCCAAAACTTTGCAAACCAATCCAAAAAAAGAGTCAAAGCATCCAAAATCAAAAGGTCAAACTAAGTCAACCTGGTTTTCATCTACAAGCAAAAGGGGGGTATTTTTTTCTTTTTGCCATAACAGGAGCATACGACATCAGATTTTCACAAACAAACACTCGTTGGAAATCTAACAGCGTAAATTTTGCAGTTGTGAAGCTTGCATCATGTAATTTTATCATCTCATTAGGTAATTTCTCTGTCAAACATCAGCTTCATATTAAACTTCAATTGATCATATTTTGAGCAAAACACATCCAAATTTAACGAATTCTTTTAAAAAAATTACGTGGAATCATCTAAATTTTCTATTTATGCACTCTATTTTTCTGTATCAGATCATTTATTCCATCTTTTTAACAGATTACTTTTTTCTGGAAACTAATAATTTATCTGTGCAACCTGTCAAAAACACGCTTGTCAAGGAATGGAGAAAACAAACTATTGATCTATCTTCTATAGGTTCGAGTGGTCAAAGAACAATCATTCATCACTAAAGTAGGCACACTTTGTTTTGGTGCTCTAAAATGAACTATCTATTTTCATTATGTCTACTTTTCATCTCTTTGCTTACTTGTTGAGTCTGACTTAGCAACAAAAGTATCCTCTCCCCCCGCCTATCCAATGGATCTGGGGTGCATGAGAAACTGTTGCTAACTCTAGAGGGCCTACCTTCCCATTGTGAGAAGGGGTATAACCCAAGAGGAAACAGGATAAAGCCAAGCCATTCCAAGCCGCTATATAAATAATGCATTTGTGATGAAAGTCACAAACGATGGGTGTTGTTTTGCTATACCGACAAATGTTTCCCCCAAAACCCTGCAGCGCCTAACCTCTACAGGCTGGGAAGCCTCCTTAACAGAGTGAATCACTGCATGTATAGATACCTAAATGGAAACCCTAACTAGAAACCTTTGTGTAGAAACAAAAAACCCCTATCTGTTGGTACATGAGGAAACTCTAATAGCCATCCCACATTTTCGCTGCTTATGGCAGAGATAGCAATGTACCTCAAGATCTACATGTCTTGAGGACCTGGAACTTGGTGTGCCTAAGAAGTGAGTGCACTGTAAGGGGGAGTCTGTGCCCCAAGTTCCTGGAGCTATACACCATAAGTAGGTACGACGGGGTAAAACCAAATGGGAACCCAACAGATACTATCCTTGCCTAGCATAGGGTGTACACATTGTTTATTGTGTTTGGTGTGCATGCATGTGTATGTGAGATCTTGTGTTTGATATTGCCACATCATCCTCAACCTACTTGTCATAACACATATCCTAATCATTACCTAATCAACTTCATCCATTTCATATCCAAATCACATCTTAGTCATCCCACATCCTCATATCGTAATCTACCACTTCTAAACATGGACATGACATTCCCAAACAAAACCTATGAGAATGATCCTTATGGCACCCTAAGAATGCTTGATACCCTTAAGTGGCTATATAGAAAGGAACCAATCCCTATGCCACTAGAACACCAATAATTTGCACAACATCAAGCCATAAGCCAATACCAACAATCCCAAATCTAATCATCACACCAACCAATCCCACCTCATTCCTATGTGGCATCTCTTTCTATTTCACACCAATCTAATCCATACATATATCATAACAATTCCACATCACCTTGTCTTATTCCTTATCAATCTAATCCATCTGCATTTCAAATCACTTCCATGTCACCTTATCCTACATTTTTCCATGACAATCCCACATCACCTTATCCCACATCTTCCCATAACAATGCCACATCACCATACCCTACTTCTTCCAATATCTACCATTATCCACAACAACCCATACCCCAAGATCTTTTACCTACACATCCTACCATTTCATCTCTTCATCAAACCCATTCACAAGACTATCAGTAGCCCCACAACATGAAAATGCAAATTTAAATACCCCTTTGTATATAAGCCAAGTCAAACCAAATCCACTTTTTCAACAAGACCTAATAGACTCAAGTCCACCTATGCAACAAGACCTAATAACCTTTGACTCAAGTCTAAGTGACCCTTTGTACATAAATCAAGTATCCTTAGGTCCACCTATGCTATAAGACTTAATAGCCTTCGACAAGGAAGATACCAACCTAGAGAAAGCATCCTATGAACATCCTCCATCACCATCTGATCACATGTCAACACATGAGCCTACTGGTCCCATCTTAACACCATTAGGAGATCCCATTCCTAGTCTATTGACCCACCAACCATCTAATCCATCTATTCCTACTATCCCTCCATCTAATCCTATTTCCAATCCATCTCAGCACATTATCCCTTCATCCAATCCAAATCCCAATCCATCTAGCTTTATTATCCCTCTATCCGATCCAAATCCTACTTCTAAGCCTATAACACCATCCACTATCAGCATCCATCCCCTATATTGCTCATCCACACATACCCTTGCAAAGGATGTGATCCATTGGTTGTTAGCACAGAATAGACCATCCCCATGTCAAACACTCATTCATGAGCCTATCGAAGAGCTTCCAAATGCCATGTCTAGCCCTATAAGCCCATCATGTGAACCACAAGTTATCGAGCCTATTCAAGAGCCTCCCATCATAAGCTGAGATCAAGGTTCATTATACTCTCTTATGGATGGATATCAAGAACCCATCAAAATCATCCAAGAGCCTTCTATTGCCATCCAAGCCACCCAAGAGGTCTATCAAGAGCATAATCCTAAGTATGTGAAAACATTAATCCCTAGTCTGAGTCAAGATCAAATCCCTTACATTCCACCTATGCTACCCATCCATAACATTTACCTCTTCCATGATCAAGATGAAATTATCTATGAAGAAGCTATTCGTGAGCACCTTGATCACACCCACAATCCTATACCCCTCCCTAAGCAAGATACCCAAATTGCTCCTATCCATCCTCCATCTAACCCTAATGAGACAACTACTTGTCATGATGAGCCATGTGCCTCCCAAGAACACATAAACATAGAAGATCAAATCAATACCTTGGATCTACATGCACATAAGCAAGATCTTAATGATCCTCCATCACCTACTATCAAACCTATTGCAACTCCACCATCATGTCCTATTAGTCTATCCACCCTCATTCATGAATATTCCTCTTTATCCACTTCGCCTTCTCCATCCAATAAGGTATTCGTGTCTAGTGTTCCACCTACACATAGTCCCATAGTTGATCACATGCTTTAAAACATGCACTATCTGTTGCAAGTATGAGGATAACCAGTGTTGTCATTGATGTCAACATACTCATATTGCATTAATGAGAAGGATTGGATGAGCTGTGTGCTAAGGTTATTGAGGAAATTAGTCTCAATCAGGAACAGTGAAGAATAGTGATGAGAAGAAGGCAAAAGTCCTCCATAGGTTGAGGATCAGAGGATGTGGTTTAAAGGGTTTGTAGATATGAGTCTTGAGATGTCCCAGTCAAGATTTTAGAGGTACGCATGAAGATCTGAAGAAGTTATGATTGCTCAAGTAGAACTGGTTCCGACAGGTGTTTAGTGGTGACAGAGTGTCACAGATTGGTCCGGTGAGCTCCAGAATTGCATTATCTCATTCTGCGGATTGGAGAGAGTGTTGAAGAAGTTTGTGTGAAGTGACAAATAGATTTGGTCATGGTTTGGAGGTCTGGAAGTATCTTTTTCATTATGACAGTGATGACAGACTGTGTTCTTGAGGTTCTGGATGAAGAACAGAAGAGTTCTAGTAAGCTGATAAAGTGCGGATGTTCTTGATGACTCAGGAAAGGTTTTGGTGATCTTTAGATCGTGTACAATTCTTATTGGCGGTCCGCATTAAAGTTAGAGGTTGCATTTGAAGAATAACCGCAGATATTGGTGTTCTTCTTGAGACTGGCCGACCGAATGTATTACACGTCTTACGAATGATCTTGTAGGTGTTTGCCGACTTAGATGATTGTTCCTAAGTCGATGCCTTGTATAAATAAAGGATTATGAATTCATTTTGTAGAGTGTCTTGCAGCGATGAGAGTGATATAGCGAAGAGAAGTGCGAAAGGCAGAGCAGGAGTTTTCGGGCTTAAATGGAACTGATCTAGACATGGTAAAGATGTCAATCTCTAGTTCAAGTTTGTAATACTTGTTACTTTGTAGACAGTGTGTCTCTTGTAGGTAGTGTGCCTCTTGTGAGCAATGTGCTCGGGCAGTGAGCCCTAATTGGCATGTGCCATCTTTTTTTCTTATTCTTCTAACAGAGAATAATCCTTGGGTTAATCACCCCATGGTTTTTCCCTTGACCGGGTTTTCCACATCAAAATCCTGGTGTCTCATGTGTTGATGTATATCTGCTCTGGTCTTTATGCTTTATACTTTCATAAGTGATTAATTGATATGCTATTAAATAACAAAGAGGATTTAAGTGTTTGAAATAGAAGCAAGTTTTATACAACTGATTCACCCCCCCTCTCAGTTGTATGCCCTAGATCTAACACTATCAAGGTAAGGGTTTAGGCCCTCTTGAACAAGGTATTTTGGAGCCAATCCATGTCAAGGTACATTCACGCTCATTTGGCCTTGGATACACACCTCAAGATCAACAATCTAATGATGTTGGTAATCCCTCCATCCATCCTAAGTCCACCACTTCCTACCATAAATCCCATCACATACCCAAAACATATGTCGCCATTCCACCTTCTTCATCCTACAAATTGCAAAAGCATGTGACCATACACCTTCCACCATCCAATTTGCCTCTACTTCTTCCAACTCCTAATATCCCTCCATCAAATCTACCTCCACTACTTCCAACACCTTATCCACCCATCCATAAATCCTCTAAGAATCCTAATCATGACCAACAAATGCACATATTGTCTAAACATGAAGCTTCCTCTCCTTCCATCCACCCCATGGGATTCAAAAGTAAAAGTTTGGATGCCTACACTCATAAAGCCAAAAATCCTACAAATCCTCATGCCTTAGGACACGAAAGCAAAGAATCAAAGAAAATCCATCTCCAAAGTTGCATACACCCACACACCTCTAAGCAAAAATGAAAAAGGTGTGGTTCCCCAAGCAACAAGCAATTACCTCAAAAGCTACACAAAAGCCACATATATCCTGACCCAAACCTCCACAAGCAAAGTCAAAAACTAAAATGGTATGGGTCCCTAAGCAACAAACCATCAAGTCAAATGAGGCATCCACCCCTCGCAAATCCCAACCATCTCCTTCCATCCATTCCATCCAAAAGTAGAAAAATCATCCATCCCACATGAAAAGCAAAAATCATAAAAATATCAAGTCTATGTGGGTCCCTAAATGCTTACGTCATCCATCTCCTAAACAAACATCCCCATTGCTTCCTACACCACCATCCAACCAAAAGCTTCAATGTCTATCACGGTGTGTGCAACCGTTGGTCATGATTCCTTGCCATCCCGCAATACTTCCACATACCTCCATCTCCCCACCTTTCATTTATTATCCTACATATCTTCCACATCACCTTCCTATGGTCCATGCTTTTGCATAGGCCCTCCATCCATAAGTCTCACATGATCCATTTCCCTTCATAATCCATACCATAATCCACTATTTCCCTTCATAATCCACATCATAATCCATTATCTTCCCTACATAATCCACATCATGATTCACTATCGCACCCTACACAATCCGCTATCTACCTATTCCATCTCACTTTTATACAATCACCTTACCAACATCTATGAGCACTTGACATGGTCCATGTGATGACATCCTTCTGGTGGGGCTATCACCATCCATGGAATTAGACACTTGAGTCCCTCCTATCCATATCCCCCCTATCCTATTAAAAAAAATACAAAAAAAATGATGAAAAAAAAACAAAAAAATTAAAGATAAATCCCTTCATCCAACAGTGAAAACCTGGAACACAGGTGCCCTGGATAAGTACCATGATGAAAACCTGGCAAATAGGCATCATGCGTAAGTTTGATCTTCTAGGTCACCTATACTTGGGGGCACCTTGTTTCATCCTCCTATCGTTTTCCCACCTATCATTTTCCATCCTATCATATCATATCATTTCCTATCTTACCATCCTTATCCATCCACATACATATTCCTATCCTATTGAGTCCATTCATCCCTTCCTATCTTGATCTTGATAAAGATTGGGGGCAAAATGTTGAAACATGCTTTGGTTATCTTTTGATGTACTCCATCCTTTCCAATCCATCCTATCATCCTATCATCATCCCATTATCATAAGCTTAATCCTAGCATGAGTCCTATCATCATAAGCGTTGTCATAAAAATCCTAATCATATTACCTAGAATGGGGCATGTTATTCCTATGCGACATAGTCTTCAAGATCAC
This sequence comes from Cunninghamia lanceolata, assembly GCA_027924645.1. Lineage (NCBI taxonomy): Eukaryota > Viridiplantae > Streptophyta > Pinopsida > Cupressales > Cupressaceae > Cunninghamia > Cunninghamia lanceolata. Next base: position 960,489 of record BSBN01001608.1, read on the forward strand.
ATCCTTGCTCTCTTACACATACATCCATCTATTCCATCCCTTATCGTCCATCCTTTTATCCATCCAATCCCACCCACATCCTTGCACCTAGACTTGGTTTTCTCCCTTGTCATTGGCATTTCACATTAAGGTTGTACAAATTGTAAATCCATTGACATCCCAAAACATCTAAAAATCCAAAAAAAAATGAAATATTATAAAAAAATCCATAAAAATTATGAAAAGCCCTGAAAAAAACACCAAAACAAATTGCAAAATGTCCTGAAAAAAATACAAAAAAAATCAAAATATTTCCAAAAAATCCAAAAAGCATAAAATCTAACAAAAATCCAAATCTAAATCATCCAATCATCAAATCATTCAATCACCAAATCCAATCATTAAATCCAATTATCAAATTCTATCATCAAAAATCAATCATCAAAATCAATCAAATCATTCAATCACCAAATCCAATTCATCCAATCATCAAACTTATCCAATCAAAGCAAATCAATTCAAACAATCAGTCAATCATCAAAATCAATCAAATCATTCAATCATTAAAAACAAATCCAACCAAATTTATCAAATCAAAGTAAATTAATCCTATCAATCAATCATTAGCCCAATCAAATCAATCCATCAACTTTCATCTTCGTCATCAATAAAACAAATCAGAACTACATCTCATCTTTATCGTTAAGTGCCTTGATCCCATGGATACAGGGTATGTAGGTAGTCTAGAGTACAAAGGAAGTGCCCAGATTCAAGCACAGATGATGTTCCTCTTTCTTCTCTCGTCATCTTCTTCTCTTATCTATCTTCATCAATTCATCAATCTTTTGAAAAATAATTCTTCCAATCAATCTTCATCAATCAATTCTTCAATCACTTCTTCCAATCATCCAAGCAATAAATCCAAATTCAAGTCATCCTTTATCCATACCAATCAAGTCAATCAAGCTTGTCAAATTATCCAATCACAATCAATGGTCTTGATCCTAGCTTTGTTGTAAACCCAATCAATCAATCAATCAATTAATCATTCATCCTTGTGTTGATCTAGGGATATATCTTTTCCTACCATGACAACACTATCATCATCATCATCATTATTCAATCAACAATCAATCATTGGTTTACAGCTTGACAAGGGCAATAACTTGTTTGTTTTTGTATCATTTGTGCATGCTTGCTTGCTTTATTGTGTGTGTTATCATTTTTATCTTGCATTTACATCTGTATCTTCCCAGCTAACTATCATATCTTGTATCTAGACAAGGTTGTATTATGTTGGGGCATGGGACACATCGTCACCTTGGTCCTTATACCCTAGTGCATAACATCTTGTGCTAAATCAAACATATGGTTTCTCACTTTCATTGTAGCATAACACATCCTTACTTTTCTTCTATCTATTTCCTAATCTTTTTTGACCAATCCATTTCATTTCGAGAGCCTACCCGTGTTCTTCTAACCTGCCTATCCTCTCAAGGGGGCATCATCATCCCATCATCCTATCATTTTTATCCTCATCCTATCTTTCTATCTTTCCTTTGTCATCTTTTTTCCTCTACCTATACCTTAGCTTCTTTGAAATGATGTTACTCGACACAAATTGCATCATCTCAAAGAGGGGCAAAATGTAGACACTCAAAAATGTTCACCCTATCACAATCTGGCATCATTTAGGCATCTAATAGCATTTTTGCCCTAGGCACCCCATATCATCACCTAACCTAACATCTTCCTCTAATAAATTAAATAAATATAACATTTATTTAATTTATCCCATCCCCTAGCATTATTAAATAAATAAATTTTATTTATTTATTTAATTTCCCTTTCCTCTTAAATTAAATAAAATAAATCTTTTATTTTATTTTAATTTATCATATTTATCCTCACATGCATCATAAATTAAATTTTTTTTCTTAAACTATTTAATTATGATTTGGGCCCACCTTCCATATCTATCTCTTGAGATGACTCAACTTATCTCTTCTTACCTTCCATTTCCTTCTCAACTAATCTCTCTAATCACTCTTCCACCTTCCATTTTCAACTCAACTCATTTCTCTCACTTTCTAATTATCTCTCGAGTGAACTCTCACCTTCCATTTTCTTCTCTCAAGTTGCACAAAGCAACTTTCCAATTCAATCATCACTCATTGAATGGAAACTTTATCCTTCCATTTTCTCATCTTGCCAATAAATTGATCCATTTCCAAGCCATTTGGCATGGATGAATCTTCTAAGCGCCGTTACTCTGCCAAAATTCCTCCTCATCCATTAATCTACCTATTTTCCTCTATCAACCTCAATCTCATCAAATCGTCATTCTATCATCGTTGTGCTGCAGAATGTGAGCAATCAACAATCAAATTAGCTTCATTGATCAAACATGCATCCATCTTTCAAGATATCTGAGGTATTCATGAAATTTGGGTAAGAAGGTAATTTGCATGTTTATTGTTTATGTTTCGATTTGTCCAAATTTTTCGTGTATACAACTAGAATAGTTCAAAATACAAGACTGAGTATGCCATTCTAAGTCAATTTTGTAGGAAGAGAGATCACTCGAAAAGGGCCAATCAAGTTAAAACAAATATAGAGTTCTCTAAATAAAAAAATAATAATATACAAGGCATTGATTGGAATTTACAAATCAATTAAAGCTATAGAGCATGGTTACGTCGTGAGAGGCCATTTCAGAGAAGGTTTGCAGGCTATAAAAAGGGATAAAGGAAAGCAGATCAAAATAAATGTCACTGATCAGAATAAAGGGGAGATGTAGGTTAGTGAAGGAAAATCTAATTTCTATAAGAAGAACAAATCAAATCATCGGCTGATTTAATAAGAAAAAAGGCCTATTTAACATTCTTGAAACAAGTCGTTAAAGTCTCAATGAAAGGGGGTCACCTTTGGTTTAAGCAGGCAAATTGAAATTTTAGAAGAAACAATAAAAGCACCAGAGAAAAAAAATTGTTTAATACAATAGAATGTTTACATCACAAAGTAAAAGCCTATAGGATTAGGTATTAATCACTCCCAAAATCAATCTTAACCAATGTTTTACGCAATTCTTCATATAATATGGAAACCAAGAATAATAACCGGGTTTCTGTGCTCCAAGTTTCTATTCTCCTTCCTTCCATCTCCCAGATCTCTATTCTCATTGTCCTCTTTCTGTAAATATATTCCTTACTCTTCTCCTTTTTTTTCCTTTTATCCTTTTCTTTTTAAAAACCCTATTTTTTTCTATTCCCCAATTGAATCTCATGCAATCCTTTTCTTCTTATATTCTTTATTTTTTATTTTTAAACTCTCTTGCATGCATCGCATGCTTTCCTTTTTCCTATTTTTGATAAAGAAAACAAGGATATATATATATATATATATATATATATATATATATATATATATATATATATATATATATATATATATATAACAAAACTAAAGCTATATATATTTATATAGATTCTAATTATAATAATATTTTACTCTTTTTTTTATAAAAAGGCAATATAAGAATTATTTATTTTTGAATAATTTCACCAATTACTATATATATATAGATGCATAAAACTATAAGTAATTTAATTTTTTTCATTTAAATTTAATACTCTTTATTTATATATAATTACAAAGATAGACACAATAATAATTAACCATTAATATATATATATATATATATATATATATATATATGTATATATGTATATGTATTTTATATTTTTCTATGAAATAATATTTAATATCATATTTATTTAGATCCATATAACAAAACTAACTTATTTAATTTTGACAAAATAGGCATCGAACTTAGCTTAGAGGCATTTGCAAAATAATGACAATATCAAACAAAGAATGTTAGACAAACATTCATCAAAATCAGAAATATGATTCTACATGAGTGTGTGATAGAGCACTAGATAGAACCCATCTATGTGTTGACAAACAACTAGGTCCCCTCTACCTAAAACATGTTCTTGCCTTTGACAACCTGTAGTCAATCCCACTCATTTCCCATAGTCAATAGGTTAGTTCTGAAGAAATCATAGCTGAAGCGTCATAAGTAACTGAATCATAAGCTAAGACTGTCCTAATAAAATATCATCAATTAGAGTTCAATAGTTTTCTATGCATTACGTGAATGAAATCAATCCGAAAAGGTCTGAGACATGTCACAATTGAACACTTCGATCACTTTACCAACTTCTCAACCTATGCTTCCTCAACCACCTCATCTTACTCAAAAACGTGGTTGAAAGATTATGATCTTGTTGAGTAGCTTCATGCTACTCCCGCTAAGATCTCTCTTTGGGAGCTCATACAAACATGATATAGGAGCATTCCTAGTTCAAGAGCATTCTTGCATCAACCAAAAAATATTTGCATTTCATTTTATTTTCTTTTATTTTCTAGTTCATTCTAGTTCAGTCAAATAGTAGCAATTTCTGTATTTTGGTCTGCATTCTACCACAGTATCATTTCAAACCTTGTGGAGCTAGACCTAGCATCTAGACATCTTCATGCACATCATATCCAAAAGTTAGATCATTTGGATCTTTTTTCTGAAAGATATCGTCACCAGAAGATCAACTGATTTATCAGAATAGGGCATTCAAACAGTCTCAAACAAACAACTAAAGGAGAAGACTTGCAGAGCACGTCCATGACATGTGGAGCTGAATTACACATCATTCAAGGTACTTTGGATCATGGCTGACCTACCCTGAGATCCGCACATTATTTCATTCACTTGCGGAGGATTCCCATTTGTTTAGGTCTGACCTATCCATGTACACACGTTACATCTCGTTCATTGGAATTTGTAATCTATTGGGCTGACACGAAGGAATCTTGTGATCCATAGCATCTGATATAAATTCTTGTAATAGATGGCTAGGAAAGCAGTTGATCATCAGTAGATAGTTGATAAGTTAGATTTTCTTCCATAAGGTGCTTCAAAGCTATATCTTGTGCATGTGTTGTAACTGGAGAATTAGGCCTGCGAGCCATAATCTGTAAGCCCACATGTTGCTGGCATGTTTGTATTTTGAATCTTTGAAATACTAAATAACTAAATCTACATTTGTATTCTACAATTGAGTTTCTTTCATTGTGTTTAATCTTGCTGCACAATCTGGATTGTTCACTTTGTGGACCCTCCTAACCGTGAGTGCACCCCAAGTGGTATTAGAGCAAAGTTTGAATCCTTTGGGAGTGAAGTGAGTGAATTGAGTGAAGTTTTTGAAGGCATTCCATAAGATCTTGTTGTGAATAGATCTCCAAATTTGAGGTAGACTACTTGTGTTGTCAACCGATGGTTGATCGTGAGGTAGTTGTCACCTTGTTGTTGAACACAAAGAATACTGAGGGGGAGGGGGTGAATCAGTATTCTACAAAACCACTTAGTTTGTTGTTCCTTAATCCAATTTCCAAATTCAATAACATGAAAGTAGAATAAACATAAGAACAACAACCATAAAGACATAATACATAGACACCAATATTTTTACGTGGAAAACCCAAAAAGGGAAAAACCATGATGAGTGTTAGCTCACAATCTATTATGATAACAATACTAAATTACATGAAAGCTCACTACCTTATGGCTCACTGTCCTGGGACTCACTGTCCAAGAAGTTCTCACTGTAATAGGCTCACTGCCAAGAGAATAGAAAAGAAGATAGAAGAAGGATTGGCTCACTGCCGGAGATGGCTGCTACAAATGCATCTATAGAATGCTATGGTGCAGTTCCATTTACAGCTCAGTATACAAACTCAAAAGTCTTCATAATGTCTACTCTACTTTTTCTACTCTGCTCTACATAAACTATGCTCTTCTTCCCTTACTATCTTTTTCTAGTCACAACTCTGCTTTAGATCGCTTACACATTGAATTCACACACCTCATATATTTATCCTCATGTCCATCACCAAAATCCATTGAGTATATATATTTGCTACAAGATTTATCTCATAATTAGGTCAGCAAGCAAAATATGAACCGTGTATACAAATGTTATATCTTGTCGGCTTGAACTTGTGCACCATCTGCAATGCAGACCCAAACAATCATTCAAAAGTTATTCTTCACATAGGTCGGCACTAATCATTCAACCTCTTAGATTGATTGTTCAAACAATATATCTTCTCCACATAAAGATCTAACATGCATGCCGACTTGTCTCTTAAGAACATGCTTGACCAATTCATCTATCATATCATAACTCTCACTGCGGACCATATGAGACTCAAAGATTCATAACCAACATTCATTCTGGACTTCACATTATACCTTTAGAACCACGGGCAAAAATATACAACAGTGGAGGAATGCGGACCCTTTTACTCTGGTACTGTGCATTGTTCCTGACTTAACTTTGTTCACCCAGACTTAGATATTTTGCAATATGACTTCCGAAGGAAGTCAAGACTTGAGGGTTTGAATATATGATTATCAAATAGCTATGAGCTACATACCTAAATTGTATATAATGATCTTCAACTGCGGAGGCATACTGACACACACACTGTCATTTACACTATATAATGTATACTGCCCATACTTAGCCATTTATCCTTCTGGAGTAAAATCTCTTTGCCATGCCAGTGGAATCTCCTTTCTTTGTTTCCATCAATGACAACATTTAATCATTCATCAGAGCGGTGTCTCTTACCAACACTTGTAGCCCAATTATCGAATCTGAGGTAATTACACTTGATCCTAGGAAGAGATGTCACCGAGGAGAATACATGTTATTGGTACTATGGCTAGAAGAATGGATGAGATGATGGAAATGATGAAAATGATGCGAGTTTGATTGAATACTATTGAAGAAGATCGAAGAAGAGGACTTGCAACTAGACCTAATGTTGAAAGTGATGATGATGAGGAATTTTAATCCATCGATCAAAATGAAGAAACCCTAGGAGAAGAAGGAGAATCAGACCAAGTAAAGATGTTGTGAGCTATTTCAAATATTGGAAAAATACCTAGAGTTGATGTACTGAATTACACTGGCAATCTGAATCTTGAGGATTTGATTGATTGGATAAATGACCTAGAAGAATACTTTGAGTATGAAGAAATTGAAGATATGGAAAAGGTAAAATTTGCAAAGACAAAGTTGAAAGGACATGCTTCTATTTGGTGGAAATAAGTTCAGTTGGATAGAAATAGAAGAGGAAAAGAAAAGATTACAAAGTGGGATAGATTGGTGACAAAGTTGAAGAATTAGTTTATACCTACTGACTATGAGTTGGAACTATTGAAAAGATTATAGAAGTTGAGACAAAAGGAGAAATCTATGGAGTATACTGAAGAATTTCATAAGATGATTATAAGGATAAGACAGTGAAATAAGCAAAGAGAAAGTGACAATATACATTAATGGACTAAGATTGAATATTCAAGAAGAACTGAGTTTGGTAAGAATGATAACATTGGAAGAAGCATATCAGTTTGCCCTGAAAGTTGAAGAAACGTTGAACAAGAGGGTCATCCCACAATAATGGGTTACACTTTTTGGCCAAAATTGACATTGAAATCAACATTTTGAACTAAATTTTCACTTTCTAACACCTATAGATGCTAAACCATTAGGAATTTGAAGATGATGCAAACTAGTGATTTGTGAGATTTTGTTTGTAGATTCTAAATATATATTTTTAAAAAAATTGGAGTTAAATTGTAAAAAATTTTGTGTCTCCTTTGATAACTAGTTTTTAATAGTAAACAACATTTTTTAAAGTGATGTGTATTCTGTAGCACATAACATTTTTTCTACAAAGGATAAAATTCTGATTCTTTTGAATTTAGATTGGTAACACTGATATATAGGGCATGCATTTGGTTTTATAATGTTTTCTTGAATATTTTTTTAATTAAGTTTTGATGTCAAACCAATTATAATTTATACATAGGTGTATTGCATAAAACATAACTTTTTATGTATGTATTGAAATTCAATTTTTTTTTTGTTGAAACAAGGACATCAATACCTAGGGCATAGATATTTTTTAGAATTTTTTTCACTAATTTACTAATTTTCCATTTGTGTAGAACAGAGAACTTGATGTTCGGTGAAAAACCTACATTCACAAGAAATAAAAAATAAATATAATAATCAAATTAAATATGTTTAAAATTGAACTTTTTGGGAAGCTTATAATAAGGATTACATACTTACAAAACATAAATTTTAAGTGAATTCATTTGATCCCCCAAAAGGTAAATCAAAAGTGGTTTTTTATCAACATTTTGATAGGTGTAGAGGAGACTCCATTATAGGTATGGTTTAAAACTAGCGGGGTTCCATCCAAGGGGGTTGGAATCTAAGGGGATTTGATCAAACCCTCTTCAATTAAAATCTTTTAAATGGAACCTTTCAAGGCTTAAATCATTATATTTTCTAAAAATATGTGATTTCAGCAAAAATCAGAATGTCCCAGAAAGTGTAACCCATTATTGTGGCAGCACCCAAGAAGCATGAGCAAAGACAAAGAGGTAGCGGAGGTAAATTTTAGAGAGGTAGAACATATTCTGGAGGAGAAAGATCATTTGCAGAGTAGAGAAGACAAGATAGCACATTCAAGAAGGAAGACAGAGAAAACAATGCATACCGGAGAGATGACAAAACATTCTACCACAGAGGAAACCCTAATTCATACTAGAGTGAAGGATACATAAGAGATGGAAGAGGATTTGATAAGAGAACATTCATAGGAACCTATTTTAAGTGTGGAAGTGAAGGACATAGAGCATTTGAATGTAATCAAGGAAGTACAAGAAAGAAAATAGAGAACAGTGGAAGAGTAGCCTATATAGAAGAACCTGTTGGATCACCCAGTTCAGTTGGTAAACCTAAGAAAGGAGAATCACTTGTCATGAGGAGAGCACTATTTGAAGCAGAGAAAAATGAGGAACCACTATAGAGGAAAAGTTTGTTCTGAACTAGATGCAAATCAGGAGGTAAATGTTGTAAAGTTGTAATTGATAGTGGTAGTTCTGATAATTTGGTTTCAAAGGATATGGTGACTAAGCTAAATTTGGATAGATTGAAACACCCTAAGTAGGTAAGTGCAAAAAGATGGGGGGCCAAAAAGTAGCCAAATTAATTTCAAAAAAAATGAAGTCATAACATGAGTGCGTTATAACGCGCTCGCGTTATGATTGTCTATAAATAAAAAAAAGGGTTTCTAATCTCATTTCATTTCTTCTTCTCCTCTATGCCTACGGCCTGCAGACCCTAGAAAGCACGCTCGTGTTATACAAAACTCCATTCAACACAAAAACCTTATCAATTCGTCGCCAAAATGCCACCACGACGTCGAGCACGCCAAAGGAGTGAGTTATATTTTTTTTTTTTGTTTGAATTTGTTTCTAAATAGGTAGGTTTTAGTTGATTTTTGATTGTTATTTCATTAATTGTCAGGAAATGTTAATGCACCTCCTCCTCCTCCTCTTCCTCCTCAAAATCCACAAAATCCTGAGAAGGAAATACCTGCGGAACAACAACCTCCTCCATCCATTCCTCGACATTCCCCCCGAACACAAGAAAATATAATGGGGCAAATTGAAAACAACAAAAAGGAAATTGAAAATATAATTGCAAGGTTGAAAGATCCCTCCACTTCAACCTTGCATAGGTCCACGCTTATCGAATCTCTTGAGTCTATGTTATCAAATGCAGATTCAATTAGCAAGCAAATAACTAGTTGGACGGATAAAAAGAGAGAGTTTAGAGACTACTATGCAGACAAGTTGTCATACCAAGATGTGAAAAAATTACAAATTATAAAATTAGACTTGTGTTCAATTTTCATAAGTCCACAAACAAATCAACCTCCACCCATTACATGCAAGAGGTTCCCTATCCATTGGTGCAACAACCAAGCGATAAGGGACAATTTTGGGCAGAGGTGGTGGATGGTTTTTGACCATCCTCCATGCAATAATAATGAGGTCCCGCAATACTTTTTGAGGAAACTCTACTATGAGTTTGTCCTCAATAAAGTGCCAAACTATTTTGATATGCGGGACTTCCAGGGTAGAGGTGGGGGGTCAGCACAAGATAGACTAGGGGCACATCTTGACCCACAGCGGGTAGTGAGACGAGTAATCAATAGACCAGCCCACGAGCATGTTTCTATCCCTTCCATTGTGAAGGAGAGTGTTGAGGTCGATACACTTCAGTCGATTAGTGCCTTGACCCAAAGCATCATAGAGCATGCCGGTCCTACAACACAGAGTGGGTTGGAAGATAGTGCGAGGAGTAGGGTCCCACCCCATACTTGTCAGGCTTGCAGGTCAGCCTATGGTTATGACCCCATGGATAGTCAGGATGCAGGTGCACAGGCTACATCTGCAGTTGAGTAGATGGTGATGACAGATACCCTCCTAAGTGAGACTTTCGGCCTTGATACTCAGGTAAATATTAGCAAGTTTATTGAATTTAATTTATTAAATTTCATTTTTGAAATACAAGATTAACTAATTTAAATTGATGATTTTAATGAAATTTTAGGGTCATAGCGTCGATGCAGTTTTCAATGGTTCTCCACCTGCATTTTTCACTAGATCATCTACTGTCGAGGTATGTAACTAGTAAACAATTATAAATATTACATGTGAATAGCATCATTATATGAATGGTATTCTAATATTTGATTTGGATGTTGAATAGGTTAATACTGTAGATTTCACGGCAACACCTGCCAGCGGTGGTGGACTTCAAAGCTTTATGGAGGTAATAAAATAAATAGTTTAATGAATGAATTGTACTTACTAAATTTTTGTATGTGATTTGTGTGCTTTATTGTGTGTACTTCCATGTTTAGATGAACGTGTGTGTATGTTAGGAGCCATGATTTGCATCACTATTATAGTTTTTGTAATTGAATAATGTTGTTTTATTTCCAGATGATGCAGGCTGCAGAGACACCTCCCCATGTTCATAGGGCAATGGAGCAGGGTGTGGCCTCTGTGATTCATAGCTCCATGGCATTGACAGGGGTATGAGGCAGATTAGTAAATTTCAATTTACATTCATTATTATAGTTGTCTATTTTTGAAAAATCAAAAGATTATTGATTTGAAGTTTAATTTCTATCTGGATGGTTACTATAGGACATGACATCACCAGGGCCTATTCCTGCTACTGAGGCAAGCGAGGAGACAGATTATATGTTAGCAGTAAGAGATTATTTTGTTAAATGTTTCATTTTTTATAACATGTAATTTCTATATATTAATGTCTATACTTTTTATTGTAACAGGTAAAGATGCAGGAAGACCTAAATAGGAGGAGTAGCCCTCAGGTTCATAGTAGACCACCCACATGTGCGTCTCCATCCCCTAGAAGATCAAAGGCTGCTCATGATTTATTCTCTTCACCAGCCAGAGGGGAATGACTTTTTATTGTGTTCCTTTGTTGTATGCCTATATGGCATTTGTGGACATATATTTTGTATTGTACATAGTTGACATTGTATGCCTATATGGCATTCTTGTAAACCTATATGGCTATTTTGTATATATGTTATACTTATATTGACAGATATTGATGTATGCCTATATGGATATTTGGTTAATATAAATCTTTTTTATTGATGGCATCCATACTTGCATTATAAATCCACGTTTGAATGGATATTTGTAGATGGCTACTTCAAATATTTAAAGTCCGATTGTATTACGTAGGATGTTTGTTGATCTAATAAGCTAGCTATTGTTATTCAAGTATCACCTAAACCTCATTTTGGAATTAAAAGATAAAAGTTGTATTTAAAAAAAAAATGAATCAACATGTTGAACAGAAAATATTAATATTCTTTATGAGTAGCATAGAATGTCAACTATATGCAATACAAAAAAATGAATCATCATGTTATTCTTTATGTTTGAGATCCTGAAAATGACTAACTCTGGTAGCCTGATATCCTGAAACACTAGTGTGAATATCCAAGTCATTAGGATGATTGCACCTTGAGAAAAAGTCATTAAGATGAGCACCTAAAGGAGACTTTCTTAAACATTCAAACATTAAGCAACAAGCATGAAGGATTAAGGCGCAATTTGCAACTCATAAAGCCTCAAAAGGGCGCCCAACTTAGAGAGAGCATTCATTTAAGACAAGGCGCCCATTGACACTTATTCCACCATAAAAGTGCACCTAAGGTGGAAGGAGAACAAGCCTCTGGTAAGTGAAGCGCACCTATTGTATAAACCACTTCATTATGGCACCCTAGCATGAGGAGGAGTATATAAGTCAATAGGAAATGGTGCCTATAATGCAAATGAAGGACTAAGTGGCATTTTCAATAAGCATCAATTCACCTTGAGCTTTCAATAAATACATCAAATTGAGCCCCATAAGCCTAGGTGCCCTTTGCCTGCAAAAGAACCTTGTATCGATGTCAAGAGTTGGTTGTATCGGCATATCGGCAGACCTTAGTTAGGCTTCACCGATAGTGGTCTATCTTTCTGACAAGTGTGGTTCGAAGTTAAAGAAATCGGTGTATCGGAAGATAATCCCATCTGCGCATCGGAAGAGCAGTTGAGAGATTCGTCGATGAAGGGGGTCACACTGACAGTCAAAATCCATCAGTGTATCAGCCCAACGAGATTAGAGCTCACCGATGGGTGTGGTCTGAAGGTTGTCATTCGTGAGATCGGTGTGTCGGCAGAAGAGTTTTAGAGTGTGCCGATGGTATTAAGTCCTACCGATAGGCAAGGGACTTAGAGTCTCGTATCAGAGTGACAAAGACATCGGTGTGAAAGGATATAAAGTCATCGATAGTGGTCTATCTAACTGATAAGAGTCAATGATGGGATGTTTGTCAAAAGTGAAATCAAACGGAGTCATGGTGGCATCGGCCTATCGGCCGATGAAATTTTAAGCTCACCGATGGTATGTTGTCTCACCAACAATGAGTTTGAAGGTTTAAAAGTTGATAATTTTATTCTTCCATTATTTTTAGACATGTCAACAATAGAGTGAAATATAGAGTATCTAACCCTCTCTTGAGCAATCTACCTCCTAGGCGCTCAACATTGAGGAAAAACTTCATAAAAATGCCTATCTCTTTCTTGGCAAGTTTTATTATTTTGATGGTTCTAACTCATATCTAGAGAACTTCTCACCAAGGCGCCAAAATAAGTTTAACCCAACTAAAGCAAGAAAATGCGCGCAAGATGATTTCAATCAATTGGACTAGGCACCAATTTAGTGTTATTTTGACTCATTCACCCTCAAGGCGCTAAAGTATCATTGCTTCAATCTAGTTTCCATGTTCCCATGTGTGATGTTCCAAGTAGGAGATAGCACCTAGGGTCTTTATCTTATTTACAAAATTCTAATGATTCCAAACACTTACCAAGAGTCTCAAAAGATCCTATTATCCCTTAAGCGCTCAATCCTTTGATTTATCAAGGCGCTCAATCCTCTTCGAGGCACTCAAACTCATTCAAGGCGCTATCCTTTACTACTTCCCACTTCAAACACTCTAGGGCGCTCATAATTACTCCCATCACCAATCTTCCTCCTTAAAGTGCATTTGAGGACTTCTTCTTTATGCTAGGGCGCTAATATGAAAGTAAAAACTCAAGGCGCTATATGAAAGCTTGATCTTGGAAAGGTGCCTAAACTCATAATGTGAGTTATTTTATCAAATTTTCAATTTTAAGGTCTTTTGGCAACTCCTCTACCAAGGCGCCATTTGATGAGGTGTTTGAAGCTTGATTTTCCCCTTAGGTGCACAAACTTGATGTTCTTGACCCTACAATGCGCCTTGAGTCCCTAAGCTCTTACACTTATCATCTCTTATGCTACTTAGTTTCATTGCTCTCATAAAGGCATTTTGAGGAGTATTACTCTTCAAACTCAATCTTTGGAACTAAGGTGCTCAAGGGTGAGTAAACTTCCATTCTGCCAAGGTGCTCATCAAGGTATAAAACAACACACAAAAGTGCCAAGATTACTCCACTCAACCTCAAAGCGCTAGATCATATCTAAATTTACATAAGGGTACCAAATCAAATTGTCACTCAAGGGCAAGTGCACTCGAAAGGTCATCTATCTTCAAACTCAACTTCCATTCCTCTAGGTGCTTCCTTGGGTAAGTTTGGATGCTCCCTTCATGCTTGTCATTCAAGTGGCTTTAACTCATTATAGATACTTCCTCATCTAGGCGCAAATCATGATAGTTTCAAACACTTAGCTTTCAAGGCACCAGAAGATGATTGTAGAGGAGTGAAATTGCGCCTTAGTTCAAATAAGCGTTTACTTCATCATTGATGGATTTAAGTCATTGTATATGCTCATGAAGACTTACCTCACTCAATACTCCCCAAACTTATGGATCTAAACATGCTTTTTCTCAGGCGCTAAACTGGAGTTGTCTAGATGCACAAGTGTGCCTCCCTCAATGAAGTTCATTTTGTTAACTTAGTTCATCCTAGTGACTCAAGGGGTTGTTATATTCTTTAGGCACAATCTTTCATAGACTAAAACATTCACTCCATGTTAAGGTGCTCAAAGGAGGCTCTGGAGATGGAAAATGGCGCCTTAACTCACTTGTGTAAATTTTAGACTTTTTGCAAGATGTCTTGGAGGGCTCAATTCTTCAAGGCGCCTATTTTGTTCACCACTTGTAGCATCACTTGTTCAAGGTGCATGTTTGGGATTCTCTGGATGATGAAATACTCCTTGACTCCCTAGGTAGTTAGACTCCAACTCTAGGCGCAAGATAATGATGATTTGAGCTAAAATAAGCATCTAAAAATTCAAAGTATTATTTGAGGCTTCCACTCCAAATTCTACCTAGGCGCTCACCTAGGGTGAAATGATTATCAAAGTGCACCTTAATCATTCTTTCCTCTACGCGCCCACTATCAGGATCAGGTCATTAAGGAGCTCTAAAACTCACCTCATCATGCAATAACCCCAAGACATCATCTAAGCTTAGTCAAACACACTAGAGTTCAAAAAAAGTAGGGGGTCCCCATTTGCAATGGGGCGATGTGTGATTTGGTCACAACAGGCACCTAGAGTGAATAGGCTTTCATCCTGACTTAATACACTGCCTCCTTCTGACAATTTTTGGGGCAGTAGAAAACCTTTCACCATGGGCAAATGTCTCAGAGATATAAAACTGAGAGATGTTATTGTAGAGGCACTCTACATGATCACGTTGCTTCAAACATAATGTTTCTAAGTGACATGGTTTTCGAGTAACATCTCGTCAAAGATTGCTGCCTTTTTGCACTTTGAACTCTTCAGGGATATCGTCGGTACAATGTAGCTCAGATTGTTTCGACATGTTTGGGTGAAAACAGGACCATGCCTAACGTAAATGTACCCATTCGGACGCGTTGGAATAGTTAGTTTGGTTGCATCAGGAGCAGGATGAAAGTTACACCCCTTTGCAACTTTACACTGCCTCCTTCTGACGATTTTTGGGGCAGCAGAAAACCTTTCACCATGGGCAAATGCCTCAGAGATATTAAAAACTGAGAGAGGTTATTGTAGAGGCACTCTACATGATCATGTTACCTCAAACAAAATATTTCTAAGTGACACGGTTTTCAAGTAACATCTCATCAAAGATTGCTGCCTTTTTGCACTTTGGACTCTTTAGGGATATTTTGGGTACAATGTAGCTCGGACTGTTTCGACATGTTTGGGTGAAAAAAAGGACCATGCCTAACGTAAATGTACCCATTCGGACACGTTGGAATAGTCAGTTTGGTCGCATCAAGGGCAGGACAAAAGTTACACCCCTTTGCAACTTTACACTGCCTCCTTCTGACGATTTTTGGGGCAGCAAAAAACCTTTCACCATGGGCAAATGCCTGAGAGATATAAAAAACTGAGAGAGGTTATTGTAGAGGCACTTTACGTGATCATGTTACCTCAGACAGAATGTTTCTAAGTGACATGATTTTCAAGTAACGTCTCGTCACAGATTGCTGCCTTTTTGTACTTTGGACTCTTCAGGGATATCGTCGGTACAATGTAGCTCAGACTGTTTCGACATGTTTGGGTGAAAAACAGGACCATGCCTAGCATAAATGTACCCATTCAGATGCATTGGAACAGTCAGTTTGGTCGCATCAGGAGCAGGACGAAAGTTACACCCCTTTGTAACTTTACACTGCCTCCTTCTGATGATTTTTGGGGCAGCAGAAAACCTTTCACCACGGGCAAATGCCTTAGAGATATAAAAAAATGAGAGAGGTTATTGTAAAGGCACTCTACATGATTGTGTTGCCTTAGACAGAATATTTTTAAGTGACATGGTTTTTGAGTAACATCTCATCAAAGATTGCTGCCTTTTTGCACTTTGGACTCTTTAGGGATATCATGGGTACAATGTAGCTCGGACTGTTTTGGCATGTTTGGGTGAAAAAAAGGACCATGCCTAGCATAAATGTACCCATCTAGACGTGTTGGAATAGTCATTTTGGTTGCATCAAGAGCAGGACAAAAGTTACACCCCTTTGCAACTTTACACTGCCTCCTTCTGACGATTTTTGGGGCAGCAGAAAACCTTTCACCACGGGAAAATGCCTCAGAGATATCAAAAACTGAGAGAGGTTATTGTAGAGGCACTTTACGTGATCGCGTTGCCTTAGACTGAATGTTTCTAAGTGACACAATTTTTGAGTAACATCTCGTCAAAGATTGCTGCCTTTTTGCAATTTGGACTCTTCAGGGATATCATCGGTACAATGTAGCTCGGACTATTTTGACATGTTTTGGTGAAAAATAGGACCATGCCTAGTGTAAATGTACCCATCTAGACACATTGGAATAGTCAGTTTGGTCACATCATGAGCAGGACACCGAAAATGCAAAAGTTGCTTTGTGCAACTTGACAACATTGACACTTTTTTGCAACATGACTCAAAGACTCAAACTGACCCCAAATGACTCAAAGTGACTTAAAATCACCTTGATTTTGGTACCCAATGTACATTATAGAGGTCAAGGTACTCCTTATCATTCAAACATCTTAGTTGAGCGCATAAGAAAGGAAAAAGCTCTAAGTTTCATCATCATGATTGCCTAATATCAAGAGACTTTAATGGCTCAAACCTTAGCATGGAGTCCTAAGGCGCATTTCATGTCTCCTTTCATCCATTTTGGTGCCCTTATGTAGATTTTTCAACTTGATTTGGTGCCCTGTATGTGAAGGAAGATCTAAAGGCATGAAAGTGGATGTCGTATTGTAAGAGTTTGGATCATCAAAATTGAAAGAAATAAGTCTATTAAGCTTGGGCGCCCTTGGTCTTCTTTTCATTCATTATGAGCGCCTTGGGAGAATGGTATATAGGTCATCATCATGATTGGGCGCCCTAGATCCAGAGTGTTGGAGAGATCATCAAATGGTGTCTAGAGGAAGTAAGGTGAGTTATGAGTTTGGTCGCATCAGGAGCAGGACACCAAAAATGCATAACATGATGATGTAAAAATGTGTACATATGTGTAAAAATATAGGAGGAAATAAAAAAGACAAACCTTACAAATTAATGTGCATACTTACAACTCAATGTAACATGACTTTACAAAATCAATGTGAATACTTACAAATTAATCTAATGAACCATCCGGGTCTGCTCTACTCTTTATTGTGTCAAGTATTGCTTCATGGTCAGACTCACGCACCTTCCACAATATTTTGTTCAAAGGTCTAACCCGATACTTTATCAAATGAACATTGGATGCCACGACAAGGTTCGAGTAATGAAGAATCTTCTGATGCATGTCAAAGTCCTAAAATAGCCAAATATTAACACTCTTATGTGGGTACCTTCTAAGCCATGTTCCAGTAATAACCACTGAGACTGTAGGGTATTCAATATTTTCTTCATCTGTAACAGGGGGCTCCAATTTCTTTTTGGCCTCAACACAATGACATAAGTAATAATATGTTCCCTCTTCATTATCTTCATCTGCAATAAGCTCATATATGTGCCCTACATTGATATGTGTAGTAAATTAGATGAAATTAGTCAACATTACAAAAACACTACAAAGTAAGATGACATTACCTGGTTGAACTAGATGAAATTAGATGCATATACGTGCCCTATATTACTTGGTTGAACTAAATCTGATATGTGGTCAAAGTCAACTCACGATTCCATCTGTGTTAGTTCTAGTGCTATCAGGGGTCGATACTTGTCAAGTGGGCTAAGATAACTTAACTGCCATTCGTCAACCCACTCCTTTGACTCGCACTCATCCCAGACTTGAATTGTACAGGAAGAACAAAAGCATGACATCTTTCGTGTATGGATACTCCATGAAGCTGCAATTGAGCTTCTGAAAGAGTGCATCTCATTTGATCCTATCAGTGTACAACAATCCTCATATGGTGCAATGTTAGTATAATCTATCAACCAAAAAAATCTACGAACTAAAGAATTACCTTCATTACCTGGACCCATGGAAGCATTACACCACTCAACAATTAATTTTGCATCTGTCAACTTTGCATTGTCTTTATACTTTAACTCTTCTCGTGCTATGGCTCTTTTGATACATGCTCCTACACCATCATGCTCCCCCTTTCCATGCCCAGCCTCACAAAAGTTCCACATATGTTGAATACCTGTAAAATTATGACTCCTACTCAGCCAATAGAAATTCTGTGAGTTCTTGAATTGTGACACACAGTTATCCGACCATATGATATGCTGACTAAACGATATGCCCCTTCTAGCCAAATCATTGTAGAACACCTGAAAGCAACCTTGCATGAACTCCGTAGAGTGCGTGCGATCATCACTAATATAGAAATTATACTCCCTTATGATCTTTCTGTCATCCTCTGTACTATCATTCGCATGAATGAATGCGATGTGCACAAATATAGAAACCTATGTGGAGTTGTAATATTGTGATTGCACCTCATGTTGTGGCTGTAGACTGTAGTTCTCTACAAAGTCGATAAATGAAACAATGCTACCAACCGGAAATGTGTCCTTGCATAACTTGAATTGCAAGTCCAACCATCGAGCTCTATGGGCATGTCTTGCATACTCATACACTATGCTATCATGAAATATAGGCATAAACTGATACACTGGAATCTTTTCAATAACTAATTCACACCTCTTTGCTTCTTTACCATCTTTTGTATTGCATGCCACTGTTTTATACTTGCCAAACTCTACTAGTTCATTTCCAACCGCATGTGTTATTTCCATATGTTCACATATTGGCAAATGTTGCAAGCCACCACAACGATGACATGTGCCATCCAAGCATAATTTCTTGTAGAATATTTGACCTTCCTCTCTTTCACATAAAATTCTTGATATGAAGTCTCTTGAAGATGTTAGTGGGGCACATATGGCACAACCCTGCAAGTCATTATTAGTATGCATATCTAAACATATAGACCTATAAGCATCAAAATGGTTAGAAAATTCAATATGTAATCTACAACAACAAGTAGTGCGTGTGTGATTTATCTTAACATAGAAAGGTTTTAGCAATTCAAAATATCTTTGACAAATTTTAATTTGAGGATACTTCTCTAGAAATTTACCATAAAACTGTGTTTGAGTCTCATCTAAAAAATGCTTTGGATGTGGCTCGCGGTTCTAACTACTGATTCTCCTTCTTACCACATCCCTTTGATTCAGAGATACCCTTGTGTATTTCTTCCAAAAGTCTTCAATTAGTGATCTCAATGCTTTAACAATTGGTTTATCTTTTTGTGGTAGTCTCCCCAAGAACGCCCATAATTCATTGGCATTAGTGTCCTCAATTCTTTGGCATCTTCCAACGGATCTTGATAAAGTTTTCCTATTAATTCTCAATTCTTGACTTGTCTTTCTAATCAGACGAGCTTTCCTCATTTGACTACTTACTATAGTCGATGTAATCACACACTGTGTTGCATTACTATCTTTTGTGCATGAGGTGTTACCCACACTCTCATATGCACTCATTAGATTCTTGACAATAGATTTTTCACTTGAAGCCTCTGATGTTCTCAACCCAAGAATCTTCATGATAGACCTATACTTTATACTTCGCATCATTTCAATGAATAGTTGACATCTTGCAGTCTCATTTAACTTTTCAAAGAACAATTTCTCCAAATCTTATTAGCATATCTTCTACAAATTGAATAACACTCAAATATCATTACTAACAACAATACTATTAACCAATCTATAATGTTAAATTCCTAAAATTGAATCACAATTAACATTGCAACACTACAAAAATTGAAACTTGAATAGATATATATCAAACTTGGTGTGAAAACTATGTTATTTCCTCCTTCTCAAGTTGGAAAAGCAGAAAAGGTGGTGGAAAGATCATGCAAAGGTGGTACAATGTGTCCAATGTGCATGTGAACTTCCCAACAGCATGAAAGCACTTCTTTTTTGTTGGAGCACGCGTAGAATTAGTAAGAAAACAAAGCATGTGGGCCTAGATCATGGGAGTAACCACTTTTTTACCATTTCAATAGAAAGACAAAATGTGAGCACGTTATAACGCGCTCGCGCTATAACGTGCTCATGCTATAACGTGCTCATGTTTTGTCCAACTATAGATTGATCACATCCTTTGCATTAAACACATCTCTTTCCTGCAAGAGCTTGCCAGATGCTCCACCATAAGATAGGCATAACAATGAAAGGGCAAGCCCTCATAATCAAGTTCTTGATAGAAAATGCCCTCAACCCTTAACCCTCAACGTCAAACCCTAATCCCTCAACCCTTAACTTTGAGCCATCGACCCCTCAACCCTTAACTTTGAGCCCTCGACCCTCAACCCTATCCCTAAATCCTAAACCCTAAATCCTCAACCCTCAACGTCAAATCCTAATCCCTCAACCCTTCACTCTAATCCCTCAACCCTAAACCCTATCCCTAAACCCTCAACACTATACCTTAAACTCTAATCCCTCAACCCTAACCCTAAACCTTGTCCCTAAACCCTAATCCCTCAACCCTCAACCCTAATCCATCATCCGTCATCCCTCAACTCTAATCCCTCATCCCTAAACCCTAAACACTATCCCTATTCCTCGACCCTCAATAGGCTCGATACTATACCTTAAACCCTAACCCCTCTACCCTTGACACTCTTATTTAACCCTAATCCCTTGACCATTAACCCTATCCCTTAACCTCAACCCTCAACCCTCAACCCTCAACTCTCAACATTAAACCCTAATTCATCAACCCTAAACCCTAATCCCTCAAACCTAAACCCTATCCCTAAACCATCAACCCTCAACACTATACCTTAAACCCTAATCCCTATCCCTCAACCCTTAACCCTTAAAACTTAAACCCTATCCCTACACCCTCAACACTTGACACTATATCTTAAGCCTTAAACCCTCAACCCTCAATCCTTAAACCTTCAACCCTAAACCCTATCCCTAATCCCTCTACACTCGACACTCTAACCCTAACTTTGACATTAAATGCTAATCCATCAACCTTAAACCCTAATCCTAAACCCTCAACCCTCAACACTATACCTTAAACCCTAATCCCTCAACCCTCAACCCTAAACCTTATCCCTAAACCCTAATCCCTCAACCCTAATCCATCATCCCTCAACTCTAATCCCTCATCCCTAAACCCTAAATGCTATCCCTATTCCTAAACCCTCAACAGACTCGATACTATACCTTAAACCCTAATCCCTTATCCCTAAACTCTCCAACCCTATCCCTAATCCTTACACCCTCCACACTCTACTTTAACCCTAATCCCTCGAACCTCAACCCTATCCCTAAACCCTTGACCCTCGAACCTCAACCCTCAACCCTCGACGTCAAACCCTAATCCCTCAACCCTTAACTCTGATCCCTCAACCCTATCCCTAAACCCTAAACCCTAAACCCTCAACGTCAAATCCTAATCCCTCAACCCTTCACTCTAATCCCTCAACCCTAAACCCTATCCCTAAACCCTCAACACTATACCTTAAACCCTAATCCCTCAACGCTAATCCTAAACCTTGTCTTTAAACCCTAATCCCTCAACCCTAATCCGTCATCTCTCAACTCTAATCCCTCATCCCTACACCCTAAATGCTATCCTTATTCCTACACCCTCAACAGACTCGATACTATACCTTAAACCCTAATCCCTTATCCCTAAACCCTCCAACTCTATCCCTAATCCTTATACCCTCCACACTCTACTTTAACCCTAATCGCTTGACCCTCAACCCTATCCCTAAACCCTTGACCCTCAAACCTCAACCCTCAACCCTCAACGTCAAACCCTAATCCCTCAACCCTTAACTCTGATCCCTCGACCCTCAACCCTATCCCTGAACCCTAAACCCTAAACCCTCAACCCTCAATGTCAAATCCTAATCCCTCAACCCTTCACTCTAATCCCTCAACCCTAAACCCTATCCCTAAACCCTCAACACTATACCTTAAACCCTAATCCCTCAACCCTAACCCTAAACCTTGTCCCTAAACCCTAATTCTTCAACCCTCAACCCTAATCCATCATCCGTCATCCCTCAACTCTAATCCCTCATCCCTAAACCCTAAATGCTATCCCTATTCCTAGACCCTCAATAGGCTTGATACTATACCTTAAACCCTAATCCCTCTACCCTCGACACTCTTATTTAACCCTAATCCTTTGACCATTAACCCTATCCCTCAACCTCAACCCTCAACTCTCAACATTAAACCCTAATTCATCAACCCTAAACCCTAATCCCTCAAACCTAAACCCTATCCCTAAACCATCAACCCTCAACACTATACCTTAAACCCTAATCCCTATCCCTCAACCCTTAACCCTTAAAACTTAAACCCTATCCCTACACCCTCAACACTTGACACTATATCTTAAGCCTTAAACCCTCATCCCTAAAGCCTCAACCCTCAATCCTTAAACCTTCAACCCTAAACCCTATCCCTAATCCCTCTACCCTCGACAGTCTAACCCTAACCTTGACATTAAATGCTAATCTGTCAACCCTAAACCCTAATCCTAAACCCTCAACCCTCAACACTATACCTTAAATCCTAATCACTCAACCCTCAACCCTAAACATTATCCCTAAACCCTAATTCCTCAACCCTCAACCCTAATCCATCATCCCTCAACTCTAATCCCTCATCCCTAAACCCTAAATGCTATCCCTATTCCTAAACCCTCAACAAACCTGATACTATACCTTAAACCCTAATCCCTTATCCCTAAACCCTCCAACCCTATCCCTAATCCTTACACCCTCCACACTCTACTTTAACCCTAATCCCTTGAACCTCAACCCTATCCCTAAACCCTTGACCCTCGAACCTCAACCCTCAACCCTCGACGTTAAACCCTAAACCCTCAACCCGTAACTCTGATCCCTAACCTCTCAACCCTAACCATAAACCCTAAACCCTCAATGTCAAATCCTAATCCCTCAACCCTTCACTCTAAGCCCTCAACCCTAAACCCTATCCCTAAACCCTCAACACTATACCTTAAATCCTAATCCCTCAGCCCTCAACCCTAAACCTTATCCGTAAACCCTTAACACTATACCTTAAATCCTAATCCCTCAGCCCTCAACCCTAAACCTTATCCCTAAACCCTAATCCCTCAACCCTCAACCTTAATCCATCATCCCTCAACTCTAATCCCTCATCCCTAAACCCTGAATGCTATCCCTATTCCTACACCCTCAACAGACTCAATACTATACCTTAAACCCTAATCCCTTATCCCTAAACCCTCCAACCCTATCCCTAATCCTTATACCCTCCACACTCTACTTTAACCCTAATTCCTCGACCCTCAACCCTATCCCTAAACCCTTGACCCTTAAACCTCAACCCTCAACCCTCAACGTCAAACCCTAATCCCTCAACCCTTAACTCTGATCCCTCGACCCTCGACCCTATCCCTAAACCCTAAACCCTAAACCCTCAACCCTCAACATCAAATCCTAATCCCTCAACCCTTCACTCTAATCCCTCAACCCTAAACCCTATCCCTAAACCCTCAACACTATACCTTAAACTCTAATCCCTCAACCCTAACCATAAACCTTGTCCCTAAACCCTAATCCCTCAACCCTCAACCCTAATCCGTCATCCGTCATCCCTCAACTCTAATCCCTCATCCCTAAACCCTAAACGCTATCCCTATTCCTAGACCCTCAACAGGCTCGATACTATACCTTAAACCCTAATCCCTCTACCCTTGACACTCTTATTTAACCCTAATCCCTTGACCATTAACCCTATCCCTCAACCTCAACCCTCAACTCTCAACATTAAACCCTAATTCATCAACCCTAAACCCTAATCCCTCAAACCTAAACCCTATCCCTAAACCATCAACCCTCAACACTATACCTTAAACCCTAATCCCTATCCCTCAACCCTTAACCCTTAAAACTTAAACCCTATCCCTACACCCTCAACACTTGACACTATATCTTAAGCCTTAAACCCTCATCCCTAAAGCCTCAACCCTCAATCCTTAAACCTTCAACCCTAAACCCTATCCCTAATCCATCTACCCTCGACACTCTAACCCTAACCTCAACATTAAATGCTAATCCGTCAACCCTAAACCCTAATCCTAAACCCTTAACCCTCAACACTATACCTTATACCCTAATCCCTCCACCCTCAACCCTAATCCATCATCCCTCAACTCTAATCCCTCATCCCTAAACCCTAAATGCTATCCCTATTCCTAAACCCTCAACAGACTCAATACTATACCTTAAACCCTAATCCCTTATCCCTAAACCCTCCAACCCTATCCCTAATCCTTACACCCTCCACACTCTACTTTAACCCTAATCCCTCGACCCTCAACCCTATCCCTAAACCCTTGACCCTTGAACCTCAACCCTCAACCCTCAATGTCAAACCCTAATCCTTCAACCCTTAACTCTGATCCCTTGACCCTCAACCCTATCCCTAAACCCTAAACCCTAAACCCTTAACCCTAATCTATCATCCCTCAACTCTAATCCCTCATCCCTAAAACCTAAACGCTATCCCTATTCCTATACCCTCAACAGGCTCGATACTATACCTTAAACGCTAATCCCTTATCCTTAAACCCTCCAAACCTATCCCTTATCCCTTAACCCTCATGATTAATAGCCTTGAATGTAAAAAAATTTAAGGGGAACATAACGCGAGCGCATTATAACGCGCTCGTATTATGTCAAACATGACAAACAATAGACTTGCGGGAAAGGAAAAATGCAAAGCAAAACATAATGCGAGCGCATTATAACGTGGTCGCATTATGTCTTGCTTTGGGAATCCTAAGCCTTGGGCTTGGGATTTGCTTTGGATTTCCAACCCAAAGGCTTGGAGTGCCTTATGAACAGTCACAGACGTGGTTTTCCATATTCTTCAAGATTTCACATAATTTCATTTGTCCTACCCCTCAAATTTGCACATGTTTCAAGGTCGAACAAATCGAACACTTGGATTATTTTAGGCTTTCTCTTAGCTATTTGACAATGTGATTTTTTTCACATTTTAACAATATTAAGCCTTTCATCTTTAATTTCTTTTGTTTGTGTGTCTGTTTTTAGGCAAAAACCACTGTTTGGTCTTTTTTCCAATGTAAATTAACTATTCATTCAAATTTCAAAAAAATTACATATTTAGAAACTAGACTCTATTCTACAAATATTAAAAAAATAAAAAAATGATTTTCAATTAGTTTTCAAAATTTATAGGGGTAGTACGGCCAAAATTCTATTTTTTAGGATGTGTCCACTTTGAAAATTAGTAAAAAATAAAATATTCATAAAAAAAATTATCAGAAAAATTAGGCATAAACTACATGCTATTAGCTAATTTCTCACTGAAGCGATTTTAAAAATACCAAAAAAAAGTTGCTATGTTATGCTTTTTTGACAGAAACAACACCAATTTTTGTGTCTCCCTCTTTTGAACCCCTTAATCTATGCCATTTTCAAAACAAAATAGTAGTTTAGAAAGTAGACTCGGAGCACTACGAACATTGTTTTGGTTGTATCTCCAAATTTTGAGTGTAACTATGCTCAATTTCTCATCCAAGGCTAGTATTTTTTGATTTCAGAAAAAAAGTGGCCACTTAAGACCCCTTTTTGGCCCCCCATCTTCTTGCACTTACCCAAGCCATATCAGATAGCATGGATTTAGGATGATCATAAGGTACTAGTGAGTGAACAATATTTGGTGAAATTTCATATTGGATCTTATCATGATGAAGTATTATGTGATATTATGCCTATGGATGTATGTCATATTTTGTTGGGTAGACCATGGCAGTATGATAGAAATATATATACATGATGGGAGAAAGAATTCATATACTATAACATCAAATGGAAAGAGAATTACTTTGATTCCTTTGGAAGATGAACCTAAGAGTGAAGTATGTGGGAATACTAAAATTTGTTTGGTAGATGGAAGGAATTTTCTGGATGGTTTGAGACATGAGAATATGTGTTATGCTTTGATTCCTAAGAAGCCTTAAAAACCTAAAGACAGAGACTAAAGAATCACAATCTGAGGAGATAACTGAGCTGCTGACAAAGTATGAAGAAATCATATCAGATAATGTACCTGAAGGATTGCCACCAATCAGGAGTATCAGTCATCACATGGATCTTATACCTAGAGCTAGTTTACCTAACAAAGTAGCACACAAAATGACACCAACAAAGAATGAAGAATTGAATAGATAGATACATGAATTGTTGACAAAATGTTTGATCAGAGAAAGATTGAGCCCTTGTGCAGTACCTACAATGCTAGCACCGAAGAAGGATGGGGAATGGAGAATGTGTATGTAAGACTCTAGAGCAATCAACAAGATCATAGTTAAGTATATATTTCCTTTCCCTAGGATGGATGACATTATGGATTGTTTGAGTGGAGCAAAATATTTTACCAAGATAGACTTGAAGAGTGGATACTGTGAGGGGGAGAAAATGTGTTTAGTCAAATTAATGAAAACATCAAACCCAAACACCAATGGAAGTTGAAAGCAAAGAAGAATTAAACCAAAACAAGTAAGAACATACTTACAAACTCCTTTACCTGTTGTTTTCCATTGTTTGCCTATCTTTCTTTGATCTTGATTGTGAAGCCCTCAGAAGCTTTCCTTGCTTGCTTGCTTGTTGAAGATAACAAAGGAAGAATGGCTTTTGATATGAGTTTGTGTTGAATGTGAGCTTCAACACATTATAATGGAGGACACTTGAAAATGGAATGAAGAAGAGAATGAGAGAAATTTTGGTATAGTGATTGTGCAAGATGAAGTTCCTCTCCTAATGGCTTAGAAGAGGGTTTTATTTATAGATTTTCAAAAAGGGTAATGGAGGGTGAGGATCAAAAGATGAGATCAATGGCTCTCATTTTTTGTGAATCTTTAATTCATAATAGATGAATAAAAAAATTCTTTATTTGAGGATAGTGGATTATGACAATTGAATTAAATATTCAATTGGTGAAGACTAGTGGGGAACATTGAATTTAAATATTCAATTGGTTAAGGCTAGTGGGGAACATTGAATTAAATATTCAATTGGTGAAGGTTAGTGGGGAACATTGCATTTAAATATTCAATTGGTGAAGGCTAGTGGGGAACATTGAATTAAATATTCAATTTGTGAAGGCTAGTGGGGAACATTGAATTAAATATTCAATTTGGTGGAGGATAATTGATTTAAAGATTTATTTTGGAAAATGAAGCATATTAGCTAATTAAATATTAAGAATATTTAATTATATGTGCAACATGGTGAGGTGGAAGAGATGAGGTGGATTGATGAGGTGGATTTTGGACTTTAGACATTAGAAGAATTGAGGGAATTTAATTAAATAAAATGACTTTATTTAATTATGGGATAATGAAACAATCAAATAAATTTTGAATATTTATTTAATTGACAGAAGAAAATAAGAATTAAGATAAATATTAAAATATTTACTTAATTCGACCCGAGCCAATTCTAGGTGTATGCATTTTGCCCCTCTTTGAAGCAATGTGTTTTATCACGTTGTTTCAAAGAATAGGAATAGTCTGATTATGATACATGACCCAGTTTGCCCCTGGTACAAGTTATGGTGATAGGATGCCCCCTCGGGAGATTGGATGTGAAGAAGGTAGAAGGCGTGAGATAGATAATCTCATGAAGAGGAAGGTGAAGACGGGTTAGGCTGGAGAAAAATAGGCTATGGTTCAGAGAAATAGACATGGGAAGCCGTCATAGGGTCATACAGACAGATATGTGCCACTTACTATATATAGGAGCTGGGTCCACAAGTATGATTCATTTGTACACTTGTCCATGGTTGATTTGTCCTATGGAGAGCTTAGGAGAGCATGGCAGCCAGAGAGATGGATATTCCATGCGAGGAGCATCAGTTTGAGTGGATTCGACAGTTCGATCGGCCAACAAAGGCAGGACCCTCAGTATGTAGTTCATCAAAACTTGTCGAAAGTCAATTTTTATGCATATTACCGGCTAGGAAAATCATCTAGGACAAATGCGCAACAATCCTAGTTTTGTGCATATGCGTGCCTAAATTGCGCATATGTTGCGAAACGGCGCATTTACGCCGCAAAATGGCACATTTGATTATTTTGCACATTTGTTTCCTGAATGTGTGCATTTGTGCTTTTTGAGCATTTGAGCGTTGAAGTGGTGCATTCATCCCGAAGTTGCACGTATGTGCTGTGAATGGGTGCATATGTTTGTGTTGCGCATGCAATCTATGGAATGACGCATATGTTGGGAAGTTGCGCATTTGCTATAATAGGTTGCGCATGTGCTAGAATGGCGCATACGCGTCAGGAAGTGGTGCATTCATGGTGAAGTTACACTTTTGGTATGAAATGGCACATTTGCCACCTAGATTGGTGCATTTGTACTTTAGGCAAATCAGTTGACTTAACAAAATTAACCCAATTGGCATCCTGATCGATGCGTCAATTGATTAGCGATCTCTAAGATTGCTGAGAATCTAGTCGAGAGATGATATGCTGTTTTGATTAATTTGATATGTTGAGCCAATGATAGGATAGTTTGATTGCTTGGACTAGGTTTTTGATATGGATTTGGATTTCACTGATGGTATGCGTTTCTTGGTTGCAGGAGGATAGTCGGGACATTCTGACATCGCGAGAGTTGTTCCCGTTGCCATTGTTGCAGCGGTATATGCTGATCAAGATGGAGCGGAAGGCTCTAGGTGCTATGGGTTTGTATCATGTGCTCTTCATACCCAAGGTTCGCATGAACCAGGCGATGGTGACTGCAGCCGTGGAGCGATTCCACAGTGAGGATGGGACCTTCCATCTTCTGATGGGAGAGATAGCCATTACTCTGGAGGATGTGTATCAGATTCTACACCTCCCTATTCAGGGAGAGTTGGTTGAGTACGATTCACAGCGTGACGCTGGGCTAGAGGAGTGCAGGCGTGTTTTTGATGATCTTGAGTTGGCAGGGGAGGAGATCTCATGGCAGGTCATGCATGACTGCTATGACTACTTCCCAGGCATAGTGGCTAGACTGATCGGTGGCGTACTATGCCCCGATAGGAGAGCGCACGGTTCCCCATTGGCTGGGGATGGGTGCTGGAGAGTATGATCACTGACAGGACCCAGTATGCATGGGGTGTGTGCGTGCTTGCACACCTATACAAAGACATGTATCAGGCAATGTACCACTGAGGCTCTGGTTTAGCAGCAGGCACGTCTCTCTTATAGTTTTGGTTGTGGGAGCACATTGCTATCACATGGCCGATCTGTGTATTTCATAGGCAGAGGGGTGAGCCCTATAGTTACGGCTATGTAGGTGTGATTTCCCAGCACAGGCTAGGGAGGCTTGAGTACTGGAGGCATGCCTTTGATGGAGTGGATGCAGTTGTCTGGTAGCCGTACCTTGACTGCGAGGTATGGGAGGACGAGGCAGATGAGCTCCCTTATTGTTTCTAGATGAGATGGCTGATTGGCCAGACTCGGTATATTTTGGAGTGACAAATTATCAGCCGAGTGCAGAGATAGTTTGGCCGTGTAGAGGGTAGACTACAGGGTGAGGCATGTTTTGCCAGGACATACGCCGAGCGGTATAGGTGGGGTCCTGTGGCCTCTTACGAGGAGGCATTGGCTGATTTTTGACAGATTCCTTATGCAGCCTGGCTGATGCAGAGAGACATAGTAGATGCTGGCATGACGCCAGACTATGAGGAGTGGTTTGTAGCACATCCATTTCCTTGCTACTCAGGTCTTGGAGAGGCAGCTCCTCATATAGATGAGGCCGACTCAGACAGAGGGGGTGGAGCTGACAGGGGGAGGGGTGGACGGCGTAGGAGTAGGAGAGATCAGGGAGATGATGGGAGACAGAGACAGAGGCATAGAGTCGGAGAGGGGCTCGTGGGGCAGCAGGCAGTGGGACATGCATAGGTCCAGCTACCAGTGCAGCCAAGGATAGCACAGAGACAGATGCCGCCGCCTTAGCAGGTGGCATAGCCGACACAAGGACAGGTGCCAGCGCAGTAGGTGGCACAAGCCAAGCAGGCTCCATAGCCTGATGTGTAGCAGTAGGTTCTGGTTTCTTTACAGACCCAGACTAGGCAGCTGAGGGCTCATCTGAGAGCAGTGAAGTCATGGCGAGAGGTAGATGCGACTCGGATATCCGAGTTGAGCAGGGAGAGAGATGCAACCTTAGCTAGTATGCAGGCTATGAGGTCAGAGCGGGATGCAGCCGTGATGGCCATGGGTACCGATGGGACCTCCAGTTTCTTGGTGGCATAGGTACAGCAGTCACAGGCCCAAGTAGCGCAGTTGCAGAGTGATCTTACTAGAGCTCAAGCGCAGACTCAGTATTACCAAGGGTTATATCATGATGTTGTGCCAGCGAGTCAGAGAGCCTTGAGCTTTAGGAGCCAGTCAGAGGCAGCTCAGAGAGTAGGTGGGTCTTAGTCTGTAGCCTTAGTGAGGGGTCCACAGTCGTCTGGAGGGGATAGGGGGGCAGTCAGTGCAGGGAGCAGTATGCCTCAGCAACAGGGTTAGACAGACCCAGATACTTGTACCAGTTTTGATCGCATTGTAGCACATTTTTGACAGATGGCTGAGATAGCCAACATATGTAATTATTTTTTGAGACATGTATCACCATTTGTTATATGTTGTATACATTTATGACATGACTCTAAGATTGGATAGAGATCTTGATATATTGTATATTTGGACATGTGTTTATGTGATGATGTTGTTTCCTGATCTATATGCATGGGCTATATGTGTGATGCGTTGATGTATATATGCTATGGATGCACGCTATTTTATGACTTTTTATATGTGATGCATACTAGATGGATGTTTTAGAATAATTTTGATTTATGCAAATGCTAATGAGGACTGATATGATTATGCAGTTCTATATGCTTTTGCTTTTGCTTTTGATTCTTTTGATAAAATGTATGGATGCACAATGTATATGGATGATCTAACATGTATGGAAATTGATCTCATGGACTTATTATGTATGCAAATGATGTAATCATGCGAATGACTATCTCATGTGATGTGATATGCAACTTATATGCTATGTGTGTGATATGTCCAGATGTACTCAATCGACACAGAGATGATATAGACAAGTGGAATAGAAGAAGTCATGGAGAAATACTGACTTTCATTTTGATATACTGCAGGGTTTGTATTATTGTGTGGATGATATGGAGTTGTTGGATATGAGACGGATACGAATACGGATTTGTCATCTTTGCAAGTCTTTGGCTTTCATCATCAGGCAATTTTTGGTGTTTTTCGTTCTTTGAAATGTGGTAAGAGAATACAAGCATCTAGGTATAGTTAGACCGAGATGTCCTAAGTATTAGTTACCTGGATTTTGATATAGCAAGTTGATACAAGCATCTAGCCAAACTTGAATCTAGATGACCTGAGCACTTCTTGCGTTTTAACAGACAAGGATTGCCCCTTTTCATGTTTAGACCTTGGAGTCCTCGATGATCTTTTGCTGATCATGTCGTTAGACATAAGTCATCACATTACTACATTTTAATCCACAAGCAGTAGACAAAGAAAAATTATGTCCCCATCATACCATCTCTAGCTGTTGGCATCCTTGAGTAGCATAGGAAGACATAATTGACAAAAAATTCAAGACCTTGTAAGTTAACCTGTTGACAAAACATTCTTGCATTAGATGTGTCTTTTTGCCATAATTGAGATAGAATTGTTTTGAGTGTTTCGGTATGGTGCTCTACTTTGTTTTCGTTTTGGACAGGTTGATGTTATGCATCGAGAACTTTGTTCTAGGTGTCTAGTGAAGGTATCACAATCCTTTATTGGTATTCCCTTTTAGAATGATGGCATTCAAGAACCCAAATCCGCAACTAGGTCAAGGAATTGCCCCTAGTTTAAACCAGGATCAACTTATTATGTGTGAGATGACCACAGATGTGGAGAGACGGAACCTAAGGGACTAACCTAGTGCCTCAGGGGCTCATTGCTAAATGGCCTTGCCTACGTGACGACGCAGAGGCAATGTAGTTCGGGGTGAACCTTGATGGACCTAAGACCTAGGTGATGGTGGATCTACAGAAGTGGTATGGACTTGGATAGAAAGACCAGATATGGGACTGATGGGATAGCGGAGCCTCAGGGGCACATGGATAATGGCCTTGCCTACATGATAGCTCAGAGGTGACGTAGTTCAGGAATTAGACCATGGATGGACTAGAGGATAGATGACAAGATATGAGATGGACAGGGAAGCGGAGCCTCGGGGACGCATGGATAATGGCCTTGCCTACGTGATAGCTCAGAGGAGATGTAGTTCGGGATGGTTCAAAGGACTGGTTCAGTGTGATGGAGACAAGAGTCAATGAAGTCGGCATAGATGGAGGGAGTGGTTTGTCGCAGATAGCACATGTTTACCAGGTTTTCACCACTTACTTTTATTTGCACGAGCAGCCAAAAGTACACATGACACCTATTTGCCAGGTTTTCATCATGGTACCTATCCTTTTGTCATTTTTCTATTTTTTTGATTTTTTTGTTCTATTTTTTTATCACTTTTTCAATTTTTTTTTTGATTTTTTCAGGACTCCCTTACATCGGGTTTTTCAGGTATAGAATTTGTGAAGATGCATGCTGTTGATAGGATCATTGAATAGTTCACCTTTAGATGTGGCCAATTGATATGCCTCTGATCCATAAGCCGTGATGATGACATAAGGACCTAACCAGTTGGGTTCAAACTTTCCTTTCTTTTCTCTATCTGGCTGATTTCTGGGGTTCTCTCTGAGGATGAGATCACCAACTTGGAAGACTCGGGGCTTTACCTTATGATTGTAGCTTCTGGACATTCTTTGTTAATATGCTTTTAGGTGGTTAAAGGCCTGTTGCCTTCTTTCTTCCAGCAGTTCTAACTCTTGCAGTCTAGTTACTCTGTATTCTTCATCGGAGATGAGGCCTCTCAACAAAACTCGCAAGGATGGGATCTCGACTTCAATGGGCAAGATGGCTTCAGTTCCATAGACCAGGGAGTATGGTGTTGCACCTGTGGGTGTGCGGATGCTTGTGCGGTAGGCCCACAGTGCGGGATTTAGTTGAACATGCCAATCACGGCCGACATCATTGACAGTCTTTTTCAAGATTTTTAATATGGTTTTATTTGATGCCTCCGCCTGACCATTGCCTTGGGGGTAATACGAGGTGTAAAAGTGGTGTTGGATGTGGAATTTGTCACATAGTTCCTTGACATCCTGATTTTTGAAGGGTTGTCCATTATCCGTGATAATGGATGAAGGGATACCATAGCGACAAATGATATAGTTTAAGATGAATGAGGCAATTTGTTTGCTGGTGATGTTGGCTAAGGGCACAGCTTCAATCCACTTTGTGAAGTACTCAGTGGCAGTGATTATGAACTTGTGTTTGCTAGATGAAGGGGGGTGAATCTTGCCCACTAAGTCGAGTCCCCACTGACAGAACAGCCAAGGAGTTGTCAATGGTTGTAGCTCCTGTGCTGGTGCATGTATCAAGTTCCCATGGATTTGGCATTTCTTGCACTTCTTGACAAAATTATAAGAGTCTTGTTCCATGGTCGGCCAGTAGTACCCCGTGCGCATGAGTTTCTTGGCTAGGGTAGAGCCACTAGAGTGGGTCCCACATATACCGTTGTGTATCTTGCTTAGGGCGGTTTGATATTCCTCACTATCGAGACATCTAACGAGAGTACCATCGAGACCTCTGCGATATAGGGTATTAGCAATAATGGTATAACAAGATGCTTGTGGATAAAGGTTCATTTTTGGTTATTGGAGAGATTTGGCGGGAGGGTGTTCTCTTTGAGATAGGTGAATATTTTGCTGTATAGGGGGGAATCTACTCCAATAATGTGGAAAATAATGTGGGATTCTGGGGTATCATATGTAGGACAGGATACTAGTTCTACCAAGAACTTGTAATGTGATTGATTGTCTAGAATATCCAGGAGAGATGCAATAGTTGGCATTGTGTCTGCAGCTTTGTTTTCTATCCGTGGTATCT
This sequence comes from Cunninghamia lanceolata, assembly GCA_027924645.1. NCBI lineage: Eukaryota > Viridiplantae > Streptophyta > Pinopsida > Cupressales > Cupressaceae > Cunninghamia > Cunninghamia lanceolata. Next base: position 995,045 of record BSBN01001608.1, read on the forward strand.
GCTGAAAAGAGATCTGGTCAAAGTATCCTTTGAAGTCATCTACCATCCATTTGTAAGGGATCAATTTCTCATCCTTTGTTTGGTAGTCATCATTTATTTGATTTATGACCAGTTGTGAATCCCCATACACCTATAGCTTTTTGATATTCCATTCTGCAGCTAGCTTGACACCGATGACCAGTGCTTCATACTCTGCCACGTTGTTAGTGCAGGGAAAGAGTAGCCTGTATAACTTTGGGATAGTGTCGCCATTAGGTGTGATCAACAAGATACCTGCCCCCGATCCATGCTGAGTGTATGAGCTGTCAAAGTACAGTTTCCAGGTTGCTATATTGATGTGGAATATAGATTCATCTGGAAACTCAAAGCTTAAAGGGCTATCATCCATTAGGGGTGCATCTGCCAGCTAATCTGCAAGCGCTTGTCCTTTGATTGCTTTTCTGTCCACATATTCAATGTCAAACTCACTGAGAAGCATGATCCATTTAGATAATCTACCCGTTAGAGCTGCTTTGTTGAGCAAGTATTTTAGTGGATCAATTTTTGCTATTAATCTGACAGAGTGTGACAGCAGGTAATGTCTTCATTTTTGGGAGGCAAAGACCATAGTGAGACATGCTCTTTCGATGGATGTATATTGCAGCTCATACCCAACAAGCGTCTGACTGATATAATATATGGCCCGTTCTTTCCCTTCATGGTTGTATTGTGCCAGGAGAGCTCCTAGGGCTGTTGGCGTAGTCGAGATGTATAGTAGTAGAGGTTTACCCTGAATTGGAGGCATCAACACAGGTGGTTTCACCAAATATTATTTTAATAGCTGAAATGCTTGCTCACATGACTCGCTCCATTTAAAAGGTACATTCTTATGTAGAAGATGGGAAAACGGGTGGCACTTGTCTGCCAACTGAGAAATGAACCTTCTGATGGATTGTAGTTTTCCTTGCAAGGACCTTAACTGAGTGAGATTCTTGGGAGGTGGCATTTCCATGATGGCCTTTACTTTAGCTAGATCGACCTCAATCCCATTTGCCGACACTATGTATCTTAGTAGCTTACCTGAGGTAACCCCAAATACACACTTCTTTGGATTGAGGCGTACCTTGAACTGTTCTAGTCTTGTGAATATTTTATCCAGCACTGCTAGGTGTCCTTCTCTTATAAGCGATTTTGCTAGAATGTCATCAACATAATCTTCCATTATGGTGTGCATCATGTCGTGGAAGATTGTGGTCATGGCTCTCTGATATGTTGCCCCAGCATTCTTTAGACCAAACGGCATGACACACCAACGGTAGGTGCCCTAGGGTCATGTGAAAGCTGTCTTGTGTTGGTCTTTGGGTGCAATCTTTATTTGGTTATAGCCTGAGAAACCATCCATAAGTGAAAGCATGGTGTGACCTGTTGTGAGATCTACAATCTTGTCTGTTGGGCAAGGGGAAGTCATCCTTCAGACAAGCTTTGTTCAGGTCCCTAAAATCACTACATATTCTGACCCTGCCATCCGGTTTAGCCACCGGTATGATATTTGAAACCCATTCAGGATAATCTATGGGCTTGATAAACCCGACATCTAGCAGTTTTTTCAGTTCTTCTTTTACCATGAGAGCCACATGCAGATGCATCTTTCTAAGCTTTTGTTTAATAGGCTTAGCTCCTGGAGCTAAAGATAAATGATGCATGATGAGATTTGGATCAAGCCCTGGCATGTTAGCGTATGTTCAAGCGAAGTTGACTTACTTTCTATTGAAGAAATCTGTAAATGCTAATTTTTCAGGTTCTGTGAGAGCCTTTGCCATGTAGATCATCCTGGGCGCATCTTCTGTGTCTGCTGGTTCTAACAATATCGACGATCTCTCCTGATGTGTAAGATTGGGGAGAGGGTCAAGCCTTCCATCTTTTGGTGCCTCAGAGAGGTTTTCACCATTGGATGCGTCTTTGTTTTTACTATTTTGATGGTCTAATGCTGCCACAGAGCGGTTTTCACCGTTAGACCCTTCTTTTATTTTGACATTTTTATGACAAAGGCTTGGCACTCTCCCCAAAATAGGACTTTGCGTTGAGTTCAATAGCATAGCCATCTCTATGGTCTCCTGACGATATGTGATTTCTAAGGTCCAGATAATCAATGATGGCCTCATCATTTTCAAAGGTGTCCAGTTCAAGGGTGGTACCTTCTAGGTCCCAGTCGATAAGTTCAGGATTTATCAAAGGTAAGGGATTGCTAGTTTGGTCTGGTTTACTGGCATTGATGGTTAGGACAAAATTATCATTGGTATGCATGAGGTCTGCGGTGGTATTCTCCATTAGTGGATCCGTCAAGGGTTGACTCATTCCTTCCTCATGATTTTCACTATAGTTATCATGTGGTATGAACTCTAGTGGCCTAGCCCTTGGGCTTTGTCCCTCATTTGCAGAGGTTGGGTCATACTCATGGACAACATCAATATCTTTTTCATCACAAGATAGCTCAGAGAGGCTATCCCACTCATACTCATTAGAATCAGTTTCGCTCCCCATCTGTGTTGTTATATGGAGCCTAATCAGACTCGGAGGTTATATTTACCCCACTTTTATCGGCGCGGTTTCCCCCCAAATTCCTATGGGGTCAAGGGGCAACGCCCCTTGCGGGGGTTTGGGGGCAGCGCCCCCAAGACGGGGTCAAGGGGCAGCACCCCTTGCGGGGTCCAGGGGCAGCGCCCCTGGCGCGTTCCTTGTCGCGATACAAGGTGGGGTCGAGGGGCAGCGCCCCCGTGGGGGCTCGGGGGCAACGCCCCCAAAACCTCACACAGTTTTTTTTATTATTTTATAATGCACCGGGAGTTAATTTTTTCATTGACCGACATAAGAAAACCCTATATTGTAACCGATAAAAAGCTTGATAAAAAGCGGCTAAGGGTTAGGGTTTTGATATTGTGTTGTAGCATTTTGCAGCGGTATTGAGTTGCAGGGATTGCTGATTGTAATCGGTTTGATTTACTGGATAATAATATTGGACTCTCTGTTTGGTGGATGTAGCCCAAGTTTGGGTGAACCACGTTAAAACTTGTCTCTCGCTATTATTATTTCTATGTATTTCTATTTCTCTGTTTAATCTTTATTTGCATTTAATTGATATCTTCTGCCAGCTAACCCTAACAATCTGTATTTTCTAAATTTGTTCAATTAGATTGCTAGTAGATGCTTCCATTTGTTGGCCCTTGCTGTTGTTGGTTCTGATGTCTTTTGATACTCCCGTGTACCCTAGCCCTGTAGTGTCTCAAGCTGCCAAGGTAGGAGGTTGGATGGGTTCAGTGATGCCATCCTTTCTTGAGTCAAGTGGACCTCGTCCTTCATACCCCATTCTCTTTAGTATTTGAAAACCTTGACCATATTGTGCTGTTTGTATAATGGGGTGGTCATGTAATGTTGAGGAACTACCTTCATCCTAGTATAACCATTGTAGGATATCTTTTTCATCACTCTCGTCCTCTAGGCTCCCCCATTTCACAAATGGTCCTTTGGTGATCTTCTTTGCTTTTGGTGTTCTTAGGATGGGTCTCCCGTGGGATCTAGGAGATAGAGGTAGTTGTGCCAAATAGAGGGATTGGGAGGTCGTATACTCACCCAGGCCATTATCTTTGAATTGGAGTCTCGGTTGAGATGTTCTTGAAGAGGAAACTAGTGTAGTTGGGTCTACATGAGATGAAGAGGCGGTAGAAGCCCGGTTGGTTGGGATCACCACTTCCAGCTTTGGCTGAATAGAGTTGTAGTATTGAAAGGGGTTAGGGTCACCTTGGATGGTGACCTCTTGCCCTTCATGTGGGAACTTGATACATTGGTGGTAGGTGGAAGGTACTACTTTTAGAGCGTGTATCCATGGTCGCTCGAGAAGAATGTTGTATGCCAGATCCATGTCTAGGACTTGACAAGCTACATCTTTTACTAGGGGGCCCACTCTGATTAGTAAAGTAACAGTTCCTTTGGATATTCTCTCTTCCTCATCATATGCTTTGATAGTGATTCTTTTTTTTGGATCTATAGCCTTCTCTGAAAACCCCAATGTAAGGATTAGCTTTAATGTACAAATATTCAGACCAGCCCCTCCATCTATTAGGACTCTTTTGATTTTATGTTTGTGTATGAAAGCTTCGATATGGAGGGAGGCATTATGGTGTTGTGTAATGGACATATCATCCTTCTCAGTGAATGATAGAGAAGGTGGTGAGGTGATGTGACCTACCATGGTTTGGAATTTCTCTTCAGCTAGATTTGTGGGAACGGAGGCTTTCGCTAAGGCTTTATCAAGTATGGTCCTATGGGAAGGAGAGAGACACAGCAATTCTAATATGGAGATGTGTGCCGATGTTTTGTGGAGTTGATCCACTATATTGTACTGGTGGGTCAGAGGAGCGGAGGCTCCTCTGAGGGTAACTCCGTTACTACGGGTAGTAACATTACAATCTATGTCTTTGTTTATAGTGATCACATTGATATGTGAACCACTTTCATAGATATGGTTAACAACGTAGTCATAGCCAACGTTTGTGTAGTTTGCGTTGTTAGAGCCACTATTGTTTCTATTGGAAGATCCCGCTTGCTTGTAGTTGGGAAGAGGATCCTTGAATGCCTAATGATCATTATTGGAGGTATGTCCTTTAAAAAATATCGTGTTCTGCTCTATTAAGTCTTGGATTGTATGCTTGAGTGCAATACAATCATTTGTCTTGTGCCCCCTGTTTCGATGATATTCGCAGAAATCATTATCATTCCACCAGTGGGGTTTGACCTTTGGTTCGTATTCCTGTGCTGAGGGAAGTGTTATGAGATTGTTGGCGATCACCTTCCGTAGAGCAGTTTCTAGTGATTCATCCAAAGGTGTGAACGTTCTTTTAGGCTGAAAGTTGGTGAACTGAGATTGAGTATTTTTTGGTTTGTTTTGTGTGGGGTTATTTTGAGGTGTTGACAGGTTAAAAATTGGTTGTTTAAGTGCCACATTTTTGGCATCTACTACCCTGTCATTCACAATGTTTTTATTATTTGTCCAAAATCTAGGTTTATCATTATTGGTATAGGTGTTAGGAGTGTCCTTATAGTGTTTGATCTGACCTTTTGCGAGTAGGGCTTTCTCTATGATGAGGCCCACCTCAATGACCTTGCTAAATGAAGTAGGATATTGGATTTGAACTTGGTAGCTTAGGTCCGTTTGTAGGTTGTGAACAAACATTTCTAGTATTTGTCTCTCCAGCATTTGGTGAGGGCACTTGCTTGCCAGTTGTCTCCATCTCTGTAAGAAGGCGGCGAAAGATTCTCCCCCTTTCTGTTTGGTGTTACAGAGGTCCAATATTGAGGTGTCATGCTCAATATTGTAGGAGAAATGGGTGACAAATTTATCTATAAGTTCATTGAAAATTTTGATGCCGGGTGGCAATCTAGAGAACCACTCCATGGCCTGTCCTCCTAAGCTTCAAGGAAAAAGTCACATAAGATATGTGTCATTATGTGCGATCTCAAGGCAAGCAGCATTGAATTCTCTGATATGATCCCTTGGGTCACCTTTTCCTTGATATTTGTCAAACTTAGGTACCTCAAATATTGAGGGAAAAGGTATCATGACCAATGCCCTATCAAAAGGGTACAGTGCAATATCCTCTAGGGTGTAATGTTTTGTCGAGGCTCCCCTTTTCATGTCTGAAAATTGTTGTTGGAGAGTTTCAACTTTTTGGTTCATCAGACTTAGGGCATCCAAAGAGTCGATTGTCACTTTGCTCTTATTCGTGGGTACTTCATCCTGTCTACTCCCTTCGAGGATTCTCTCTTCGTCAATTTCTTTGAGAGCGTCCACGTCATAATCTTTAGGGAGTTTGGCTCCTAGACTGGCCAGATGTAAAAAGAATCTTGTTGGGTCTTGGGCGAGCACCCCTTCTAATAAGCGTTGAAATCTTGGGTCATGCTGCGTGTGAAGGATCTCGTCTGTAGAGACTTCGTCATCATTGTCGCGAGCATTTGGACTCATTTTCTCAGCCATTTCTAACTGTTTTTATTTTTGAAATCTTGTCAAGACCATGCAAGGTAGTAAAGGAATGGGATGGAGTGAGTTTGGAAATTTTGAGCAAGGTGCTAAGGTTTTAGCAAGGTTCTTCTTAGATCTAGTTGGTGTCAAACAAAGTGAGGTATACAAAAGTGATAGTCTAAGTAAGGATGTTATAAATCCGTATACTTGATATTGACTAGTTTTGCACAACCCCCCTAGTGGATTTCTGAAAGGATAAGTAACCCTTGGTAATGGACTCTTACTAGGTTTTTGTTTGAGGTTTTTGATTTTGATCAAGAATAATCTAGCTAGGACCTTGGTGGAAATTTGGAAGAGGATTTGGCAAAATTTTGGATGAGCAAGTAGCTATGGTGCGGAAAAGAAGGAGAAATGGATGATTTGCAAGGTCTCGATTAGATTTTGAAAAATTGAAACAAGTTTTTGAAAATGGTTTGACAGTTTTGCTCTTGGAAAGCACTAAATTTTTTTGTTCTCTGGTTCAAATGTGCAACAGTTCAAATGTGCAACAATAGGAGTCAAATGCGCCAGACGCTGAAGTGGATGCGCAATTTTGTGTCAACTGTGTTTGTTTAAATGCGCAGCCTAATCAAATGCGCAATAGGTCAGAGCATATGCGCAATTCTGACTCTTTTGTTTGTTTAAATGTGTCGCATAATCAAATGCACAATAAGTCGAAGCATATGTGCAATACGTCGAAGAAAATGTGTAATTCTGACTTTTCTGTTTGTTTTCTCTGAATTTTGGATAATTCTGGATTGTTTTTAGGATTTTTCAGTGTTTTTAGTTTTGAAAAACTTGATGTTTCTGATGAGGTTGATATTCAATTATGGCAAAAGCACAACAAACACATAGAAATTTTCCATGATTTTTATCTTTTTATATAATTTTTTTGTGTTTTTGGACTATTTTGACTCAAAGACAAATACAACCTAGGCTGGATGGGACAATATTCATTGAATCCTCTAGCTGTGCCACTCAAAGCATGTAGCTCCAGGATCTGGTAGCACCGACTCCCCTCCACGGCACTCACTTCTCAGGCATACCAAATCTGGGTTTCCTTAGGCTCGTACCCACACCGAACCTTAGGATTGTCCCTGCTACCTCTACTAAGAGTCACTTGAATCAAGGCCACTTCAAGGGCTCCGCCCTTTGCATCAACAAATAGGGGTTTTTGGCTTGCTACACAATTGGTTCTTAGTTAGGGCAATCGTTCAAGTGGTTACACATGCGGCAGCACTACTCTCTATTATGGAGTCTCCCAGCCTCACAGGGTTGCGCCTATGAGGGTTTATGGGGAGGTTGGCCGTCAGTGTAACACAACAGCACTCGTTGCTTGAGGTTTTCACCCCAAGCACAATTTATTTTAAGTGGCTTGGTAGGGCTTGGCTTTAGCCTGTTACCACTCAGGGTCATTCCCACTTGGACAAGCGTGCATCCAAGGGCAGGCCCCCCTAAAGGTTTGACAAATAAAATGACAAGTCTGGCGCTTTGATTACCCAGTTAAGGAGAGAGCATAATAAGCCTATTGTCATTCGCAAGCACATAAAACACTTGTTAATCCAACCTAGTTAAAAGTAGAAAAACTAAATGAGTTAAGCTACTTGTGCACTCACACGATTGTTAACTTGGAAGTGTTTAGATCATAGCATTATTCATTCCCCATTCGTTAACTTTGAAAGTGATTAACACCTAGCATTGTTCATTTTCTGTTTGTTAACTTTGAAAGTGATTAAAACATAGCATTGTTCATTTTCTGTTTATAAAGATAGCTGTGGCCTACTTTAGGAAAATAGATTTGACAATGCATAGACAACCATTGGGTTCAATTACTTCCTTCCTAGTTTAGAAAACTACGTGAAGTTTTGTATGAGATGCACTTGTTACTTTTACCCCTAGTTAGTCTAAATGGACTAGACAAATCATCTAAATGACCTAATCTAGCCACTACCCCTGCAAAACAAATGTTAGCTCAATGTGCAAAATCCACAAAATCGTACAACAAAAAGCAGAAGACAAATGCGCAACACTGCGGCCTGAATACGCAAAAATAGGGAGTGTATGCGACTTTTAAACAAATGCGCAAGGACAGACAACAAATGCACAATAATCAGAGGTATAGGCTCAATAACATCATATGCGTAGTTTGACAAAACAAATGCGTAAAACCAGGGGGTAAATGCGCAACTCAGACGAATGCACAATTACACAGAGTATATGTGCAAACTGGACTCGGGTGCTGCAGTAATGATTGGATGCGCAACTTCGGAGGTTGGATGCGCAACTACGAAGGTCAAATGCGCAATATAGTCATATGCGTAACCGTGGAGGTCAAATGCGCAACATTGTCATATGCGCAACTACGGAGGTCAAATGCCCAACTGTGGAGGTCAAATGCGCAAGAAAACCAGATGCACCAACTCGGGAGGTAAATGCATCGTTTGGGAGGTTGTATGCACAAGATGGCTGTCAGAGACCTGTTCTTCACCTGTTCTTCTCTTGTACGGACCTGCAACTAAAAACACTCATTTTTTTTATTAGTAAAGGGGCAAGAGCCCCACGGTGGGCGCCAAAATGTGAGGGGGAGAAAATGTGTTTAGTCAAATTAATGAAAACATAAAACCCAAACACCAATGGAAGTTGAAAGCAAAGAAGAATTAAACCAAAACAAGTAAGAACATACTTACAAACTCCTTTACCTATCATTTTCCATTGTTTGCCTATCTTTCTTTGATCTTGATTGTGAAGCCCTCAGAAGCTTTCCTTGCTTGCTTGCTTGTTGAAGATGACAAAGGAAGAATGACTTTTGATATGCATTTGTGTTGAATGTGAGCTTCAACACATGATAATGGAGGACACTTGAAAATGGAATGAAGAAGAGAATGAGAGAAATTTTGGTATAGTGATTGTGCAAGATGAAGTTCCTCTCCTAATGGCTTAGAAGAGGGTTTTATTTATAGATTTTCAAAAAGGGTAATGGAGGGTGAGGATCAAAAGATGAGATCAATGGCTCTCATTTTTTGTGAATCTTTAATTCATAATGGATGAATAAAAAAATTCTTTATTTGAGGATAGTGGATTATGACAATTGAATTAAATATTCAATTGGTGAAGACTAGTGGGGAACATTGAATTTAAATATTCAATTCGTGAAGGCTAGTGGGGAACATTGGATTAAATATTCAATTAGTGAAGGCTAGTGGGGAACATTGAATTAAATATTCAATTGGTGAAGGTTAGTGGGGGACATTGAATTTAAATATTCAATTGGTGAAGGCTAGTGGGGAACATTGAATTAAATATTCAATTGGTGAAGGCTAGTGGGGAACATTGAATTAAATATTCAATTTGTGAAGGCTAGTGGGGAACATTGAATTAAATATTCAATTTGGTGGAGGATAATTGATTTAAAGATTTATTTTAGAAAATGGAGGATATTAGCTATTTAAATATTAAGAATATTTAATTATATGTGCAACATGGTGAGGTGGAAGAGATGAGGTGGATTGATGAGGTGGATTTTAGACTTTAGACATTAGAAGAATTGAAGGAATTTAATTAAATAAAATGACTTTATTTAATTATGGGATAATGAAACAATCAAATAAATTTTGAATATTTATTTAATTGACAGAAGAAAATAAGAATTAAGATAAATATTAAAATATTTACTTAATTCTACCCGAGCCAATTTTAGGTGTATACAGATACCATCAGATCAAAATTAGAGGAGATGAATGGAAGACTGCTTTTAAGACAAATGAAGGATTGTATGAGTGGTTAGTGATGCCTTTTGGATTGACAAATGCATTAAGTACTTTCATGAGATTGATGAATGAAGTTTTGAAGAAATTATTGGGTAAGTTTTTTATTGTATATTTAGATGATATTTTGATTTTCAGTGAGAAAAAATAAGAGCATTTATGGCACCTGAGACAAGTATTGCAGAGACTAAGAGAAGAGAAATTGTTGATAAACATCAAGAAGTGTAGTTTCATGAAGGAAGAATTGGTATACTTGGGATTTATGATTTTTGTGGAAGGATTTAAGATGGACCCTGAGAAATTTAGAGCAATTGTTGAATGGCCTACACCTGAGAGCATTGGAGAAGTCAGATCATTTCATGGATTAGCTAGTTTCTACCAGAAGATCATCATAAATTTTAGTTCAGTATGTAACCCTATGACAGAGACAATGAGAGGTGACAAAAAGGACTTTAAGTGGACATTAAGAGCAGATAAAAGTTTTCAATTGTTGAAGCAGAAAGTGATAGAGCAACCTGTGTTGGCATTATCAAATTTCAATAAGGTATTTCAAGTAGATTGTGATGCAAGTGGAAATGCAATAGGAGTAGTGTTAAGTCAAGAAGGTAGACCTGTAGCATATTCTAGTGAGAAGTTGAATGATGCAATAAGAAGATATTCATTTTATGATCAGGAGTTCTATGCCATAATTCAAGCCTTGAAGAAGTGGAGACATTATTTGTTGCCTAAGGAGTTTGTGTTGTACACTGATCATCAAGATTTACAGTACTTTAACAGTCAAGGAAAGTTGAATCAGAGACACATGAGGTGCATAGAGTTCATGCAAAGTTATACTTTTGTACTAAAGCATACGAGTGGAAAATCAAACAAAGCTGTAGATGCACTGAGTAGGAGAAGGAATTTGTTGATAGAGATGAGAGTTGAAGTGTTAGGATTTCAAGAATTGAAGAACATGTATGAGAAAGATCTTGATTTTGTAGAACCTTGGAAAGCATGCAAGGAACCTATTGTGACAGATAGAAGTAAGTGTTTGGATTATTTCATTCAAGAGGATATGTTGTTCAAAGGAAATCAGTTGTGTATACCTAGGAGTTCAATGAGGGATAATATGATAAAGGAGAAGCACAGTGGTGGATTGGAAAGACATTTTGGAATTGATAAGACAATGGCTTTGGTAAGTGACAATTACTTTTGGCCTTAGATATATAAGGATGTAAGGAAGTTTGTGCAAAGTTGTAGAGTATGTCAAGTTGTAAAGGGAAGTAGTTAGAATACTAGATTGTACAAATATTTGATAGTACCAAAGAAACCTTGGGAAGACATAAGCATGGATTTCATAATGGGATTGCCAAAGACATTGAGAGGACATGATTCAATAGTTGTAGTGGTGGATAGATTTTCAAAGATGGCACATTTCATACCTTGTAAGAAGACAATTGATGCAGTTCATGTGGCTGACATATTTTTCAAAGAGATTGTGAGATTGGATGGATTACCTACGAGCATAATTTCAAACAGAGATACAAGATTTCTTTGATATTTTTGGAGGACACTTTGGAAGAAGATGAAGGTAGACTTGAAGTTCAATTCAACATTTCATCCACAGACTAATGGATAGACAAAGGTAGCGAATAAGAGTTTAGGAAACTTGTTGATATGCTTGGTTGGAGAGAAGGTAGGAAATTGGGATTTGATTCTATCACAAGCAGAGTTTGCATACAATAATTTAGTGAATAGGAGTACTGGAAGAACACCATTTGAGATTGTGATAGGAACTAACCCTAGAGGAGTAGCAGAGTTGAGAGATATCAGTATGGAAGACAAGAGGAGTGCAGAAGCAAAAGAATTTGCAGGACACAAGGAGACAGTACATAATCAAGTCAAGAAACATTTGGAGGAGATGAACATTAAGTATAAGGAGCACGAAGATGAGAAGAGAAGACACAAAGAGTTTGCTGTTGGAGATGAAGTAATGGTATATCTGAGAAAAGAAAGATTTCCAGTTGGACAAGTTGAAGATGAAGAAATTTGGACCATGTAGGATACTCAGAAAGTTTGATTTAGGAAAAGCATATAAAGTGGAGCTACCGGAGACATTGGGTATATCACCTATTTTCAACATTGCAAAACTATATTAGTATCATGAAGCAGAGTTCAGTGACAGCATTAAAGAGGACTTGAAGAAGTAGTTACCACAACAAGCACCAGAGAAGATTGAAGACATCTTGGACATCAGAATTAGATGCAGTACTAGAGCAAAGAAATACAAGGAATATTTGGAAAAGTGGAAAGGCAAACTAGAAGAAGATTCATCTTAGATTTCTCAGGCTGAGGTGGACTGTCTTGGTTTTCCTCTAGCCCTAGCAAAGTGAGGGACTCACTTTTTTAACAACCTCAGGTGTCTGATGCAGGAGCATCCCTGGTTCAAGATTAATCTTTTATTAACCAAAAAATATTTGCATTTCAATTTGTTTTCTTTCATTTTCCAGTTCATTCCATTTCAGTCAGACAGTAGCATTTTCTGTATTTTGGTCTGCATTCTTCCTAGTATCATTTTAGACCTTGTGGAGCTGGACTTAGCATCTAGACATCTTTATGAACATCATATCCAAAATTCAGATCATTTGGATCAGTTTCTGGAAAGATATCGTCATTAGAAGATCAAGTGATTTCTCAGAACAAAGCATTCAGATAGTCTCAGATAGGCAGCTAAAGGAGAAGACTTGCGAAGCAGTTCCACAACTTGTGGAGCTGAATACACATCATTCAAGGTACTTTGGATCATGGCCGACCTACCTTGAGATCTGCATGTTATTTCATTCACTTGCAAAGGATTCCCATCTATTTAGGTCTGACCTATCTGTGTACACACGTTACATCTCTTTCATTGGAGTTTATAATTTGTTTGGCCAATGCGGAGGAATCTTTTGATCTAGAGATGATATAAATTCATGTAATAGATGCCTAGGAAAGTAGTTGATCAGCAGTACAGATAGTTGATAAGTTAGATTTTCTTCTGTAATGTGCTTCAAATCTATATCTTGTGCATGTGTTGTAACTAGAGAATCGAGCCTGCGAGCCCTAATCTGTAAGCCCGCATGTTGCTGGCATGTTTGTATTTTGAATCTTTGAAATACTGAATGACTAAATCTACATTTGCATTCTACAATTGAGTTGCTTTCATTGTGTTTACTCTTGTTGCACGGTCTGGACTATTCACTTTGTGGACCCTCCTAACCATGACTGCACCAAAACATCACTTGCATACCATAGAATGCTCTAGGAAGCTTTACAAAAGGTGATTGTACCACTCGCTATTAAGCCTAATGATGTAGAAGCTTTATTACATTGTATGCATGCACCCTAAAATGGATATTTTGTTTCAACAACATGAATTACCATCAATTGAAGTTCAAAATCAACATGATCCTCTGCTAATATTTGTCAAAATAAACAAAAAGTTGATAAAGCGAGTTATGATTGACAATGGATTGACTCTTAATATTTGTGGTATTAATTTGTTACACAAAATCAAGGTTCTTCAATTAAACTAGATAAACTTAACATCCATGGCTTTGATAATGTTGGTAGACAATCCCTGGGTACCATAACTTTACCCGTAAAGGTTGGACCTATGACATTATCTACCCTTTTCCATGTCATCCCTGGTACACTTTCCTATAATATGATTCTCGGTAGACCATGGATTCAGTCCATGGAAGAAGTTCCATCTACCCTTCATTGATCAGTAAATTTTATTTACAAAGGTAAAATTCACACCATCGAAGCTGATCTAGAGTTGGAAAGTTGTTTACAAGTTGAAACTCAAAAATAAGTTTTCAATCATAAGATTCTCAATAACTTAAAAGTTGATTCATCAATACCTCTTGTTGCAGATAATATTGTGCAGGATTCAACATTGAATGTACTTTTTGGTGATGATTGGGGTTCATTAGACTTTACTCCTACCTTTATAGGGGAATATAAACTCAATAATGCTGAAACATCAAAAGTTGCATTGATCTCATCCAAGCAATCTTTGGAACTACCTAAGAAACCTTAAGTTTCTTTAGTAGAAAATAACTTGACAATACTTTCACTTACACTATAGACTATGAGACTTGTGAGGCCCCGCCTTACTCTAAAAAGATGGAGTTTCTCTATGGTCATTGATTTCAAATCCTTTACAAAAATTGCAATTACGTAGGCAATGGTTGTAGTGTAAATCAACAAGGAATCAAGGCCCCCTTAGAAGCTGTTGCACATAACTCTTCTGCTGGTATTGGATATCATTCTTTGAATCCCACCAAATCCTACCATCATCCTACTCTTAATGTTAATGCAATATCAACAAGTTCAAGACTAAATATGATATATCCTGAGATGAATTGTCTGCCAGGAAATATCCCATTGAAACAGGTTAGTATTTCCCCATCATTTCACCACACTCAATGTAGCACCTATTCCATTTGCTCTCAAGGGTAGCCTCCTCCTAGATATATATGTTGCTAGAGTAGTTTTGTGTTCCTTTGTGTTATGTTAAATGTTGTTTAGGCCTCCTATGATGACCCTTGATACTCTTGTAAGCTCAAGGATACAAAGAGACCGCCTCTGTTGTGACAATTCTTCTATTTGTGTATCTATTCTTATACTCTTCTCTCTCTTATTGTAATTGTTGTGTGTGGTGCCTTAGGGGCATAGTGTTGTGGAGGATGTCTTGGGGGCATCCTCCCACATTGTAACCCTAAGTCACTTTTGTCTCCTCTCTCATTTTGTGTTTACATTGTTCAATGACTCTACTTATCGGAGGATGACGAAAAAAAATAAATACTGATAAGGACCATGTGTCCCTACAACAAGAAAGCAAAAATGGACCTAGTCCATATATGAAGATGGGGTTGATATATTATTGACACTTGACTAGTAGAATCACCTCATGTTGTGATTCGTATTGTGAAATTGTTGTAACAAACCTTTGCAATACTCTAAATTTACTTCTATGTACTTTTGATTGTTTTGTATCTCACCTTACATTGCTACACTTGATTCTGAGATACCTAAAGTATACTCTCACAGCTATACTCAGTTTTGAACCCACAAGTGTAGCCTTGGTCTACTATGTGACATGATAAATGATTTTTGTATAGATTTCATGAATTGATTTGGTTGTTATCTTAGCTTAGATTTTATAACCAAAGCTTATATGTTGTTGATTATGTTAGAAAATGATAATGGTGTGTTTGTGGGAACATTCAACGATTGCAAGCACAAGTCACCTTAGGGGCATGGGCTTTGTGAAAGCTCTTGTTCCCTTGCATGTTTTCACTTTACCTTGAATGTGATTGATACCAGCAAGCGGGATCAACCACTTTAAGGTGGGGGCATATATTGTGGTTGATTATTTTATATATTGATGATAAAGCGTGTTTGCATATGCTTCCTTTTCACTGTAAGGCGTCTCCATGATGCAGGTGGGGTTGTGTATTTTATTTTATTTTGCGTATACCTCCTTTTCACTGTAAGGTGTCACCATGATGCAGGTGGGGTTGTATACTTTGAGCAGGCCTCCTTTTCACCATAAGGCATCTACGGATACGGGTGGGATGGCATTTTAAAACCCTTCTATATAAGGCAGGATTGTGTCTTCCCTTGAGCGGTTGCACATCCTTTTAAAGAAGACCTTTGCAGAGGTGGGGTTGGAACTTGAGTTATTCACCCTTAAGTGTGTCTTTGGCGGTTGTGGTAGCGTATCTCAACCATCAAGTGTGTTTGGCATGTCTTAGATAGTGGAGTATAGTGATGAGCTCCTCCCTATCACCTATGTTTGCCATGTATAAGACGTATAGTGTGTCGATGACATATTATATGACACTCATGTATTCTGTGTGTCGTCCATGTGTTTTATGTGTCTTCCTTGTGTATCTTGCATGTTTTTGTGTGGTTTAAAGGTGCATAGTGATGAGCTCTCTCCACGCCATGTGTTTGGCATGTTTTTGTGTGGTCTAAAGGTACATAGCAATGAGCTCCCTCCACGCTATGTGTTTTGTGTTAGGATTATTTATATAGTTGCTTAATCATGTCTTCTCTGTATATTGTGTGACTGTATTCATATCTTCTCTGTGTATTGTGTTCTTTCATTGTCTTCTCTATGTATTGTGTGCTTCTTTACTATATTCAATGTGTCTTGCATGACTATCAAGTATTTTCTTATGTTTGCCTAAGCTTGGGGGCTATAAATGGTCATTTAAACTTAGGGTGTGTCTTCATTCTTGTGTTTGATGTGTTTGATATGCTTTGACCATACTTTAATGCATATGCTAAATCATAAGATCATGCACACATTAAAGTGGGGGCTAAATGTTATAGAGTAAAAAGTGGACACATGCCTTTTTACCTCCTAGTTTAGCTCTTAGGTCCCCATGATTACATTATACATGCAAAATATTCATCTTGATGTAAAATCTCCTGAAACCCATGACAATTAGGAACTAGGGTCCCATTTTATGCCTTACCTCATACCAAAAAGGCACCTAGGGACTTGGGCACCCATGCCCAAGTCCTCCCTGATTGGTCAGGGAAAATTTCAAAGCATGTCGGCATACGACCTTTAAAAGGGTCTCTCCTTGTCGGTTCTTTTGATTTAATTTATGAATGTTAGTAGGAAAGCATATAATTGTGTTTTTGAATTCATTTGTAACTTAGATAGATATAGCAAACTTATGATATTAGAGAAAAGAGCATTCAAAGTACTCATTATGTTATTGTTGTAGATTTGTGTTTGTATTGTGTGTGTTGTTGCAGATTTGGAATCATCATCCATGTCCTTATAAGTTGAAGGATCTTCAATCTCCTAAGGGCTTCACCTCTGAGGTGATATCATTGTCATTTGAATAATTCTATCATAATTGATTTGTTTAGCCTCTACCCTGCTAGGGCACACACTCTCTATCTAACAATAGTGTTGGGAAGCTTAAATGCTATCCCAAGATTTGACTGAGGCAAATCCATAAACACCATAATCCCCAAACCCCTTTTTTTCTTATGTGTAGGTTACAGGTGCAAAGTCTGAAGAAGTGAAGGTACATGAAGGTTGTGTAAGGGAAAGAGTTCCAGGATCTGAAAGCGTTTTTAGAATATTCCACTACAGAAGACTTGGTCATCCACCCTATAGTCCTCCTGCTCAAACAGGTATTGAATTCGATATCAAGACACTCTCTATGACATTTCTCTAGTTTTGAGTTTTTGAAGATACTATCTTTCTAGACTTTGGTGCTTGTCCCGTGGTCCTTCGACTTTCCAGCTTCTGAGACATAGATTCTGATATCTCTCTGATCACTCTTGTGAAATTAGTTTTTAAATATCTGATCCACATCTCCTATTATGATTAGATCTTTACAAATCTAGGGTTTTATGCATTAGTTGACCTAGGGTTTGATAAAAGGTCTGATTAAAGCTAATATTTCCATAGAAAACAAGAGGACAATATCTATAGCCAAGTCCACCTCCCTTTGGTTGTGATTAAGCTTGGTCTTGTCCTTGAATGTTATTGTGGAAGAGGGTTTGATTTAGCGTGCACGCTAGCCTTCAACATTCATCTTTTTCACACAACAAAAATCCAAGGGGAATAGTATATAGGGTGGATAAACCTAGCTTTTAGAAGCTTTTCTACCTTAGCATAAACCAACAAAGCCACATTAGGATGCATTTTCTAAATCTTTTTCTTTAGCGGTTGAGTGTTAGGATAATGCACTTTGTTGTGGGTAACTAGCTTGGGGTCCAAGCCTGGCATGTCCTCATGGGTATAGGTGAAGACATCAAGAAATTCATGTAATAGATTAGAATGAGATGAACATTCCTCAAATGAGAGGCTTCCCTGATGTGAATGATTTTCTTAGGGTCATCCAGATCCATAGAAACTTTAGCAGTCTTACCTACCACAAGGGTGTTATGGTCTCAAGGATCAGGGTCATCTTGAGGGTCTCATGGAGAACTTGTAAGTGTAGGCGTATCACTAGCTAATGCAATAGACTCCCCAAAGTATGCTTGAGCATTAAAACAATAGGGAAAATAATGATCATGATGATACAAGGTACATGATCATAAACCCCTAGAAACTCCACAAGAGATTCATCCATAGAGAAAGTATCAAGGGGAGGAATGTAGGATGCTCTAGTGTTGATGATTAACTCAAGGTATAATATGATAGAGAAGATGACTCTAAGGATGAGGTGATCATGTTCACATGAAAATAATTTTAGGATGATGACCTAGGAGGTCTGTAATAAATACCTACCACAATGTGACATTCGTTGGACTCAATTTAGGGACCTTAATGCCTTGTTCTCTTTGACCCAAGTCACTATGTCTATAACCAGACTTCGCAAGGATATAAAAACCAGGCCCATAACATGATTGTAACTCCTAAAAAGGGGGATCAATGTCAGAGGCATGCTCAACATAAGAAGTACATTCAAACAATCCTTTATCAAAGGAAGTGGGTGCCTCCTTAGATTGGGATGTGGATGTTGTAATTGTGATTTTAGGAATGTCAAAATACAAAGGGTTTATCTTATACTCCCCAACAAAATAAGGTGTGAAATCTAGGGTGCCCCAATCATCATCAATCCATGTATTAGAAGAAGAGGGTGAATCTTTAGTGACATCTTCAATGGAAGTTGTGTTTTTCTATGAGGATAAAGTAGGAATAAAATTTTGGAGCACTGCTGAAGAATTATGCTTTTGTCCAAGTTTGATTGTTGACAATATTGTAATGGATCGGGATCTTCTTTTATTGTGAAATTTTTATTCCCATGGACAAATTTAATCGACTAGTGTAAATTTGTTGGGATGACACCCATGGCATGAATCCATGGCCTACCTAGGAGGAGATTATAAGAAAGGGCACCTAGCATCACATGCACCATAGTGGGTAGTGTGATAGGGTCCAACTCTATAGGAAAAGTGATGGTTCCAAGGGCTTGTTGACTTATGTTATCGAAGCCCTTAATTGATAAATTAGAAGGAGAAATACAAGTTGTATCAATGTTCAAATGGTTTAGCAAATATACCCCACAAACATTAAGACCAAAACCATTATCTATAAGGGTACATTTCACCACAATGGAATCTACACCAATAATGGTCAAGAGAGGTTTGTTATGTTTCTACATTTCAATAGAGGGTAACTCATACTATTAGAATGCTATGTCAATAGTATTGGTGTAAATGTAGTCTAAGAAGGCTACTACTTCATTTGTCCTAGTTGAAGATGACCCCTGAATTTTCTAGAGGGCTTCCTAAAGTATACCTAGACAAGCAAGAGAAGTTTGAACAAGATTCCAAAGGGAGACTTTAGTTGGAGTAGCATGCAATTTCTCAATGAAGTCATAATTCCCAAGGGTCTTTTGAGACACATGTGGAGACTAAGGTAAAATCAAAGTGGGTGTAGGAAGGGAAACATGAATAGAGTTTCTTTTGCCTATTACCACAGGTATTACAGGTATGAGCTACTACTTGATAGTAAAGAGGTACCGCATGATATTCAAGAAGAGCCTTAGGTGTTCTATACATTGTAGCTCTAGCAAATTGAGTTTAGTAATCAGGGGTCTAGGTGGGATAGGAACACACCTAATACTTATCATTGGTTTAGAAGGTTGAGAGTGTTGCAAGTATGAAGGTGAACCAGTGTTGTCATTGATGTCAACATACTCATATTGCATTGACAAGAAGGATTGGATGAGCAGTGTGCTGAGGATATTGAGAAAATTAGCCTCAGTCAGAAACAGTGAAGAATAGTGATGAGAAGAAGGCAAATGTATTGTATAGGTTGCGAACCGGAGGATGCGGATCAAAGGGTTTGTAGATATGTGTCCTGAGATGTTTTAGTTAAGATTTCATAGGTCCGCATGAAGATCTGAAGAAGTTATGGCTGTCTGTGTGGAATCAGTTCCGACAAGTGTTCAGAGGTGACAAAGGATCACAGAAAGGTCCGGTGAGGTCCGGAATTGTATAATCCTAATCTACGGATTAGAAGGTGTGTTTGGGATGTCCTTGTGATGTGTCATCTCAAGTTGTGTATGATTTTGAGGTCTGAAAGTACCTTTTGCATTGTGACAGTAGCAACAAACTATGTTCTTGAAGTTCCGGATAAGGAAGAGAAGAGATTCTAGTAAGTAGAGAAAGTGCGGATGTACCTGGTCATTCAGGCAGGCTTGTGAAGGTTCTTGGATCATGTTGAGGTTGTGTTGTTGGTCCGCATCGATGGTAGAGCCTGGAATTGAAGATATTCTTCCGGATGAAGTTCTTGTTTCGACTAGCCAACCGGATGAGTTGTTCATCCTGCGAATGTTCTTGTGGTGGCCGACCGGATGTGTTATTCATCTTGCAGATACTCTTATGGTTGTTTGCTGACTTAGATGTTTGTTCCTAAGTCGATGTCTTGTATAAATAACGGTTTGTGAGTTCATTTCACAGTGTGGATTGTGTGGATGAGTGGAGTATAGCAAAGAGAAGTACGAAGGGCAGAGCAGAGACTTTTGGGCTTAAATGGAACTGATCCAGACATGGTAGAGATGTCATTCTCCAGTTCAAGATTGTGATTCTTATCACTTTGTAGACAGTGTGTCTCCTTGTAGGCAGTGGGCCTCTTTGTGAGCAGTGTGCTCAGGCAGTGAGCCCTAATTGGCAAGTGCCATTCTTTTTCTTATTCTTCTAACAGAGAATAATCCTTGGGTTAATCACCCCGTGGTTTTTCCCTTAACCGGGTTTTCCACGTCAAAATCTTGGTGTTCAATGTGTTGATGTTTATCTGCTCTTGTGTTTGTGCATTATGCTTTCATGGATGATTAATTGATATACTGTTAACTAACAAAGAAGAATCAAGTGTTTAAAGTAGAGCAAGTTTTTATACAACTGATTCACCCCCCTCTCAGTTATATGCCCTAGATCCAACAATTGGTATCAGAGCCAAGTTCCTCTTAAAGGAGCTTAACCGCTTGAGGAGATCCAGGATGTCGTCATACAAGAAGGATAGTCTGAAGTTCGATGGAACCAACTTCACTCTCTGGAAAGGTCGCATGAAATGTCACTTGGAATGTATGGGAAAAGCATACTTGGCCATGGTCTCAAAACCATATGTACCTCCACAAGGCGGTCCGACAACTCTGAATGAAATCACAAATGCTGAAAACAATCTGCAGACCAAGGAAGCTCTACTAAGCGCATTGAACGACTCAGATCTCTCAAATGTTATTGACCTACCAACTGCATATGAGATCCTGACTAAATTGGAACTTCTATATGAAGGAGATGAGTTTGTCAAGAGTGCAAGGTTGCAAAGTCTGAAAGGGAAATTTGAAAGATTGAAGATGAGAGATGATGAAAACATCACTACCTTTATGCCAAGAGTGAATGAGCTGGTATGTGGAATTAGAAATGCTGGTGGAACTCTAGATGAAAATGAGATTGTTTACAAAATCCTCAGATCCCTTCCTGCTGCCTACAAAATCAAGGTTGCTGCCATTGATGAATTCAGAGCCCACACAACTGTCACAAGAGAACAATTGGCTGGCAAACTAGCTGCATTTGAAATGACCGAGTTTGGAGATGATCCTCCTAAGACTGAATCTGCTTTCAAAGCCAGTGCCTATGTAAAAGGCAAACAAAGATTTGATCCGGGTGAAAACTCTTCAAGGAAGATGTCATGGTATGATCAAGCAAGAAGAGACATGGAAGAAGAAGAAGCAGAAACAGCTCAACTTGAAGCCCTCATTGCAAAGAGACTGCCAAGAGGATCCGACAAGTATGAAGGAAAACTACCCTTTAAGTGCTTCAACTGCAATAAGATTGGTCATTTTGCTTCAAGATGTCCGGAAAGATCTGTAAGGTCTAATACTAACAGACAAAGGTTTCAAAAGAACTGCTATTATGTTCATGAAGAAGATGACAATGAAGGAGTAACAGATGATGAATCAGAACTAGGAAGCAAATCTAGAAATGAATGGGTGTTTATTGCCATCAAGGAAGAAGATTCAATATCCTCTGAATCTGTCAATCACAAGGTTGTGGAAAGACCTTTGGCTGCTCAAGTGGAAGAAAAGGATGATTGGGTCATTGACAGTGGATGTTCTCACCATATGACTGGTGACAAGAATAAATTCTTGGATTTGGAAAGGTATGAAGGAGGAATGGTAAAGTTTGGTGACAATTCTGCTGATAGAATCAGAGGTAGGGGAACTATTTCCTTTGATGGAAAGAGCAAAACAGGTAATGTACTATATGTTGAAGGATTGAAGCACAATCTTCTTAGTGTTGGTCAGTTAGTGGACAAAGGCTATGATCTCCAGTTCAAGAATGGAAAATGCAGAATCTTTACAAGCTCCAAAACTGAAATTGCATCCGATACTCAAACAAAAGGTAATATCTTTCATCTGGTTGGTTCAAATAAAAATTGTCTATTTGTTCAAGTTGATTAGAGTTGGTTATGGCATAGAAGAATGTGTCATGTAAATTTTGATAACATCATCAAGATAAGCAATATTCAGGCTGTAAGAGATCTTCCAAAATTGATGAAACCTACAAATAGTTTGTGCAAAGAATGTCAGCTAGGTAAACAGAGCAGAGTCTCCTTCAAAAGCAAAGATCAGTCCTCTACCGGATTGTTGGAATTAGTACATACTGATTTCTATGGTCTGACAAAAATCAAGAGTCTGCAAGGTGATAGATATTTCATGTTGCTAATTGATGATCATTCCTGGATGATGTGGGTTACCTTCCTAAAGGAGAATTCAGAAGCCCTTGAGAAGTTCAAAATCTTCAAAGCTATGGTAGAGAATCAAACCAGATTGAAACTAAAGTGTCTAAGGTCTGATAGAGGTGGTGAATTTACATCTGGTGAGTTCATTGACTTTTGTGAGAAGCAGGGTATAAGGAGACAATTGTCTACTCCTAGGACTCCACAGCAGAATGGAGTAGTTGAGAGAAAGAACTGGACCATCCAGGAAGCTGTCAGGACAATGATGTTGGAAGCAAATGTCCCTCAAATGTTTTGGAAAGAAGCTATCAGCATTGCAGTCTACACTCTCAATCGAGTTCAAATCAGAAACAACACCGGTAAGACCCCCTATGAACTCTGGTTTGGCATCACTCCTACTATGAAGTATTTCAGAGTATTTGGTAGCAAGTGTTATATTAAAAGAGATGAAGATCTAGGAAAGTTTGATGCTAGAAGTGATGAAGGAATTTTCTTGGGTTACTCCACTCAAAGCAAAGCATACCGGTGTTACAATAAGAGATTGAGGAAGATGATAGAAAGCACTAATGTAAAAGTTGATGAAGGAATTGAGAAGCCCTCAAGATTTTATGAGTTTGACGAAGATGATCAAGATGGTGTTCAGGTTCAAGGAACTCAATCCTCTCCGGTAAGTCAGAGTCAGCCTGATCTGGTAAATCAGGAAGAAGAGATAGGTCTGAGTGAGCCTGATCAAGAAGCAGCAGTACAGGATACTCCCAAAATTCCAAGGTATGTAAGACAAAACCACTCTGAAGATCAGATCATAGGTGACAGAAACAAAGGTGTGCAAACTAGAAGGAATGTTGCTCAAAATCAGGATGAATGTTGTCTAATTTCAAAGATTGAACCTAAAACAATAAAAGAAGCTTGCAATGATGAAAACTAGACCAAAGCAATGGAAGATGAATTGAGAAAAATTGAGAAAAATCATACTTGGGATCTTGTTCCCAGACCAAGAGACAGGAATGTGATTGGAACCAAATGGGTCTTCTAGAACAAATTGAATGAAGCTGGTGAAGTAATTAGAAACAAAGCTAGATTGGTCTGCAAAGGCTACTCTCAAATAGAAGGAATTGATTTTGAAGAAACCTTTGCTCCGGTGGCAAGAATTGAAGCAGTCAGATTACTCCTTGCATTTGCTGCCTTCAAAGACTTCAAGGTATATCAGATGGATGTCAAGTCTGCCTTCCTAAATGGTGATCTGGAAGAAGAAGTTTACATTGAACAACCGGATGGATTTCAATTGTCTGATAATGATGATATGGTCTACAAGTTGAAGAAAGCTTTGTATGGATTGAAGCAAGCCCCAAGAGCATGTTATGATAGGTTGGATAAGCATCTTGTGTAGATTGGATTCAACAAAGGTACTGCTGATAGTAACTTATATTTCAAAATTGATCATGAAAACATTTTGATTGTTGAAGTATTTGTGGATGATATCATTTTTAGAGGAAGAGATAGTATGTGCAAAACTTTTGCAAATCAGATGAAAAGTGAGTTTGAAATGTATATGCTTGGTGAAATGAATTTCTTCTTGGGTCTGCAAATTACTCAAACAAAGAAAGGGATCTTCATTTCTCAGACCAAATATGTAAAAGAATTATTGAGGAAATTTGGTATGGAAGATTCAAAGCCAATGAACACTCCTATGGCAACCAGATGTAAGTTGAGCAAAGATGATGACTCTCCAAAGGTAGATTAGACTAAGTATAGATCAATGATTGGTGGATTGTTGTATCTCACTCAGACTAGACCAGATATAATGCAGGTTGTTGGTCTTGTGGCAAGATTCCAGGCTGATCCTAGAGAATCTCATGTTATGGCAATCAAAAAAAATTTTAGGTACTTGAAAGGAACAGTTGAGTATGGTCTATGGTACCCTAGAGATCCGGATTTCTCTCTTCATGCTTACACAGATGTAGATTGGGCAAGAGATGTGGATGACCGGAAGAGCACCAATGGTGGAGCATTCTTTTTGGGAAAGAGATTGGTTTCTTGGCTAAGCAAGAAACAAGACGCAATATCTCTGTCTACAACTGAAGTAGAATACATTGCAGCAGCAGGTAGTTGCACTCAAATCTTATGGATGAAGCAGATGCTAAGAGACATTAAAGTTGAATATGAGGAGCCTATCACAATTTTATGTGATAATTCAAGTGCAATTAATATTTCTAAGAATCCGGTATTGCATTCTAAGACTAAGCACATATCTATCAAGTTTCACTTTTTGAGAGAACAATTGAACAAGGAAGAAGCTAGATTGGAGTATGTTCCCTCCAAGGATCAGATTGCAGATATCTTTACTAAACCTCTTCCCAAGGACTCTTTTGAATATCTCCGAGAGAAGTTAGGGGTCATGGCCCCTCCGGTAATGAATTAGGATGCACTGATGTGCATCAGTCCGGTGGATATCACAGTTATATCTTGTGATCTGGATTGATGATGGGGAGCTGCTACTAAGAGGGAGCAGCTGGTATGATTCTGATGTGTAGAATTGCAAGTATGAGCCCTTTGCCATTGATGTCAAAGGGGGAGAGAAGACATGTGAAAAACAAGTGGCTGTTAATCAAAGGGGGAGCAGTAAATGAGGAGAAGACATGTTGTTGATAGGGGGAGCTGTGACAGAAAGGAGAAGTTCTTGTCTTGATGGTTTTTCACATCATATGTTGCCATCAATGACAAAGGGGGAGATTGTTGCAAGTATGAAGGTGAACCAGTGTTGTCATTGATGTCAACATACTCATATTGCATTGACAAGAAGGATTGGATGAGCAGTGTGCTGAGGATATTGAGAAAATTAGCCTCAGTCAGAAACAGTGAAGAACAGTGATGAGAAGAAGGCAAATGTATTGTATAGGTTGCGAACTGGAGGATGCGGATCAAAGGGTTTGTAGATATGTGTCCTGAGATGTTTTAGTTAAGATTTCAGAGGTCCGCATGAAGATCTAAAGAAGTTATGGCTATCTGTGTGGAACCGGTTCCGGTAAGTGTTCAGAGGTGACAGAGGATCACAGAAAGGTCCGGTGAGGTTCAGAATTGTATAATCCTAATCTGTGGATTGGAAGGTGTGTTTGGGATGTCCTTGTGATGTGTCATCTCAAGTTGTGTATGATTTTGAGGTCTGGAAGTACTTTTTGCATTGTGACAGTAGCAACAGACTGTGTTCTTGAAGTTCCGGATAAGGAAGAGAAGAGATTCTAGTAAGTAGAGAAAGTGCGGATGTACCTGGTCATTCAGGTAGGCTTGTGAAGGTTCTTGGATCATGTTGAGGTTGTGTTGTTGGTCCGCATTGATGGTAGAGCCCGGAATTGAAGATATTCTTCCGGATGAAGTTCTTGTTCCGACTAGCCAACCGGATGAGTTGTTCATCCTGCGAATGTTCTTGTGGTGGCCGACCGGATGTGTTATTCATCTTGTGGATACTCTTATGGTTGTTTGCCGACTTAGATGTTTGTTCCTAAGTCGATGTCTTGTATAAATAACGGTTTGTGAGTTCATTTCGCAGTGTGGATTGTGTGGATGAGTGGAGTATAGCAAAGAGAAGTGCGAAGGGCAGAGCAGAGACTTTTGGGCTTAAATGGAACTGATCCAGACATGGTAGAGATGTCATTCTCCAGTTCAAGATTGTGATTCTTATCACCTTGTAGACAGTGTGTCTCCTTGTAGGCAGTGGGCCTCTTTGTGAGCAGTGTGCTCGGGCAGTGAGCCCTAATTGGCAAGTGCCATTCTTTTTCTTATTCTTCTAACAGAGAATAATCCTTGTGTTAATCACCCCGTGGTTTTTCCCTTAACCGAGTTTTCCACGTCAAAATCTTGGTGTTCAATGTGTTGATGTTTATGTGCTCTTGTGTTTGTGCATTATGCTTTCATGGATGATTAATTGATATACTGTTAACTAACAAAGAAGAATCAAGTGTTTAAAGTAGAGCAGGCTTTTATACAACTGATTCACCCCCCCCTCTCAGTTGTATGCCCTAGATCCAACAGAGAGGCACCTTGAATAATGATTTTTAGTTTTTGATCCTAGTTAGTAGTGTGTAAAGCAAAAATTGAATTAATCATGTTTTTATAAAAAAAAATTGTTGTCAAAGGGGAAGAGGATTCATCATGCGTGAAGTCCTCAAGGGATTCATCTATCATGTCAAAATCTTCTTGGGAAAAGGGTTTGTAAGACATGTTTTGGGATAGATCAAAATGTTTAAAAGGTGTTCATGTCAGGTTCACCAGAATGTAGCACATAAGATAACAACTCAGCCTCAAGAGTTGCACCCCCTAGATAAAGTGATCTTACATAGGACACTACTCTAGAATGTCTAGCTTCAATCTTAAGGAAAGAAATTATGTTGAATTCTTACAAAACTACCCTCGATATTTTAGAAATGTTAGTAACTAGAAAATACAACTTTCCTAAGCCAAAAGTAGTAATCGAATAAAAAAGAAATGTTATTTTTAGAAAAATTAGAGGATATTTGGAGAAACAAAAATTAGAACTAGAGACAACACTAATAGAACCTATCACCAAAAGGAAGGAGCCTCGGCCATGGATGCCAACACATCATGCTATCATCTATACGGAGCAGTACAAACAACATAATCTAGATACTCCAGTCTGCAGTTCCTCAAAGACTTCGTATTCAACCAATGAGGTTTCTTGATAATCCTACATAGCAAAAATAAAGGAAACACAAGCATAATATCCAGATGATAAATAAAAACATACAAATAAAATGGTTAATCTATTGAAATATTGACAAGAAAACTTTAGCCAAACCTCTATGTGTTTGATCCCCACCAAGTGACCCACTTCTGAAAGAATTGAAAGAAGATTGGGACTACTAAGGAGTTTTCTAGAAATGGTCAAACCCCTTCTTTGGCCTTTCAACCTCCACAAGCAGTCAAATGATAAAGATGTTGAGTAAAGTGTGTGCACCTATCCTAAGTGTGTCTAAGAGCTAGGATGCAATGACACAGTGTACTAGGAGCACCTCCTTGGTCTACAAGGAGGATATTGGGCCTAGTGTGGGGATGGGTTAACTAAAATGGTAGCCTATACCAAATGATCTACAAAAGGATAACAAGGGGATTGCTTGAGTAGTTCTAAAAATAGGGTTGATTCATCGCTTGTGCAACAAGATCAACCAAATGATGGAATGAATGAAACTATCAAGAACAAATCACTTTCTATTGCAATATGATAAAAAAAACACCAAAGGATTCGCTACCTTATTCAAGTAGTTTTCATTGTTGAAGATGGGAAGGGTTTCTAGAGAGCAATCTATTGTTTACCATCTACTAAGAGCACCTTCAATGGTAGGAAGAAAACTGGAGGAATATTTGGGGGAAGCCTAAACTTCTGTAGTGGAAAAATTATCTTAGTAATCACTTTGAATAATTTGCACAATAACTGCATGAAACAACTAGTAGCAGAAGAGAAGATTACAAGACTATGGGGTAGTAAGGTAAGAGAGAATCCTATCTATTGTGAGAAATCTATGGAGAACAATCAAAGCTTTTGATAGCTAGTCTACAAGCATTCTGTGAATCAAAGTCTTCTAGTGAGAGGGATCTTCTAGATCATAGTCATGTCTCTTCATTGTCCTTATCTTGTGGTCAAGCGCAGGCTAAGGATCACAAATGCACATTTGTGAGAGTGTTACAGCCATCGAGGGTCATTATGAGGTAGTGGCATGAGTGAGTAAGGCACATTTGGAGATGTTGTGTGACACAGAATGCCACTGTGTCCTACTAGTGTCTAGGGAGAATTTGCTCAAATTTAACACACGTGCCTAGAAAAATGTCTACATTAATGCTCTAGTACATATTTTATAGAAACTTGCTCTAGGTGAACTAATTCAAGATTAAGTCTAAATGGTTCTAAGACATGTTGCGGGAATTGATGCTAAGGTAGGTGCAAAACATGACATGAAATTGCAAGGTATGCAATTTTTGACATTACAGTCGAAAACTCCAATTTTTTGAATGTCTTAGTGAGTGGTGGGTCCCATCATCACTAGAAGTAGCCGTTAGAAATGACATAGGATAAAACATCCTGTTAACTTTTGTTCTCCGTCCCATTAAGCTAGTTAACGTGCCATCTTCCATCATCATACTATGGTATAGTATGTTAGCATGTTAACATAATTCTTAAACATGTTGTTTTGTACGGAGAATAGTTACTACCAGAAAAGAGTCCCAGGATTCAATGGTAATCCATTCTAAATCTGGATGTTCCCACCACATTGTTTAAAACTTGAAGGCAACTTTCGAAGGAAAGCAATTCTTTCATATAAATGTGATCCTAATTCTACACCAAGTTTTATAGTTTGCCACATCCATTAAATATTCAGACCTCAAAGTCCTTTACTTCCCTAATTCAACCTCTTATAAAAATTCCAATATTACAATTGAGGGAATAAAATATCGCATTCGTCATGACCCTAGACCTTAAAAATCAAATCCTAATGGATAACTCATTTCATATGAATCTGGAACTGATATCTTATTGTACTGGACATATAAAACCAATGGGCCCGCCACCTTTCCTTACGTTGATCACCACGCATTCTCATGTCAAACTACTGTTCATTCCACCTATCTTAAGATTACACCACTTGATATTCTGGAAGTTTTGGAAGTCAAAAACCAGACTTTTATGCCAATTTTATTAGAAAAAGTTTACAAAATGAGATCAGATTTAGGGTGAAGATCGCAGCATATGATCGTAATTCCCACTTTATCCTATGATGAATAACCAGATGTAATTTTATTTTCAAACTAGGAAAATGAAAGACAGGGTCCACTTGTATTTTAACATATACTCCCAGATGTTTGAAGCGATGTCAAAGATTTGAAGCCATATGGAATAATCTCATATAAGTTTGTGTGTCAAATGTGAAGACACCATAACTATTCTTTCAACAAAACGACATGAATGAAATATAGGGTCCACTTCTGTTTTAACTTATACTCTCATATGTTAAAGATTTGAAGCCACACGGAATGATCTCATACGAGTTTATGTGTCAAATGTGAAGACACCATAACTACTCTCTCAACAAAATGGCATGCGAACACTATAACTAGCACTTGCACCCATAGGAGGTTCAAGGAATACGCCGATAGGAAACCGACAACCTTAGAAAAATTCCCGGCGAGAATTTAACGGCGTGAGACAATTCCGAGCACTATAATGCTCACATATTGGTTTAAGTTTATTTCTCGACTCAGCAAGTTGTCGATGTCACTTAGAGTCTTTTTAACGTGTTTTTAATGTCAACCTAGTCGTTTTTGTGAAATTGACATCATTAAGGTTGAATGTTAGTCATTTTTCGACTAAGGTGTTCTTTTTGGCCGAAACATCATTCTTTGCATCATAAATGAGAATATGTTTGCATTTGCATTGACGTAGTTGGAAGAAATTTTAATTGTGTTTCTTGTAGAAAGTTTTAACGTCGAATTTTCATATTTTATCAAAGTGAAACCGACTCGATTTTCACTAATACGTGAAAGGGGAGATTTTCTCAACCCAATCACATGTTGTGTGTAACGTAAGAGGCAATATAAGTATATGTTACATTGTTATAATCTATATCGTTAATAATAGCTATGTTATTAGACTAAAACAATGTAATAATAGTGATCTATTATAAGTATGTAGAGGATAAATATGATATGAACAAATGGATTTGGACTAGACTTAATTAGCAATGTAATAATCAACGTTGGCAAATCTCTAAACTACTATAATTTACTTACAGCATTTTCATAGTGATTAATTTGATACCAAAAACTTCTAAACAAATATTTATTAGAAGTACTCTCAAATTAATAAAAAATAATATTAATGATGATGGTGGATGAGGTGTAAAGCAATAAGGTTGTAGTGTGGTGTGAAAAGTTAGGTGTTTCTTGTCTTAAGTAGTTGAGTTTTGATAGTGAAAAATGTTGGAAGCATGTTCTCCCAACATGGGGTAAGGACTAGGAGTGCCATCTCACCAAGAGAATATAACACATGGGGCAAGAGTTTCTTATGACTTGTAATGAAATTGGTTTAGAAAGACTCGCAAGAGGAACCGGGTCATTCTATAGTAGAGGCAAAGCATGGGCACGAGGAGGATAAGAACATTATAAACAACAAATATTAAAATGAAGTTAAAATATAACATTAAATAAAACTATTAATATAAAGCTAAATAAACTTGGAAAAGGATGAGCATGGTCTTCATTATTAAAATGACATTTGATGGCCAAAAATTGATCACCAAAACTCAAACCTTCTCAAGAAACACACAAATCCTTCTCAAACAACAAATAATCATCAACAGTGAAAGGCAAGCTACTAAAAAATAAAAAATTATCATCAAATTTTGCTATAATATCGGGGCCTATTGATTTTTTATAATAGCTAGTCATTGCTTACTGACATTAAGCTCTTGGAAACACACTCTCACATTATTGTGAAATATTAGATTTCTCACGACTCATAGATATCCATGTAGTTGTATTTAATTATTGACTAGAATATCATGGAATATCAGATCTCTCTTGAATGTTTATATTATAATCAAAGAACGCCTTTGATACACAACTCTTTTCCATGTTGTGTCACCCACAATTATGTAATCCCCCGCTCTATATATAGGAATGCATATCGCACTACTCTTAATTGTCCTTTCCAAGCTCTATCAAATCTCTTCCCCCTTTTACAATTTGTCATCATCTTTATCTCTAGATGTTTAGTCTTGCTGTGCAGAGAGCTTTAAAGAGATGATTGAATAGAGTCTTTCTCACATCTTCTCCAAGCTAGACCTCAAAAACACATGATAACACTAATGGCTTTAGCAAGCAAGTTTAGTTGTGGGAGGTTTGTATTATTCCATCATAGAGTTGGATCTAAAGAGGAGGGCTTACTATTGATAGAAAGAAAATAAAGGATTCAACCCAAAATTTCATATATTGAACTCAGCCATACAAATGTTTCAACTCCAATCACACATTCCCTTGCCATATCTACTTGAAGATTGCAAATGGCAGCAGTCATATGGAGCCCTTTGATCATAAAATTCCTAGATGGATTCAAATGGAATATGGTTTTCATTTTGTACTTGATTGTAACTCGGGTCTTTGCATTAGGTCTTAGCCACAGAAATGTGTTGTTCTTTCTAATCTCTTTAAACTTTACACCTAGCTTGGCGACCAAGACATGAGTAAGCGGCATGAGCTCATGAGTTTCGTTAGTCTAAAGCAGTCTGCTGATAATTTCTAAACTTATTAATGATTACCATATTTAGAAGAAGTTCATAATAAATGAGATATAACCATTTGAATGAATATGGTTTTTTATGTAATTTTCATTATTCTTATATTTAAGATTTTATTTTATAGATATATTGTTGGGTGAATTGATGATTGTTTGATCCTATGTGCATGTATTAAATGTGTTTGGATCAAAATATTTTAAATAAACAATGTTCTCTTGAGCAATTGAAGCTCGAATGATATCCTACATGTAATGAACAACTACTAGATATGGCATGCGGCCACCAACATAACACTTAGTACATAAATGATCTCGTGGTATTTGCATGCAAGGTTAAGTATACTTAGAAAAAATTGGTCCATAGCCCACAAGTCTAAAGATTACCATGTCATTTCTATGTTCTTCTATAGTTTACAATCAACTCCTTTAAATGCTTCATTTTTTTATATTGTAGAAAATGCTTCATTTCAAATATGATAGGAGCTCAAAACATGCTCACTAATATTCATCATGTAATAGTTTGGGAAAATGACCACCCATTCATGAAAAAAGAAAAAGCTATAGTTATATTGAACATTGAAGTTTCTTTTCAAATGATAGATTATTGATGTTTTACCACAACGTGAAAGCTAGATTTAGTCCAAATTATTAACAAGAGTGAAATTGAACATCACTATACCTCATCATCTTCAATATTAAATTGAATAACATAACGAGCATTAACTCTAATTTTTCTTGTAAGAAAAAAAAAACTATAGTATAGATTTTGTCATGTGTTTTAAGGACCTCCTTTGCTATTTTTCAAGTGGAAACCACCACTATAGTTTTAATGCCCATAGATAGGCTAATGAGAGGTGAATGAGAGGCCCCTATTTGTTGAGACAAGGCTCATAAAGCCTCATTTGAAATAGGTTTACCACAATAAGCCACCCAAGAGGTCTAGGAGGAAGAGAAAGTGTGCTCTTCATCTTCCTTATCTTCCTTACCACAATAATAATACACCTAACAATAATACATTAATACATTGGACGCTATGGCACAAAACTGATTCACCAATTGGTTATCCATCATAGATGGCATTTCTTAATAGACACTCACAAGTAAAACACCTATAAAGACACATATCTCTGCATAGTTGCTTACTGTCTATTACTGTCTTCACTAGTATTTAGAAGCTTTATAGGGTAGACTTGAGCTCTAATGAAAATTTGTGGCCTTCCTAAAGTGAAGTCTTAGTCTTAGCCATGTGGTGTAGGAAATCTTCTCCAAAATTGACTAATTGATTGATATAGGTCTCATAGAAACTTGTGTCTAATATAAATTAGATAAGCTTTATAGGGTAGACTTGAGCTCTAATGAAAATTTGTGGCCTTCCTAAAGTGAAGTCTTAGTCTTAGCCATGTGGTGTAGGAAATCTTCTCCAAAATTGACTAATTGATTGATATAGGTTTCATAGAAACTCGTGTCTAATATAAATTAGATATAAATACAACTATAACCCTTCAAAATTTTTGATGGTACGAGAAAAAAATATATTAAACAACATATCTTATTTGAAACTTTTAGAATTTTTGACATAGAATTTAGTTCTAATTATTCTTTTAGTGCTTTGTGATAAAAGTTATTGCTCTAATTCTCATCCTACAAACAATCCACTTAATAAATTGCATACATATTGTACCATTTCCTATATAAATAAAAACATATTGTACCATTTCCTATATAAATAAAAACATACTATACCAAATTTATCTAACTTCAACAAAAATTTGAAAAATTATCAGCTTGCCCATTGAACCTATGGGTCCAATTGCTAGTACTAGCACTTGCACCCAGAGGAGGTTCAAGGAATACGCTAATAGGAATAATCGACGAGTTTAGAAAAATTTCCGGCCTGAATTTCTTTTACGACGTGAGACAATGTATCTATCCGCGTATTCCTTGAATAGTTTATTAAAAGAACATTTGAAAACCTGCATATTCCTTGAACAATTTATTAAAAGAACATTTGAAAAATCATTATTTTATTGATTGGATTAATTAAATAAATGATGATTGTTTTATATAAATGATATTGTTTTATATGTGCAGCATTATTAACGGAATAATAGATTGTTTTAAATGTGCAGCATTATTAACCAATTTTGAAAATTTTTGGGCACAATTTTTACGGTGTGAGACAATTCCGAGCATTATAATGCTCACAACCATGTCCCCTTTGGAGTAGGATGGATTCCTCATTTACCCATACAGTTCAACATCGGACCAGGTCATTTATATTGCTGTTTCTCCACTTGTTCTAACACAAATGAAAATATTGTTCTAATCTGCTAAACTTTCTGATATTCAAATAAACTCAACTTTTATTTACTTGATAATAATTGGTGATCTCAATTAACTAATGAAGTCCGTTGATACTGTTTTAGAGCCACGTTTGATTCCCCAACCTTTGATTTCCACAGTTCGGAACGCCCTGGCTTAAAAAAAATGACTACAACCTAGCTTAAAGTAAATAGGAACAATATAAAGGTGAATATGATACAAAAGATAATGGTTTCAGAAAGACCTCTTTCAAGAAATTTCTCCATTACTAAAGCTTCTTAATGTCATTTAAGAAACACCCCTGCCTATAAAGAAGATGACATCCATCATATAGATTATACAGAGCAATTATGTTAATACCACATAGTTAACCGTCTGAATCTTTTCTCATCGAATTTGCTACCACATAGTACCGTTTTAATCATTTCTCAATCCAATTGGAGGGACTAATTAAAAAGCAACAAAACTTATGCCAGTAAGTTACTTACATGTGCATAAAAATTGATTCACTCCATACCACCATCAATGTTCTTGTTCAAGCCTTTAGAATGACGTAAACCCCTTCACGCCATAACAACCAAAAATATAAAATGTATTATTTTCCGTAAAACCCCTATCAAGCCACATGGAAAATAAATATTTGAAATTACTTTCCGCAAAGTCAAATTTTATGTTAATTAGTATCAATCTGCCAAAAAATTACAACTCAGCTTGCTTCACATCAATGATCATGATGTAGCCCTTCAATCCCATAAAACAAAACTAACTAATTTTGGTTCCATACAAAAACCACTGCAATAAAATGATCGCTGCAAATTGGCCAATTGTATAGGGGATTAAAGAAACAGATGTTGAGGGAGAGATGGGACTCATCTTACAGTTGTCTTCGAAACATTTAAAACCTGATGATTATGGTTGGCCTCTTGATCTCCTCCCTTGAGGAGGGCTCACCTCCGCCTTGGATCAAGCTATAAATGAACATCACCACCTCCCCTGCATTTGGTCAGACTTACACCTCCATGGGACGAAGGCCACAAGCCCTTGGTTAGAGGAGATCTCCTAAAGACTAAAATCTTTCCCAAACAGAAGTTAAGATAGAATAAAAACTCAGGCCACGCGTCCTCCCTAACATTCATAAATGAAATACTTATAACTCAGTTTACTTCACATCAATGGTCGTGGTGATACCCTTGAATGCCATAAAACAAAACTATCTAATTTTGGTTCCATTCAATCTTCCATACAACAAAAATAATACCCCACGCTATGTCCTCCCTCTAACATTCATCGATGACCTGTTAACTCCAGTCAATCTTTCATTAAATTGCAAGTAAAATATTCACCACAGTGATGCAATGAAAAAACATTAGGGGGAGAGACACATAATCTGCCTGACCTTCGTGAAGCTTACATAACATTGTTGTCAGGGCCAGAGAAAAGCTTAGGATGCTTAGGGTTTAAACATATTTCTGTTGAACGGCAAAATAAAAAAATTAAAAAACAAAAAAAATCATCGTCTTAGAGAGATGATAAAGCCTAAATCATACTAAGATCTCTCATAAAATAAATAAATAAAACGATTCAAACAAAGAATTTATTTACCACCATACAGCCCCATCAATATCAACTAAACCATTAATCATCCTAGCGTCAGAAGCTAGTGAGCCCAGCTGCAAAAAATGCAGAAATGGCCATCCACACAACTACCAGACTGTAGAAAAGACCGATATCTACACCCACAGATGACTGGGCTGCAAAATTATTGTTTGAGATATAGGATTGGAGATGGTAGATATTTATAGGGGAGCTTTGATTCTTATGAAAGAATCAAACCATCAAAATGAGGCAGTGGAAGCTAATGTACGGCTGTAGTGTTATCTTCTTATCTGCGAGATGTCAAGTGACCTCCGCTGACTCTTTGGATTCATGTAATTTTTGGCTGTTCCATTCAAACGGTGTGCAGTTTTTAGATGTTCTAGATATTTTTTAAATGGTGTTCTACAAGTGCACAACGTCATTCTCAATGCACATTTGATCGTTGAAAATTTCTCGGCGTGACTTTTATGGCGTGAGACAATTCCGAGCACAATAATGCTCACAACTAAAAGCCTATCGGCTAATAATGGCTATTGACTGTTTATCCACAGTTTGAACCTTGTTTCACAGATTCTTTTTTTTTTTAATCTGCTGCCCATCAATTAAAAGTGGACAATTTTATTTTATAACACTATAAAACATTTTCTGAATTCGCCAATGCTAAAAAAGGCAAATTAACCCTTGGCTTTCATATGCTTTTCTACAACTGTATTCCCTACCCTCTATATTACCAAATTTGAATGTTTAATTTTTGTCATGTTTTGAAACCCCTTCCTTGAGTAACAAACATTGCATAGGTTGTTCCATCTCTATAATAAATGATAGATTAAATCAACAAAAGAATTTTAAAAAATCATAAATATTGTCTAGGGAGATGCAATTTCTTGACCATATGCAAGAGGCTAATGTGGATTTGTTGTATAATATTGATTTTGTTAATCATTTTTTTCTTAGGAGGAGATGTTGAACTCTTTTTTTTCAATAGATGCTGACAAAATTAATGCTCTCAACTACCACAAACACCTGTTAAGATTGGAGGCCTTGACTGTTATGACAATACATTGTGGTTTGGTAGTGTTGTTGAACCTTGAGATGCAACAATGTCTGAACATAGGAGAAACAATAGACACTATATAATTGAATGAACTAAACAAGGCACTTGTTTCTGACAACTCTATAGAGCTTAACCTACCACCTTGGTGATGGGTTCACCTTATGTGGGTGCATTTCTTAGACAAATTAATCTTCCACTGTCACAATGGTTGCCCCAAGTTCATTAATGAATGAAGATGCAAAAGAAGAAGCTTGAAGTTATCATACATTTTGTATCAATGTATCAGAACTTTCTTTGTGTTTCTAAATTATCTTGTTTGGTTTTACAATATATTGTTTCATAAAAATTACTAGGCTTTGTTGACTATAGTTATTTATTTTTATATACATTATAAGAAAGTTATTAGAAACTTAAAATAAATGGATTGCAACTTATTTGTTAATTTGATTAGTCACTCCTTGATATCTTATATTTACTTGTTAATTTTTTATTTTTATTTTGGATTGAAGGTAGTTTAATCATATTATCAAAAAAATATATATGTGACATTACAAAATGTGGTCAAGATGGCCTTCAATTAATCAACAATCCAGTAGCAGTATGACCTAATTACATCTTACAAAAAGATCCAGCCTATACAAGATTATAAGTATATCAATCCAGTATCAAATGAACAAAAGATCTAGCCTATTCAATATTATATGCTTATAATTACTGCTTATATCATCTCGTATATGCACTATTCATCTAATGTAGAAGGAACTAGTTCAAGAACACTATCTGAGGAAGCAGTCTCTGGTTCTAGAGCAGCATGCCCCACCCCCAAATAGTCCATATAGATCTTCGCTTCCTCTAGTGCAAAAGTGATATATGGTGGCCTGAGATTAACTTGCTGGTGCTCCTTGTGAGCATATCATCAACACTTGCCTCGAATAGATGAAGACCTTGAATTCTATGAAGCACATCTTCAAGTCTATCTTCAAAAGACTTTTTGGCTCTTTCAAAGCTAGCATCTTTCTTTTCAGCCCAGAATGGGACAAGACCATTGGAAGAAGTAAGACCAATATCTGCCCCCACAGACATCTAAGTCAACTAATCTTCAACAACAATAACCACCTACACATATATGTCAAAATGTGTGAGTCTACAATTAGACTCAGTAAGAGTTCTAAGCCTGCCTTGAAAATGATCCTCATTTCTCAACTTCCACAATGTCCACAAAATTTCAGTAGATAATACTAACCAAAAAACTTTATGCTTAGCACTAAGCCCTACCAAATGACCAAATATAATACCTTTATATTTACAGTATTCATGATATTTCCACAGTCCATATTGATAGAGTCGTAGTGCTTCTGGTAAACCTGTGTGTTGCTTTTTTGCCTCAAAATGTTTTGAATCACACTCCATGATCCATCATCAGGAAGAAAAGAAGGAGAGTAACTGAATTGAAATTACAGAAAGAGTTTCTTAAAAGGATACAGAAGGGTTGGGTGTGGATTACAATGACAGTCTAGGGTAAGGAGACCAAACTTAGAGAGGCTAAAAATAGCTAGGAGAGAAAGAAAGAAAACTAGGAGGCAAAAAAGCAACACATAGGTTTAGCAGAAGCACTACGACTCTATTTATATTTATAGTCAGATAAGGACCAGCTGGGAAGATTATACAGAAACATATTCCACATTTGTAATGCAAAGGGACAGTCAATAAAAATATGATCACAACTTTCAATAACATTACATAGCCTACACATGGGTTTATTATAACTAATTGGAAATTTCTTTAATCCCAATAACCATCTAAAGAATCCCTTTTTAGGTTCCAAATACTTAGACCAAAATGACAAAAAGCAAACCCTAGGGTCCTTCATACTATGTTCACAGTCCCATGCCTTAGCACAATGATCAAAGATCTCATGAGAGTCACAAAGCATCTTATAAATTCTTTTGGCTACACCACCTATCAAAGAACCTCCATCCTTCCATCTTAGCTTGTTCAACCATACCTACACATCCAAGAATCTTGGCTGGCCAGAGATAGCTGAGCAGGCAGCCACTAACATAGAGTAAGTTCTTTTCTGAGAATCACTCAAACCAAAATCTTTTTTCAAATCCTCCCAACTTTTCATTCCAGGGGAATTGGATAAATCTTCAAAAGAGACCAATCCTAGCTTATGCCACTTATGCCCAAAACACCCTTGAATAATAGCCAAAGGTCTCTCCTTGTAATCTAGAGACCACCATATGGAACTATGTATACCCCTTTGTACAATGCCTTCATCACACTCAGAGATAATCACTAAGTGTCTACAACCTTCCCAAGCTCTCCAAATGGATTCAAATACCACTGTGCCAAATGACTTTACTTTGAATTTACCAAACAAAATGTCCAATGGATGCAAGTTTTTCCAGCTTGGAGTAGCTTTAGGATAGGACAACTTGATGTTGTTTCTTACAAGAACTTTCCATGGTTCAAATCCTTCAAAGGAGTTAATAATCCATTTTTCCACTAAGGCAATCCCATGCAACTTCAAGTCTTTCAGGCCTAATCCTCTGTTCTCCCTACTAGAGCAACACCAATTCCATTTTACTTGGTGTTTCTTGCAAATCCCTTTACCATCTGACCAAAGAAAAGACCTAATTTCTTTTTGAATTTTTTCAATCTGCAAATTGGAAAAGAGCCACATTGATGCATAGTAAACTGAATAAGCTAAGAGGATTTTTTGACAGACTTGAAATCTACTAGCTAGGGTCAGATCCTGTATGTTCCAACTTTTAAGCTTAACTTCAATCTTTGAAAAAAGACAACTCCACATCTGCTTCAGGGAAGGGTCAAGAGCAAAGGGGATACCAATAAATCTAACAATCGTTTTAGGACCTCCCCACTGCCAGTCATCCATGCCTAACCAAGAAGGAGGGGCATTGTTCCAGCCTATCAAACAAGACTTATTCAATGAAATCTTAGCTCTAGAAGCAAAACAAAAGACATTCAGTCTGAGCTTGAGGTTATCTAGATTATCTCTGTCTAAAACTGGATACAATGCAAGTTGATCGAGGGTTCTGGCTCCCTCCATGATCAAGTTGCAGTGCCCTCGCCCTGAATCTTGATCCTCTTTGATCTCTTAGTTCTACATTTGTCCACAATTTTCCCAGTAGTTTTAGTTTCTAAATTCTTTTTGTCTTTAGTATTTTGGGTTTTATTGCTTTTAACATTATAATTTTTAGAGTCAGCCATTTGGGTTTGAATTTATTGTTTTTGGATTTCCCGCCTGCCTTAGCACATGTGAAAGACTCTCTCAGAGCACGATGTTGGCCAAGGCATTAACTCTCTGGCCGGAGGAAGGGATTGAGAAAGCTTTAGATGGCAGTGCTGTTGCAAAGGGTGATGGTAGTTGTGGCAATTCAAAGACCTTCAAGGAGGCTC
Source organism: Cunninghamia lanceolata (assembly GCA_027924645.1). Taxonomy (NCBI): domain Eukaryota; kingdom Viridiplantae; phylum Streptophyta; class Pinopsida; order Cupressales; family Cupressaceae; genus Cunninghamia; species Cunninghamia lanceolata. Next base: position 1,035,284 of record BSBN01001608.1, read on the forward strand.
TCGACATCAATAATGCTGCCCCATTGCTTGAAGATGCATGCTTTAAGGTGCGCGAGGAGGGAGAGGATGGCTCGGGTGGTGGCGGGTGTGGTAGGAGTGAAGGAAGAGATGGTGTCAAGAAAGGTAAGGGTTCTAGTGTGCATTGCAAATTGGTCCTTCATCCAAATGATGGTATGTAGTTGGCTATTAATGCTAAAGAAAATAGACTTAAGAATGTAGCTTTATTCTTTGTTTGCTTGGATTGGAAAAATTGCTTGCGTGGAAATTTTTTGACCACTGGTTATTTACAGTTTGGGGTAAAAAAATGGGGGTATCTATTTCATTTTATAGAATTGTGTCCAAAGGAATATTTGTTATTATTTTGAAGAATCATTCTATATAGAGGAAAATACTTGAAAAGGAAATGTGGAATGTAGGGAGTGCATTATTTAAGGTCTTTCTGTGGTCTCGAAGGCCTCCATGCAAGATATTAAATTTTGCTCAGTCCCACGATGGCTATTAATTAAATTTGTTCCCATTCAATTGTGGGCCTTCATTCCCAAACTGTTGGAACCGTTGGGGATAGTTTTAAAAACAAAGGATGCTAAGATGACTCTTCCCCATATGGATGCTAGGGTTCTTGTTTCTCTTAAGCTAGGAGTTAATATCCCAGATTGTATTCAAGTAAATCTTGAGAATAATCTATTGAATGTGTTGTAGCTAGCCTGGGGGGTCTCAACTCTTGCTTTTTGTGTAAATTTGATGGTCATTTAAGGAAGAATTATCCTATCCTTAATAAAAGAAACAAAGGGATTAGGTTTGAACCTGATAAACCTGAGATGCATAATTTCAGGTTGGGGGGAGGTGGGCTACACTCTATCCCATCCACTATGGCAAAAGAGCCTACTCATGTGGTAGCTGAGGTAGGGCTTAACCCTCTGTCTTCACAAAATGTCTCCAGCCAACTTGATAAGGCTTTGAAAGAAGTGAGAAATAGCCTAGAAAAATTGACCATTGATGAGTTAATTCCTAAGCAAGTGGTTGACGGTCCTTCAAATGTGGGAGATATCTCTCCTTTCCCTTCCCCTTCTGTGGGGATGCAAAACATTGTTTTTGGTGAGGCTAATGTGGAAGTTGTAAATGCCTCTCATGTGGTCCTCCCCATTCCCTTTGAGGCCCCACTAGTTTTGAGCCCCTCTCCTCCTACCTTATCCCTCAGTGTTGAGCAGAAGGCTCTTTGGGAGTCAGCTCTAGAGGGGGGGATGACCCAATTTCCAAAAGTCTGACAGAAGTTAATGTTGGTTCTTCTTCCGGCTTTGTTGAAAAAGGATTTTCCTTCAATGAAGGGGGAACTCATATGGGTATTCTAGAAAAGAAGAATGCTTAACAGTTGGTAATGATGAAATATAGAGAAGAACTTCTAAATAAAAAGATGCAAGATCTAGTGCAAGAAATTGGGCTTCCCACCTAGTCAGAACCCCCCCTAAAGAGTGTGAAGGGGAAGAGGTTGAATGTGGCCCTAGAGGGGATAGGGAAAGGAAAAAGAGGAAGTATGTGAAGAGGAAAGGGATAGACTACAAGAGGGTGAAGGGGGAAGTCTACCCAAATGTTTTGATAAGATGGGAGTCTCCAAGGAGTAGGCCCATTGACTGATGGTATTGTACCTAATCATACTGTTTTCATGAAAATCATAAGCTGCAATGTAAGGGGGTTAGAATCCCTAGACAAAAAGTACATTGTTAGGCAGTTAGTTAACAAGAACAGGGGTCTAGACTTCCTCTTGTTGCAAGAATTAAAACCTACCAATTTTCATCTAGATATTGTACTTAGATTTATATGGAAGGACTCCTTAAAAATTTGTACTAAACATGATAACGGTAAAGGGGGAACTGCTCTCCTATCAATCCTTGTTGGGAATAGTTTTTATACCTTTCAGGTTGCTCTCCCTGCAATAGGGCTGCTTGGGCTTGCTTTGATAAGAATGGTGAAAACTTTGGTATCTGCTCATTATATGCCTCCAATGATCATAGAGAGAGAGGATGTATGTGGGAATGGTTGTCTGCAAATCTCCCTAAGATTCCATAGATTATGGTAGGGGACTTCAATATGGTGGAAACTAAGGAGGACAAGGTGGGTGGCATCAATGTAGGGTGGAAAGGAAATGAGAAGTTTTTGTGGACCAGTTTTAAAAAGTCACTCAAATTGATAGATCCTCTGGAAGGTGATAAGAGTAATAGTTGTGGAATCTGGTATACTTGGTGTAATGCCCAAGCAAGAAATAGAAGAATTTACTACAAACTTGATAAAATATATGTTAACAAAGACTTCTTTTAGGTTAATAGGCACTCTGGAGATAATGTGGTGAAAGTCTTGCCAAGCTCCCTTTCAGATCATCACCCGATCTCTGTTGACATCTCTTTTTTTGGGCTTAATTATGGGTCTAAGCCCAATGTTGGGACCCCTTTCAAGATTAATATTAGGCTGCTTGACAATGAAGACTATAAGCAAGGTATTATCTCAGTTAGAGCCATTTTGAAAGCGGTTCATGCTCAAGACAATCCCATCAGTTATTGGGCCACACTCCTTAATGCCTGTCAGGAGATTTTTCAAGTTTGTAGGAAGAAAGCTGCTTTGGAGAGAAGGAAAGAGGAGAGGGACCTCCAGAGATCCTTTTTGAATTTTGAGATGTTGATTCAGGATGCCCCTTTTGATAGGATGCTTTACTCAGGCTTGAATGAGGCCAAACATAAGCTTAGGAAATTTGAAACCTTTAGAGCCCAATCTACAAAATATGGGGCTAAGTTGAACTGGATTCGAGGAGGGGATAAAGGCTCTAAGTACTTTTTTAACCTTTTGAAAAATAAGTTTAGGCAAGAACACATTGAGTCGATTGTGGAAGAAGGAAGTTGCTATTCTAGTCTGGAAGATATTATGAATCTTTTTAAGAATTTCTATGAGAATCTATTCAGAGCTGAAGATGATAATACTACTTGTAGAGAGGCTCAAAACTTATGCTCCTGCATTTGTCCTAGGAAAATAGATGTGGTGATGGCAAAGAAGTTAAAACAAAGATTATCCAAAGATGAGATTGAAAATGCCATTTTATCAATGAAGGATGGCAAGTCACTTGGATATGATGGGCTCCCAGTAGAATTTTAAAAAGCCAACCTAGACTGGGTTGTTCGTGATCTGTTTGAGGTCTATCAGGAGGCCATATGTAAAGGGTCGTTGGGAAAGGACATCAATAGAGGAATAATTAAGCTATTACCCAAAGGGGAAGTTCAACCTAAGAAACTGGAGGCCTATAACCTTGCTTAATGTGTCATACAAAATCTTGGCTAAAGTTTTGGCAAGAAGGTTGGTAGATATCTTACCTAAAATTATTATTCCTACTCAAACTAGGTTTATAAAAGGCAGATACATTTTAGAGAATCTTATTACAAGCTGGGAAGCCACTCATTGGGCCAGGGAATCAGGGCAGAATGCAGGGATCCTTCTCCTAGACTTTGAAAAAGCCTATGACAGGGTTGAGTGGTCTTTTATAATATGTATCCTTAAAGCTATGGGATTTCCACAGGAATTTTTGTCAATGGTAAAAGTGCTTTTCCAAGATGCCTCTACTCAGGTTGAAGTAAATGGTGTCTTATCTTCTCCACTTTCGATGGGCAGGTCAATCAGACAAGGGTGTCCCTTGGCTCCAACCCTTTTTGTTATTGCTTCCGAAGCCCTATTTTATCTATTGAGAACTGATGTTATTCCAGGGAAAGTGGAGGGGATTAAGCTTCCAAATGGTAACTCATTGCTTAATTTTTTATTTTTCAAAAACTTTTCATTAAAACTTTTCATTAGTCACTTTTTACCAAGTATAGTAAATTTTCTAAATAGATTACATCATTTTCTCTTTTGCTAGTAGGTGATTTCCTTAAAATAAATTAATAAAAGTTTTGAAAAATGAATAATAAAAAGTATAATTTTATTTATTTAAATATTTTTATTGTTTTAAATTATTATGAATTGTGAAAGCTTAATTTTTGTTTAAAAAAAATCAATTTTCTTGTCTTATTTTTTCCAAAACCTTTCCATTATTCATTTTTAGTAAACATAGTAAATCTTCTACGTCACTTTCCCTTTTTCTAGTAACTAATTTCATAACAAGTAAATTGAAAAAAAACTATTGAGAAAATAATAGTAGAAAAAATAAAAAGGTTTTTATTTAAATGTTTCTTTTTTAATTATTATTAATTGTGAGAGTTTAAATATTTAAAAAGATAAATTGATTTGTTTATTTCTTACAATAATTTGAGTTGAGTCATAAAAAGGTTTATATTTCAAAATAGTGATATTAAAAGTAAGTTTTGACCAATAAAAATAAAATAATTAGCTATCACTTGTTAGTTTGAATATCATCTAGTTTTATTAAAAGTTAATTTTGGTTAATAAAAATATAATAATTATTTATCACTTTTTTGTGTAAATGAAGTGTAAAATTACTATTGACTATTTAATTTGGAAATTAATTTGCATATTAAATGTTTTAATGATTTAAAATAATAATTTCTTCATTAAGATAAAGCAAATACAAATCACTTAGAAGGTCTAAAATTTGAAGGATGTCTTAGAAATTAATTACAAGTTTTAGTGATAGGATAATTTGGAAATTAATTTAAATATTGAATTTTTAAATTATTTGTTTATAGGAGGGAATGCAATTAATTTCCCATTTAAAGTGTCACCTAAGTTCAGTGTTATTACTAGTTTTTAAAAATTTTATGGGTGATAATTTAAGACATTTTGATCATTTTATAAAAAGAAGAGACTTTGAAGGTATTAAAATTTATCAATATGGATGATTATTCCAAAGATACCCAACATTTCAATATGATTTTATAATTTCATTTTAAAGCATGTATCTTCTTAATAGCATTATAGTTGTTTAAATTTATAATGGATACATATTAAAAAACTTAACCAAAATGACCACTTTATTTTTATTTCATGAATGATACATGCATTCACACACCAACATTAACTTATAAGCAATATACACAAAAACAAACAATCATATGCAAGAACATTATCATCATTATTAAAAAAGAAGGGTACATTTAGAGAAATACTTCATGGTGCATTAATATATAAAATATACAAAGTGTATATGCTATCAATGATATGACCAAACCTTATAGTAGGTCATCAATCTCATGTAAAAATGATGCATTGAATATTTCCTTTAGGTTCAACTTGAAGACAAGGATGGCAATCATTGCTCTTCGATTTTCTTGCTATTAATGCAACATTTATTTTCTATCTTACAATATCACTCAAATGAGAATTATGACATCACCAATATATATTGTGACCATTTCTAACATCAACCCTAATTCTTTGTAATAAATTCAATATGCAAATTAATTTACAAATTAAACTGTCACTAACATATGTAATAAATTTCTAATATATCTTTCAAATTTCAAACCTTCTTACTTCATTTATATTTTTCTCTATTTGAAATTTTAGGATTTGTACATTCAAAAAATGAATATTGTGTAATAGAATGTGGATGAAGAAAAATGCAATTTGGAATACATAGTGTGTATTTCAATCTACACATGCACCCATTTCTTACAAGTGTTAATTGCATTACCTACCATAAACATAACTTTATGTATTGACAATATAAATGATGGGAACATAAATCCAATTGCCAAATAAAACTATCTTTCAAATTTTAGACCTTCTCAATTGATTCATATTTTACTTTGTCTCAAATGTTAGCATTTGTACATTGAAAAAATAAATTGAAATACATAGTGTGTATTTAAACTTGCACATGCAGTCATTTCTTACAAGTTCTAGTGACACTTTAAATTGCAAAGTAATTGCATTTTCTCTTATAAACAAATCATTTTTAAATCACAAAAAAAATGAATATGTAAACTAATTTACAAATTAAAATGTCACTAACCTTTGTATTTTTCTTTGTCTCAAATGTTAAGATTCATACATTAGCAAAATGAGTATTGTGTATTTCAACTTGAACATGCATCTATTTCTTACAAATGTTAGTGATAGTTTAAATTGCAAATTAATTACATTTTTAAATAATTCAAAATGTAAATTAACTTCTAACTTAAATTATCACTAACACTTGTAATAAATTTTAAAGATATTTTCAAATTTGAGACCTTCTTAGTTGATTTATTAATTTAAAACAAGTTAGAATTATAAATTAAAGTTAGAACTTTAACCAACTTGTCCACTCACAAGGACATTGAAGACTTATTTCAAGACTAGTTCTATTTAATTCTATTTTTCCATAATTTTATGAGATACTTTTTGAGTTAAACATGTGATTATAGGAAGATATGGACTCAACTCCTCCTCTCTCTCTCTCTCTAAGGAGTTGAGAGATTTAACTAAGGAGATAACTCAATAAATGTAATACCTTCCCTCTATACATTACCAATATATATTGCAACATTTTAACATTAACCCTCATTCCTTTTCTATGATTGGATCTAATGTCATTTTGAAGGGGATTTATGTACTATTGCACCTTTTAAATGGAAAACATACAAATAAATTATCCCTTGTAGAATTCCCTCCTTGCTTTTGCCAAGTACTTCAAGTAATCGCTATGAAAAATTATTCTCTTCAAATGTCCTCTAGAGTTTCTTTCAAGGTGGAGAATTTATTTGATTATGTCAAATTGGGTGGAGGAACACTTGTAAGAAATGGGTGCATGTGCCAATTGAAATACCCACTATGTATTTCAACCTAAAATTTTCTTCATCAACATTCTAAATTACATAATATTTGTTTTGCCAATGTATGAATCTAAACATTTGAGACAAATAAAAATATGAATCAACTTTAAGAAGGTCTAAAATTTGAAAGACATTTTCAAACTTTATTACAAGTGTTAGTGACAGTTTAATTTGCATATTAAATTTTTGAGTGATATAAAAATGAGTTTTTATAGTAGGAAATGTAATTAATTTGAAATTTATACTCTCACTAATACTTGTAAGAAATAGGTGCATGTGAAAGATGAAATTCACACTATGTATTTCAACCTAATTTTTTTTCAACAACATTTTATTACACAATATTTATGTTTCTAATGTACAAATCCTAACATTTGAGGCAAAGAAAATGATGGATCAACTAAGAAGGTCTAAAATTTGAAAGACATATTAGAAATTTATTATAAGTGTTAGTAATAGTTTAATTTTGAAATTGGATTTATATTCTCATTGTTTATATTGTCAATACAAAAAATAGATTTATGTTCCTATTTTTTATAGAAGGGAATGCAATTAATTTACAACTTAAAATATTAGTAACACTTGTAAGAAATGGTTGTACACTCTTTATTTGAAATACACACCATGTATTTCAACCTATAATTTTCTTTTTCATTTCTTACTTGAACTCCTACAAAATTGAAGATCAAATCAATTATGATTTTGAATACCACAAACTAAATAAATACTTATTACTACCCCTTTTAAATGAAAAACATGATACAAGTAAAATATCCCCTATAGAATTGTTAGGATTAAGGTGCCATCAACCTTGTAAATCCTATGTAATTAATTACTCCTAATATTGTTTGTAAAGCATCCATAAGGGAAGATGTATTCACCACGCAGTAGTCTTGTTTCAACCGCATTTTGGATCCTTGTACCCAATGAGGGGTGTGGGGGGATCGCTCCCCACTACTGTCACCGAGGGGTCCAAGGGGCGATGATAGCTTCCTAGCCCCCCTAGCGGGGGTTTGGAGGAAGTGCCCTCAAAGAGAAATTTTGCCTTGTAAAATATTGTAATTTCATAATCAATCTAGATCGTTCATCATTAGGTCACCGATCTAATGGTAGAGGTTATGTTAGGGTTTTTTTCCCTAGAAGGGAACACTCTTTTAATGAGGGCATTGTATTACAGCTAGGAATTAGTATTACAGGTGCTGCTGGATTGAAGAATGAAGAGGAGATTAACAATGTTGTATTGTAAACTCTATTGAAGTTAATACAGACTCATGCATCTCTTCTTATGTATATTTTTTCCTGAAAGAGTTTCTCCATGTAAACATTGTGTTATGTGTTTGATCTATATGTTATGTTATTTCTTTGTATGGATTTCATTCCATTTCTATTTGGTTCTACACAGTGAAATATATATTACAGTTGTAATCAGTTTTCCATTAATAGTTGTTTACCTTCATTTATAACAAGAATTAGCTCCTTGATTTTTCCAACTACTTATAGTAATCACTATGAAAATTTATTCTCCTTGGATATCTTCTAGAGCTTCTTTCAAGCTGGAGAAAGAATCCTTTGACTATGCCGAATTGGGTGGAGAAAATAAGGCTTTAGATTAGATGATCAGTTACAAAGAACTTGTTCATATTGTATTGCATCAATTAAACGACCAATGTTAATATAGAAATATAGTCAAGTCATTGCATCTCCTTCTATGTATAAGTTATGATGAGATTCAAGAAACATATGATTAAGAAGGTTTGAAATTTGAAAGGCATCTTAAAAATTTATTAGAAGTATTCATGATAGTTTAATTTTAAATTGAATTTGTGTTTAATTTTTGAATGATTTAAAAATGAGCTGTGTATAGTAGGAAATGTAATTGATTTGCAATTTAAACTATTAATAACACTCGTAAGAAATGGGTGCACTCTCTAGTTGAAATACACACTATCTAATTAATTTGTAATAACATGCATCAAGAGATGCTAGGCCTATTCCCATCTCAACTTCCAAACTACTATCATAGTTTACTTTAAAATTCATTACTATGTGTGTACTTGAAAAGTGTAAATTTACTAGGTACATACTTGGTTTACTTAAAAATTCATAGGTTTAATATGATTGCCATCATTACTAAAGTATTAATGCAATCAACCACATTCAAGAACTAACCTATATTTTCTCAAGTCCCTTGAGGTATTGTGTAATTAAATGTTGGTCTAGAAAATTGTAGGTTAAAAAACACAATGTGTATTTCAACTTGCACATGTTTAGTTTATGGTTTCTAAGATGCATTTAAAATTTTTCACCTTCTTATATCATTTATAATTTGTTGTGTTCCAAATTTATTTAGCTTTTTCATTTCATTCATTATTTTTTGTCTTTCCAATGTAATGATTCCTTGAGAAAAGTGTAGGTTAAAAACATGTGTGTTTCATCCTCCACATATTTAATTAATGATTTGTAATATGTTGTTCAAATTTATGACCTTCTTAGGTGATTCATATTTTGTTGTTTTTGAAATGTTAAGATTTTTACATTGATAAATTGAATGTTGTGTAATTGAATGTTGGTGAAGAAAGTTACAAGTTAAAAAAACACAATGTGTATTTCAACCTACATATGTTTAGTTTATGACTTGTAAGATGTATTTCAAATTTTGATGTTCTTATGTTATTTATAATTTTTTTGTTTCAAATGTTAGGATTCTTACATTGAGAAAATGAATATTGTTTAATTAATGTTGGTAAATAAAATTATAGGTTGAAACACACAATGTGTATTTCAAGATGCACATGTTTAGTTTATCATTTGTAACATGTCTTTTAAATTTCTAACTATGGTATGATTTAATCATAGATTACTCATTATTAATACATATAATATTATGATGTATTGTACTCACAAGGGCCATCAATGGAGTTCTTTTTGGGCAATTGATATTTGATGATTTATGCTAACAAAAGGTTAGATCATTTTTAAAATTTGGAAGCACTGATTTGATGATAATGAACTTTAAAAATATGTTCCTTGAAGGATTTCTTCCCATTATTAAGAACAATGTACACTTGAGTAGTTTTTCATATTTTATACATGTGCACTCACTTGAAAAATCTTGAGGTCAAATTATAGCAGGGGTTATTTGTTATCTCTCTAGTGTTATGATTCCTTAAGAAAAATGTAGGTTGAAATGTTGTGATTCATACATTGGCAAAGTAAATATTGTGTAGTTGAATGTTGGTGAATAAAATTGCATGTTGAAAAACATAATGTGTATTTCAACCTACACATATTTAGTTCATTGTTAAAATGATTTTGTTGATTGTGTGCATGCAAGTGAAGAATTTGAAGAAATTTTTCGTGAAATGCCAAATTTTTGAGGTGTGTTCTAGGACTAACACTCATTTCTATGTGGCATCCAAAAAAATAAGGAAGTCCATTTATCCCCACTTGTGCTTTATCCTAGTTCTTATTTTGATTATGGTAATTTAAAGGTTAAAACATGTGATAAATAATGGTGACTATGAGCTACCTCAAATTTTAAATGTACATGATAAACATCATGTTGAACACAATGAGATGCTAAGAGGGAGCGGTGAATCAACATATATTAAAATTTAACTAGTTGTTTACCAAACGAAACTGAATAACTTAGAGAATAGAAAGGAAATCATGCAACACATATAACACCAATATTTTTATGTGGAAAACCCTAAAACAGGGGAAAACTATGGTGAGGATTAGCTCACAATATATTATGCTCACTGTAAAAGTATTATAACTTTGTTTTAGGGCTACAACACAAGGAAGCTACAACTAGAAATAAATCATCCCACAATAATGGGTTACATTTTTTGCCTAAACTTGACATTGAAATCAACATTTTAAACTAAATATTCACTTTCTGACACCTATAGCTGCTAAACCGTTAGGAATTTGAAGATGATGCGAACTAGTGATTTGTGAGATTTTGTCTATAGATTCTAAAAATAATTTTTAAAAAAAATTTGGAGTTAAATTGTAAAATTTTTTGTGTCTCCTTTAATAACTAGTTTTTAATAACAAACAACATTTTTTTAAAGTAATGTGTACTCCATAACACATAACTTTTTTCTACAAAGGATAAAATTCTGAATCTTTTGAATTTAGATTGGTAACACCGATATCTAGGGCATGCATTTGGTTTCATAATGTTTTGTTGAATATATATTTTTTTAATTAAGTTTTGAAGTCAAACCAATTATAATTTAGACATAGGCATATTCCATAAAACATAACTTTTTTTGTAAGTATCGAAATTCTTTTTTTTTTGTTGAAACAAGGACATCAATACCTAGGGCATACATATTTTTCATAATTTTTTTCACTAATTTACTATTTTTCCATGTTTGTAGAACAGAGAACTTGATGTTCAGTGAAAAACCTATGTTTAGTAAAACTAAAAAAAAACAATCATAATAAAATCAAAATATATCAAAACTATACTCGTTGGAAAGCTCGATTTGAGGACTGTGATCCTCCAATTTGGTTTGGCAAAGGTGAATCCATTTGGACCTTCAACCGAGCTTCAGAAGCCAAAATTTTGTAGAAGAAAGGGGAAGGGAAGGAGGGAAGGTGTCTAGTGGGGGTCTTCATGTGAAGACCCCTACGAACGAAGGTTGCTGACATCCTTCAATTGAAGTAAAGTGTCCTTCAAACGAAGGCCCAAACATGGCATGTAAATCCGCGTAACGACCTCCTTCACTTGAAGATCCCTTACATTAAAAAAATATTATCTTTTTTAATGGCCGACCTTCGTTCAAAGGCATGCCGACATTATTTTTTTTTAATGTTTTAATTTTTCCTATTGCATATAAATAGGATGTTTTTTTTTCCTTTTTACAAATCAATGTAACAAGATAAATTCGTATTTTTGTTCTGCAAGGGAGGAGGAAATCTTTGAGAGAAGAATTTTCAAGTCATATTTTACAAAGAAGGAGATGGGAAACAAAAAGACAAGACAAAATAAGACTACACAAAAGTATTCCGCAGAAACTATAGAAAGATTGAATGAAGAAAGATTGTAAAAATCTCATAAACAAAAACAATGTATGCATATATTTTATTTTCTATTTTTTTATCTAGGTCATTTTATTTATGCTTAAATATATACATGTATTAATGAATCATGTAGTAGAATGTCATTTAATCTAGGTCACTAAGTGATTTATGCTTAAATATATACGCATTGATTTCATGTAGCTGGGATGCCATTTAGTTTAAGTCATTCCTCATTCTTGGCTATAATCCCCACCCCTCTACCTAGAGATAACTACCTCTTTCTTTCTTTCTGTCCACCACTCCCTCTCCCTCTCAAGTTGCTCACTCTCTTTACCTCTATCTCTCCCTCACTGGGGCCTCCCTAGCTATCTCTCTCCCTCTCTAACTCTCCATATCCCTCTCCCTCTCTCCAACCTTCTCTCTCTTCTTCCTTTTATACTATTTTTCTCAACTCTATCTTTAACAAGTGGGTTATGTGTGAGCAAAGCTAGAGGAAGTGTGTCATGCTTCTAATTTCCAAACATTACCAAAAGGAACCTTTTGCTTGTGGTAGATTAGATTTTGTCACCATATAAATTATAGTTGAACCTCTTTAACAAGTAGCTACTAGATTAATTATATTGTAAGCTAGAACTCCATTTAGATCCAAAGACTAGTCCTTAAAATTCTAGTCAGATCATCCTTCTTTTCATTAGTTAGATCTCTAGAAAAAATTGTACAGGAAAATTTTCTTCTCCTGCTCATCTTTAATGGAGATGATAGTATTTGTGCACGCTTACACACTTATCCTAAATGGTATAACTACCTAGATGTATCTTACATACTTGAATATTTACATCACTTGTGTGCATGAGTCCATATATATCGTGCTTGTGGTCATAAATATTATTTATTACATGTACATGTATGTATATTAATTTTTATGGTAATTTGATCATATGGAGGCTCTTTAAAATATATAGACTTGATTCACTAAATTTTTATAAGTTTTCTTTACTATGTATTTCCTTAATGTGTGATACAAAAGTTGGAGCAAACGTTGTTGAAGAACACATAGTTGATGTTAGCCCAGAGGTTGATGTTAGCCCAGAGGAGGCCCAAGTGCAAACAATGGATGTTGGAGAGGGGTCAGGATCGCTTCCTTTGAATGGTATGGATGAGCATATTAATCTAGCTAAAGAGGTGAAGGGAAAAATTTCTTATAGAAATTTAGATCATTTAATTAAAATAGATATTGATAAATTGAAACATTATGCTGGACAACCTAAATGTACTGATAGGAGGTCAATGAATAAAACTGCAAAGGAAATAATTGCTCATTTCAATAATCTTGATACACTTGTCCAAACCTAATTATTATCAATTGTACTTTTTAGTAAGGAGCTAAATGAGTCATTACAATTGTTGGGTGTAGATTTGTCATTGAAAAAGGGGAAACACCTAGAAAAAGATATTGTTGAAAATGTTAAAAAGGTTTGGCTTCCATTGGGAAACAATCTCGATCTGCGGATAAGTCCATTTTAAGAAGACTAATGTTGACAGGTATTTTAAGTGAAAGAAATTCCAAAAAAAGAGAATTGTCTTCAATTTCAAATGAGATTGGTTTCAGTAGAAAGACAGTAATAAAATATGTGAAAAGGAGAAAATTATTGGATGATAGTACCTCAGAAGGCAATTGGGCAATTATGTGTAGAGCTCCTCGATCTAATGGGATTCAAGATGTTGTTAGGAACTTGATCTCAACCTTTTGGAATGAAAATACTCATGCTTCATCAAATAGTAGAGATGTTATCAAACATAGAACTGGGCCCAATAGTTATGAACTACATACAAAACATTGGCTAGACACAACACAACATGAGATGTATGTGGACTTTTGTAATGCAAATCCAAATATAAAGATTGGGAAAACAATGTTTGAAAGGTTAAGACCATATTATGTGAAGACAAATAAGGTTTTTGAAACTTGTTGTTGTCGTTATCATATTGAATTTGATCTCTACTATCAGGTGTTGCAAAAGATTTGTGAAGATAGTGATGGTTTTGTAAATGCACTTCCTAAACGGGTAAGTCAGTTCATAGCATCCATCTTATATGATAAATCAAATGATGATAATGGAACTAGTCAAATAAATTGCATAAAAGGTCTTTGTGAAACATGTGGAAATTTGGCTAAAATTCCTTTAAGAAACGAAGATATCGACCCAACGAAGTTGGTAAATTGCAAGAGTTACAAGTATATAAAGTTTCAAACAAAAAATGGGAAAGAATCCACAAGGTTAGATTATGTAGAAGAGGAGATACCTTTTGGAACATTTATGAAAAAAATTTGTAAATTGATACAACCATACATACATCATGCTTTTTTTGCTAAGTGGCAAGCACAATAGTTTAAAACATTAAGAGATACTTTCCCACCTGGAACAGTTTTATCAGTAGTTGACTTTGCAAAAAATTACTGTTTTGTACATCAAAAAGAGATTCAATCACAATATTACTTTTCAGAGTAGACCACTATTATGGTTCATGTGTGTTATCAGTACGCACAATTGGATTTGGATGGTGTTGAAAGTACATTTGAAGCACGAGTCATTAAGAAAGAATATCACTTTTATATTAGTGATGATAAAGAGCATGACACACATTTTGTACAACATTGCTTTAAGAATTTTTTTGGATATTTGGCAAGCAAGGGTGTAAATTTTGAAAAGCATTTTGTATGGTCAGATGGATGTGCGTCACAATTCAAATCATCAAGGCCATTTTATGCACTATGTAGATATCATCGAAATGACAATATACCACATGTTTGGAGTTTCTTTAAGAGTGGGCATAGAAAGGGTGAACATGATGGCGCAGGAGCTTGCATCAAATGTGCTCTAAGAAAACATCTAATGAGTTATGAGGGAGATCGTATAAATGATGCACATGATGTTGTTGAATGGTGTAAGTCACACTTTGTACCAAATGAGGCCGGCACATCTTCAAGAACAAACCGATACATTCCACATAGAGTGTTTTGGGAGATATCAGGTATGTATTGTTTGAATTTATTTAATATACTTTAAATATATATTCATATATGATATGTGTACATGAGTTTGTTTATTTTAGTTTGAATTTAATTATTTCTATTATATTCATAATATACAATATAAAAAATTTGTAGGTGTGGATAGAAGATCAATGCATGGGTACAAGAGGGTGGAGAAAACAAGATCTTTGCATCGTGTCATGAGTACAGATAGCCAGACATGGACGTTGCACACTAGGGATTACTCTTGTTTTTGTTATGAGTGCATGTCGAGAGATTTTGAGAATTGTAAGAACCAACAACGTGGATATGTCACTGAATGGGAAAACATGCCACTAGTTGTTACCAACACATACAATGAAGATGAGGATGAAAGCTTCGAAGACATTCCTTTGATTTCAACTGATTATAACCATATTTCAGGATTGATTAAAAAAGGTATGTGTGTGTGTGTGTATATATATATATAAGGTATCTCTATATTTTTTAAGTTACAAATTTTGGAAATGTAAATTTGGTGTAGGAGATGTTTTTGCAGTCATAGCAGAGGCTAGAAATATAGAAGACGTTAGTTATTATTTATTGTGTTGCACAAAAGAGAGGCAAAAGCTAATAAATCTAGAAACAAGTGATGGAATGATGTTTCCCATAGGTTTAACTTTATTTAATATATTTTTAAATAATTTTGAATTTGTTACATATGTACACATTCAAGTACCTCAAGATTGATTTAAACATTTAGTTTTTATATATTATAATTTATAAACTATGTCTTATCGAGCAATGATAATGAGCTATACATGTTCATAGATACATAGGTTACATTTACCTTGAAAATGTTATGTCTTACTGTGGAATGTTGTTTCCCACAGGTTCAGTTGTAGTGCAAGGGACATATCTCAAACAAGTCAAGATTGTTCAACATGGGATTCACTTTATTGATTATCAACCTAAGAACAAGGTATATCAGTTTAGCCACCTAGTAATTGCTACCGGCCTATCTCTTCATACAGTTTCAAACACACGTGGACGTCGTAAGTGGAGACTAGATAGTGATGATCATCAAAGAATATTAGATGTCATTGAAGAGCGAGTTCAACCACTTGATGTGATATAAAAAATATGGATGAAGAACTTACAATTTTTAATGTTTTGAAGACCTAAATTCACTATCTAGATCTATGTTTGAATGTATTAATTGTTTTACAATTTATGCAAGTTAAATTAATAGTTCTTTTGTTGAACAAATTTTAAATTTCAACATGTAGTTCTTAATGTACAAATGATCTCTCTATTAGAAGTCATGTAGAAAATGCCCTAGATTCTTATTCAAGCATGCATGATATGATAATTTTTGAATGCTTTTATTTAATGCTATATATGCTCTTTGAACTGTGCTACAATACATGTACATATGCACTAGAGATGTCACAATATAAATTAAATTAAAATCAAAGTTTTCAACATCAATGGAAGTAATTCATTTGATTACCATCAAAGTAACTAGATCTATGAAGAGATTATTGAAATTGAGGATGAATGGAAACCTGCTATTACAAAAGAAAAGGAGATAAATCTTCTTTTACCTCTATATAAGTGCCATAAAATTCCCTTTATTGTTACATGATGTTAGGTTAAAAATTTATCCTCAACTAATTTAGCCAACCCAAGAGTTTCCATAAATATGGTAGGATTCAAAATTATGACTTTGACATTGATGTCTTCCTTTAGGCCTTTGATAAAATAAATTTTGAATAAGTTAACATCAAGACCACTTGTCTATTTTAATAATTCTTTAAACATTGTTTGCTAATTGTGGATTGTATGTGTTTGTCAAGAAGGATAGAGGCATGCACTACTACTTCAAACCACATGAAGACATTTTTATTAACATGCCTACATTTATAATTTTACCATATTTTTGAACAAATTTATGGTAATATCCTGTGGGACCTAAAAATCCCAAGTGGTTTGGGCCAATTTTGTATGTCCTTAATTTTCTTCCCAGGATCAACCGTAATATCTTCAATGGAGACAATATGGCCAAGATACTCCACCTTCATTGTATCAAAAGAAGATTTGGAGTACTTTACAAATAACTAATTTGTGGATAGAAGTTTTAGGATCTAATCCAAGCGTGTGAGATGTTCTTTCCATGTCCTATTGTATATATTAGAATGTGATTAAAAAAGATTGGAATATGAATTTCTAAAGGAGTAATAAAAAATATGGTTATGAAAGATTAAAAAATATCATTTTGTGAATCCTAGGTTGTTTGTTTAAGCTTAATGTGTTTAACACTAACCTAGGTCCAATTTTCATATACTAGTAAATAAAATCTAATATGATATACTACTAAATTTCTTGATATAATAGTAAATGAGACTTCAAGTCTATAGCTTAAATCAACTAGTGTTGAGAGAGCTAGAAAATTAAACTTGCAAATTAGTAAAAGACAAGAAAGAATAAGATTACTTGTCCATGGATAATTTGAAGACTAATGATGTATTGATGTGACTATTGAGGAAGACTAGAGATCCTTACTTACCAAATTTGGTGTCTCTATGAGTTGTGGTGGACACCAATGTCCAACTTGGATGCTTTATCCAAACAAATTTGTAGCTAGAAATCAATCCAATATTTGGGTGTGAAAATAAGTTTAGAAGTGGCTAGAAATCAATCTAATATGTGGGAAATGATTAGAAACATGATAAATGATACTACAAAACACTTACATGAATGAGCACTAAATTGGGTGTAGAAAATGTAATGTGAAAGCTATATAAAGTAGGCAATTATTGAGCTTACAAGTTCATTAGACTTTGGAAAGTGGATGGGTCATTTTTTAGGCCAAATGAAATCACAAAAAAATTATGATGGTCTTCATGAGTGCATGATATTTCTAAACTTAAGGTTATTTATACTTTCACTAGTTACATGTGTTTTTTGTATGTTAACTTGTAATCTTGTCTTCATGTTTTTGTTTCCCATTTGGCTATACATAAATGGAATTAAGACTTTATGCTTAGATTGTTATAAGTAATGAGAAGAATAATTTTGAAATGTTTTTTGTTTATTCACTTGTTATTGCATAATGTTTTTATGTTCAATATGGAATTAATTCCTCATACTTTTAGGCTAAAAGTGCACAAAGGAGCTCCCCTCATAAATGTAGAAAAAAATTTTCATTCCAAAAATGATTCTTCCAATTGTTGTGAATGTTCAAGTTGTGATTTATCCAACAAATTCAACCTTACATCAAGGAATTAATTACCAATGTCATTGTATTTAACATGCTTTTAGCTGAAACCAACTACTCATAACAACTAACTTAACCAAAAGAGTTTGTATCAATCAATAAACTAGAATATTAGTTAACACAAGATTTATAATCTTTAGACATATCATAATATTTCTATGATATCAATCAAATATCACAACATAATCACTAAGTTAGGAGATGATATTAGGGCGATATCATATTTTCACTTCTTGAATTAAAGGTAATAACATTGCATTCCACTTAGTGACTACATGCCATCAATGAACTATCCTTAGAATAACATAATTTCCACTTAAATGAACTATGAACCAAGATATAACATAATAGGATCAAAAGTAAATTGACAACTAGCAATTTTATAAACAAAAGTATACCCTTAGAAACATAGTTATGCATTTGAAATTTTATTCAACTTATTTCTAGATCATCACTATAGTTTTAATTTCACATATAATAAATTCTCATGACAAAAACAATCTATAGAAGTATGAGTAATAGTAATATAATCATAACAATTTTGAAGGAAATAAGTAAGGAATACTAAGGAAAGAAATAAAATATACAAAACATTACATGATAATTTCTTTTTAACAAATCCACACCATAAATTGGGTTCTATTCAATGTGATAATTGTATTTGTATACACCATTGTTAGATAGTGATAGCATAAAATAAAAAGCACAAAAGAATGGTACTAAGGGCTAGTCAACAAACTGGTGTAGATCTATAAATGTAGATGAAAACATGTAGATCCTAGGAGAAATGTCTGAAAACACATACATGTAGATCTAGAAATGTCCTCAAACATACATATAAATGTCCACAAACATGTGTAGAAATATCCACAAACACACATGTGCAAATGTATCTATAGAAATGTCCATGTAAACATGTACTGATAGAAATGTCTGAAAACAAATATATCTAGAGAAATATCTGGAGAAACATGTCTAGGAAGTGCTACCAATAGCCTGGTCATCATGTCGGCTGCGAGTTGAGTGACCTGAGTCTGAGTGAGCATCCTTCTCTTATGGATGCACTGAGCCCTAGAGATAGTACAACACATGTATGTATAAACGTGTACAAATTATGTTAAAATTTTAGAATAATGTTAAATATATATGTGTGTACATGTGCACATGTACAAATTATATGCATTTACACATGTAAGTTGTAATGATTTAAAAATTTAAATCTCACCTATCCACTAACATTACTGCCATCAGCTGAATCACGCCTGCGTACACGGTCCATCCCCAAACTAGGTGTAATATGAGCTAACCCCTACTATATATATATATATATATATATATATATATATATATATATATATATATATATATGTACAACATCAGGACTCTATCTAGCGAAGTAATTTAACTTAATTTAATTTAAGTTCAAGTTTAAATCATGTGTGTGTGCACATACGCATGTACATACCTGTGTATCAGGTGATGTAAGATGATCAGCTACCATGATTGTATCTGATGCCTCCTTGGCTAGCTCAAGTAATGAAGAGTGAAGTGGACTATGCAAGCAAGTTGGCATCGAAGAGCCTGAATGTAGAAGCATATCCACAAAACCTGACGATCCCCTCTACAACTGCGACCCCTCAAGTGAATCTAGGGAGGGCTGGGATGTCTAATGCTCAACGCGAGGGGTAGGTGTATCTGCCTTTGCAGCAGCCAAATGATCTATGGGTGGATTAGGACGTGGAGTACTCTCAGGCACCTGATGAGGTGGTCTCGTAGCTTGACTAGATTGTGACCCACTCTATGAATGGCAAGCTCTACCCACATGTCCTCTAACCTTGTGTAAAGGGATACAAAGCTCTGATGCAATAAAAGCGTATGAATCCAATAGGTCCTCATAAAGATAACTCACTGTAGTCTGAAACATATGGTCTCCTATCAGACCATCTATGTCTACAGGTGACGGGACACTCGCGATAGCATAAGGATCATTAGCATGATCTGATGGTTTGGATCGTCCAAGATGACTCATCAAATATCTTCCCACATGATCAAAAGATATAATAGATGTGGTAGCTACAATATCACCAACATTGTCGATTGCTTCCCTTTGGGAAGCAATGACAACCTGATCAGCAATAGGGTCTAGGGCTAGGGAGATAGCAGGCATCCTCTCCCCAACCAAGGCCCTATAAACTAGAACATGTTGATTTGGTCGATGATATGCATCTCTATCAGCAACCCTACCCCTCCCCTGACCAAAATATTGCTAGCAAATCCAAGTAGTTGACCTTGAGGCCCATATGAACCTCTCCATATAACTGTTGTGCAAAATATAAAGGAATTTGGTCTTTATTGGGATAACGACCATGAGAAGCAAGAAAACATGGATATATCAATGGGGCTATAAGAGGGTCTACACATCTAGTCACTTGGTAGCCCCTCACATTAGGCTTACCAACATAATATGGGAAACATTAGGATTTGATAGTCTCTTTCAAGATAGAAAGTTGAACAGAAGCAAAGAAACATCACCAGTAACCTCTTGCCGCATCTGGGCAAGAATAGTAGCAAGAGTATCACCTAAATAAGCACAGGTATCTCCTAGACTCTGTCTAATGCGTTGCAAGCTAGATAAAATTGATTGACATGTGTCCCTATAAACCCCTATTGTGTTGGGGTCAGAAAGAACACCTATCAATTTTTGAATCTCAGTATCTGTACGCATAAATATAGAAGGTCCAGGTCCAGGTGGTGGTGCATGTGCCATGATATATATACTGACCTAAATTTTGTGCACAAAAATAAATTACTTATTCCAATGTACATGTGCACACACATCTTTAACTTACTATGTATCTAAATTAATTTTTAAACTTATCATCTGGAAGCTAGGAACATACATTCTAGTTCACTAAGTGAAAAAATTAAAATTTACATGTTTGAAATGTAAGTGATAACATGAAAAGCAAGTGCAATAACTTAAATGACTGCTTCAAGAAGGAAAGAATGATGGAGCCTTGTTGATCACAAGATGAAATTCAAGCTAAACAGAGACTCAAGATCACTGCTAATCAAAAGAGAAGATAAAGTGAATGATTTGGAGTCCTGAACTTCCTATCATTATTGTGGGACTTGCAATACTTACAATTTAATCTTATTTATAGGTCTCTATAGTTGCATTAGGATGGCCATGTTGAACCAATTCTCTACACTTGATGGTCCTAATATGTCTCACCAACATCATTGATCTAGTGTCTACTTTGGAAGTTGTGGAACAAATGTATCAACATACACACCTACATCAAAGTAGATAGGGATGTGTTACATGCTCGAGCCTATCTTAATGATATACAATTTCTTTCTTCTGACTTGTTGAGCTCGCTTATCCCTGGTGATTTAAGCTCACCTATCAACATACAATTTCTTCTCTCATGTAGGTGTGTATGTTGATGTTGTTCCACAACTTCCAAAGTAGACACTAGTTATCACTAATGTTGGTGAGACATATTAGTAATCTAAGTGTAGAGAATTGGTTCAACATGGCCATCCTAATACAACTATAGCTCCGTATAAATAAAGTTAAATCAAGTAAGTATTGCTTCCCACAATAATGATAGGAAGTTCAGGACAAGCCAAATCATTCACTTTATCTTCTCTTTTAATTAGCATGTCCTTATATCTCTTTCAAGATTACTAGATGATGTACCTGGTCTACACATAAAATTAAATTATTCTCAAAATAGATACATATGTCTATTTCAAAAAATTTAATTTTATGTGTAGACTATGTCATCTACTAATTTTTTTTTAAAACATGTACTTGTACAAAACCTTATTTATACCTCTAGAAAGTTGCATTAGGATGGCCATGTTGAACCAATTCTCTACAAGCATGACTGATATGTCACACCAACATCATAACATGATAGTGTCTACTTTGGACTGTGGAACAAATGTATCAACATACACGTCCTACATCAGAATAGATAGGGATGTTGTGTATCAACATACAATTTCTTCTTTGATGTACAGGTGTGTACATTTGATACATTGTTCCATAACTTCCAAACTTAGACACTATTTATCACTGGTGTTGGTGAGGCATATCAGTCATCTTGTAGAGAATTCGTTAAACATGGTTGGATCCTAATGCAATTCCAACACATTTTAAATAGTTGAACAAGAGGGAAGATTTCATTTATAAAATGCATGGATGATTCTTTTCCTTTTCAACTTGTAGAGAGAGAGAGAAATTTTAACTTTTCCAAATCTACACATACATGTCATGTTGAACATGTATCAGTGTCATAAAAATGAATACCATGTGTGCAATAAAACATTTAAGTCATTCCTACTCCATGTACACTTTCTTTCTTTGTGTTCACACTTACCAAGGGAGACAGAGATAAAGAGATTTATTTTGAAATCATTATAGCACATAGGTTCAGCAATTAAAGATATAAAATAATGAACATTACACACTAAGAACATGGATACAACCAATGACTATACATATCTAGTTACCATGGAAATATATGACTATTACATTACTTTAATTGATTAGGCATTAAAAATCACTTTAATTGATTAGGCATTATATAATTTGGTTTGATTCATCTTGTATTACTTATAGTACATTCACTAAATTAGACATGTTTTTATTAAAGTATTTTCTTGACCTTGAGTGATTAAGGATGCTATGGATTTGTCTATATTTTCTTGCTACATCTTTAGATACTTGTCCACCTCCTTCACCTAATGCTAATACAAGTTATAATTTCACTCCTATGAAGCCATTAGTCTTTCACACTACCACACCTAAGAAGTTTTTTTCTTTCTTTGTCACCAACCTTTAAACCTTATGTGTTGCATGCACTAACTGATACACCTAAAAATAACCCTATAGTACTTCATGCAACATCTACTTCATATAATTATTATGTATTTTATCAAATCATCCAAATTTACAACCTACAAATCTTTATTTTCCTCCTCCACCTAAGTTAACAATGAAGACACACAAAGAGATTTAATTTATCAGCTTCAGAATACTCAAATTAAGATTTCTCTTTGGCATTTATTGGACACATCAACATGACATATAGAGATATTTTACAAAATGCTTTGGAAAATATTAAATTTAATTCAAATGCTTCACCTCAAATAGTTGATTCTATATTAGGGTCAATTGGTAATGGAAATGTTCATGACATTTTCTTTGACTCTAAGGAACTTCCACATGATAGTGTTATTCAAGAGCATTTACCTATGTGTATCATAGTGATTCATTGAAGTTTGAATATAAAGCATGTCTTGGTTGATAATGGATATAGATTGAATATATGTAGTGAGGATTATTTATATAAACCCTTCAAGTAGATATGCTAAAATTGGAAAAAAATGGAAGTTATAATCAAAGGGTTTGATAATATTGCTCAACAACTTATGGGTGAGCTATTACTCTTCCTATTATCATGTGGGATTGTTTGTACCATTGATGCACTATTTCATGTGCTTCCAAGGCATTTAAAATAATTTTTTGATTGGTGCATCCATGGATTCATGCAATGAATTAAATTCCATCTAATGTAAATCAAAAGCTAAAGTTTAAGTATGGGAATAAGTTTTATACTAAATATGCAAATGAACATCCATTTATTCACTGTTAGATGGTTGAGGAAGAAAACATTGTTTACATAGAAGAAGTCAACACAAGAAATGCCTAAAAATAAAGAACACAGTCATACAAAAGAATAGAAAGAGGAAAAGAAAGAGTAAGATTCCCCACGAGATGGTATTAATGTTAATTATGGAGATGCTTTGGGTTCTTTAGATTTTGCATCTTCCTTTATGGGAGAGTATAAGATAAATGATCATGATTTTCATAATCCACCTTATACATGGATCCATCTATATATGGGCAAATGCCACAAAAGAAGAAAGATACTAATAAGGATTCTAAAGTGGCTTGTGTATGTGATAGAAAATCAAAGACTAATACCTCTAGTGCAAATTTTTGTATCTTATCTACATTATTTGTAAAGACATATTGCCATAACCCTCCTTCCTAGACCCTTTTTTGTTTATTTGGTTGTCTATTTTTGTCATACTTATGTTTAGAATAGAAAATGATGAAATTATACATTCATATATTTCCATGGTAACTCAATACGATTTATAGCATATCCAGTACAAGAAACATCACAAAAATACATAAATTTATATACATAAATTTACACATGTAAACTACAAAATTTGTGTCACTATCCAAATAATGCTTCTTGGTATACTGGACAATCCATAATATTGAATTCCCCTTTACCAAACCAATAAATTTGACATAATTTCTATATGTAGTCCTTTGTATTTTAGCTCTAATTTATGACCAATAATTTCTTCCTCAGAAGTGTCAATGTCTTGTCCACTCTAATGGCTCTATCCATCCCTCCAATAGGATTTTCTCTAATCAAACTCTCTTGCATTGACCCTTACGATAAACATAAATATTAAATCTTTAACAATGTAACCCATGTCAAAAATGAAGTGGTCCACTCACTATGTATCCTATCTTGACTGGAACTATATTTTAACATGCCTCCCCAAAATTGATATTATGTTAAAATTGATTTAGTGTGGTCACCCTCAATATAAGTTGAAATATGTGTCACTATACACTCATAATCAATGTCTAATAATGGTCATAGATAAGCATGAAGGCACAAAAAAGTGGTGTGTAATGGTATAATTATCAAATCACATGTATAGCTAAATAGCCCCTGATGGGAAAAATAGCACAATAGAGCTTGTGAGTGGGGAGCTAAGATGTCCATCAATATAAACATATGGCTCAATAAAGACACGTAAGATGTGAAAGGAGGGAAAACACGATGTCCCTATTCTAAATGATGTGGCAATAAGAGTACAATATGTTGGGGGGAAGGCATTATATGCCCCCGATCTAATGTGGTAATTCTAAAAATGTGATATGTCAATGTACCTACTCATATTGGGTGGTTTCTATTTTATGTCATGTAACCTCAATATAGTGCACGGGTTATGGTGAACAAGACTAGGATCTTGACATTCATGTGACTTGTTTTTCCATGATTCATCTTATCAAGTGAGGGATTTTTGTGCTCATGAGTATGTGTAATGTTTATCTTCCATTTGTATATAATTTCTTGAACTTTACGTATCGATGCAATGCCTCTATGCTTAGAATATCCATGTGTGTGATGAATTTAGTAGGTTTCTAGTATATGTATAAGCCATATGGGAAGTAGGAGAACAAGGATCAAAAGCTAAATGGTCCTAGTTTGCCAAACTAGGATTTATCAAATTAGGGTGAAACTAAATTCATCTTTTCACCCTAATTTCTTTTAAAACTAGGGTTTGATAGTTCTTTCATTGTCTCAAGAAAATTTTCTATTTTTATGAAAATTTTCTATATTTTATTAATTGTAATGACAAACCCTAGTTTACCAAACTAGGGTTTGATCTAGTTCTTTAATTGAATTCATCAAAGTTCCTACATTTAATTTAATTTTTCTATATTTCATTAACTGTAATGACAAACCCTATTGCCAAACTAGGGTTTCATAATAGCAAATTTATGTATTTAATTGACTGTAATGGAAGCCATGGAAGCCCCTGTCGGAAAGCATATCCAGGGCCAAGTGAAATGTTGGAAAGCATATATATATATTCAAGTTCATGGCAAGCATTGCATATATGTATAGAAATGGCACGACAAATTTATGCACCTGTGGGAGCTCAACGTGTATGCTGATGTGGGGTCTTCGCCTGTCGCAGAGCTCCCACATGTCACCTTTGACCTTGTGACCTTTGTCCTGTTCCCTGTCACCTTTTTCCATGGGTGTTTTCACCTTTGTCTGCAACTTCCTTCAACTGTTGCACTCTCAAATGACAAAAAAACTATCATTTGAAAGTCTTAACCTATTTTATAAAAAAACAATAAAATAATGCCTTCGATCGAAGGCATTATTTTATTATTTTTTATTTGGTGTTCAATGGCCTTTGTTCGCAGACCCCCTTCGAACAAAGGCTCTTTTGATTTGCTTTTTGATTTGGCAGACAAGGCCTTCGTTCGAAGATTCGACCTTCGATCAAAGGCACCTGCTAGAGATTTTTTGGCACCTTCAATTTTTCTTCGTCCAAAAATGTGTAACCCACTATTGTGGGTTGACCCCCCTGTATTTGTGCTTACAATAATTACAACTTTGATTTTAGGGCTACAACCCAAGGAAGCTACTACTCCTTAAGTACTATGCTCACTACAATGGATATACAAAGATAGTAACTCCATGGACTGCTGAAAAGAGAACATCTAATTTATGTTGGTAATGCAATCTTCTATTTCTTGCTCAACACATGACCTCAAACTGATTCTACACACTTCATATTTTTCATTATGCTCTGCTTATCTTTGCATATTCTTCTACATATCACAAATGAACTTGATCTTCTATAAATATACTCTGCATCACTTCAAAACACTGATTAGTTCGGCATCACAATCAACATTAGATGAAATGTGTAGCTCTTCACAAGTTGACATCCATACATACAATATGATAGGAAAAATTTGTAGTGGACCTTATAAATTCATAAGGGAGATCAAAACATATCTATCCATACTTTCCAACGTTAAGGAAACTAATCAGGATCCTAGATGTACATATCAGAAACTTAACCAGTTGGCTCAAATTGCTCAGGACTGCTAACTGTCTATCTTCATACTACCAGGGTGAAGCTAAAACCTCTATGTGGACCAAGAATTCAATCATACATGGTCTCAAAAAAATTCATACACATTACTGAAGAAGTATCGTATCAAACTACACATTTGCAAAATAGGAAACATGACTATCTGTAGGAAACAAAGCATTCCAGACCACATGTGATACTTCACATCTCAAGATATGATATTGCAGTGCAATACAAGACCTAAAGCATTTTGAGAATAAGATTAAACATCATTATATGTTCCTTATTATTTCCATACACCTTTATCTAACAATTCTGGAGGAATTCAAGAGTTTGACATGGATAACTAGGAGTCTGGATGACAATTATACTCAAATCTTTACTTGCAGACATAACTACTTGATGTGGTACCAAAAAATGAAATTTGTCTGCATGTGGATCATACCTGATATACCTTGGACTATATAATACCTCTGTACAAGCTCTAATGGTTGATCTATACATGTTTCATCCTTTGCAAAACTCAAACCTGTGCAAATGGGCTCTGGAACAGTCTGTATTGCCTCTGTCTAAGTGATGCTCTATACTTTGTCCCTTGTAACTTTTTATTATGATCATGTGAGGAATTGAAAACTTAGATTTATCATTTCAATACCTGAATAAAGATGTCTTTAGAACCGTAAGATTAAATCTTTCTCTACAGAGGAATGTGGACCAGAACAAGATGACTCCGCCTTAGGATGTGCATTGCGAATGCCTTAGTTAGATTTTTGCTTCTTGTCATTAAGTGTGGTATCCCCAAATGATTAGATATACATGTAGGGATACTAGAATCATGCAAGAACATAAGTGATTACCTCTGCACCATGCTCACACACCAATCTGATCATCTTACCACACTTAGACTATTTTCTCTTCTCCCAGACTGGTTTGCCTTGACCATACTGACTCTTCCTCTATACAAGTCTGTCTATGCATTTTTGTATACTATGCTGACATCAATATATACTATGTTGACATCAATGACAATACATATTACCAACAATATCCCCCTTTGTCATTGATGGCAACATATACTCCCCCTTCGACACATGTTTCTCTCTCCGTTTGACATCAAGGACAAAGGGATTGATATCCTTTGCTTGTATCAATCCAAAAACTTTATAGACTCCCCCTTTCAAAATTATTTCTAAACTGTACTCCCCTGAGATGAAGATTTCTCCAAAAATATTCTATGTACATGGTGTAACACTACTATCTTCCACAATACTAAGTACACCAAAAAATAATTTATTTACATTGCTCTTACAACTCACTTGGATGGTATGATAGCTTTGTAAATTACCTTGACATGTTGAAGAGTTGTATTCTAGTTGACAGACTCTAAGGCAAGCATATGGTTTTGACATTTACACTACATGCATATCTCCACGGCTTCCTCTATGTTGCTTAGGGTCTTCATCTTTTGCTCTATCTTCTAACAATAAATCTATTTGAAATCTCTAATTGACTCTATTTTATATATTGGGCAAGAATATATTTTCTTAACAATATGAAAATACATATGAAGACAAGTGTTTGATCAAAATATATTTTGAATCACTCTTGATTCAATTAGAATGAGATGTGGGCATAACTGTTATTCAAAATCCATTCCCTTTCCATATGCCACCTACCTATCAATTACACACTTTCCTATGCAATTGCCCTTTACCCCATCCATATAATCAATGCATTCATTTTCACAATCTATCTTCTCTAATCATTCTAAGTATTATCATTTGTATTTAAGGAAGTAAGCACTTCAATATGATCCTGCAATAGAAGGAATCTAGATCTGCACAATCATTCTAGGAAAATACACATATCTGAAGAATACTTTTTTTGATATTGTACACATATTTCTTTCTACAAGTAGACAAAGAACATGTCCCCTTGTGATATATTGGTACGCCTACCAACATATTCTTAAATACTACTATCCCTCAAATTAGTAGTAGTAAAATAAATAGATCAATCAAGCATGTTAAAGAGCAAAACTAGATAGTTGAGCAGGGTCAAGTGTAGAGCCAAACTATGAATACACAATTGCACACCTAACCCAAAATATTGGACTTCACCTTAGAGAGAGTATAGGATTAGTACATAATCTAAGGCATTCATTTGAAAAAGGGATTACACATCTTGGTAAAAAATGGAGAATATTCTAGAATCTTTAACAAAGGTACACATTCTTCTATCATAGAACTAAGTACCACTATCAATCACATTTACTTTCCTAAAATAATTATTGCATTTCTCTAATTTATCTATTCTAGTTGTCAATTTTGAATATAGGCTTATTTGCTTTAATTGATTACTTTATTATATTTAGCCTATGTTAACATTACAGAAAGCTTATTTTTCCCTTACCTATTTTTGGTGAACCCATCTAATCCTACATGACCTAGTTTGTACGTCATTCATTCAAAAAAAAGAATAACTTGAGATCTTGAAGAAAAGCAAGCAAGAACATTCATTGTGATTCTAGAGTAGATTTGTTCATTGTTATTGTGTGTTGTTGCAAATATGGAGCTATCGTCTATTCTTCCTTAGGAGTTCAAGGATCTTCATCATTCTAAGGGTTCATCACATAGGTGATATCATTGTTTGTTTATCATCATTTGAATTATCTCATTATCATTGTTTCAACCTCTGCCCCCACGAGGGCATGCACTCTTTATCAATTAATGGAATTGGGAAGCTTGAATGCTATCCCGAGATTTGACTGAGGTAGTTCCCTAAACACCATAACCCCCAAACCCCTTCTTATCTTCTTGTGTGTAGGTTATAGGAGTGAGATCTAGAAAATACAGAGCTATAGGAAGACTAAGTACAGATCAGGGTTTCAGGATCTGGAAATAGTTTTAGAGTTTGACTCTCATCACGGACTTGGGCGGTATCTGTTGGCTTACTTACCCTCTTTAGTTGTTGTCCCTAATGTTCAAATCACAACTCTTTGGCATATGTATTGATGGCATGTTCCGTTTTGCACTTTATGAGGGTTCATGCATGTGACATGGCATATAATGATAAGCTCATTTGCTAGCTTGTTCTATCTCTTGGCACAGATATTTAATATCATTTGATGATAATGATACTTAATGTTTGAAGGGCACTAAGGGGTTTAGATGTTTAAAGTGTTGACCCTGATATTGTTTTTGTTTGGACTCTATTACAAACATTATAAAAGTATGTCTCATTGGCTGCTTTTAGCAACTTACCTACCGAATAGGTCACTGCAGTTTTTCATACGGTAAAGTGCTTTTGTTGCCATCGGTTGTGCTAGGGTTTACTTGTGGCATGGTTGCATAAGTTATACATGGGCAAAAAGATTGGTCTTAGTATTCATTTTGCAAAGTCTGAGTTGTGAATACGGAGAAGGGTTTGACTTTACTTGGCCGTAATCATGAGAAAATAAGGAAGAAACTGCTTGAATCTTTGATGTTTGACTATCCGATGTATCTCCACAAGTGACAAAGCTGGATTTAATCTTGTTGACTGAGAGCACACTTAGTATCTTCAGTTTCACTTGTCAGCTATCAATTTCAGTAAGTTTGGTTTGAATTTTGTTTCATATTTTTGTTGCAAAGATTACATTTGTTTTGGGTTGTGTTTATTATTTGTTTAAACTATTTTTAAATGGCTATGACAAGGGTTTCCAAGAAATGAAATCTTTTTGGTCTAAATTTTGGAAAGGCTCTCCACAGTCCTGTATATTCTTGCACAGTTTGAACTATTACTTCTTATCAGTGATGTGGGTTTTTTTAGTGAAGCTACTTGGAAGTTATTTAACTAGGGTTTTGAGCCCTAGGGTTTCACTTGAGTATCAGACAATTACTCTTGGTCTGGTAAATGATTCACTTTGGTTTCAAAACAAATTGAGACTATGTTTTCTGTTGTATTTCTACAAAAACATTCTATTATTGCATGGGTATATTTTGATGGTTAAAGAAGAGTTTTCTCTAACCCTATTCACAGTTTGTAGTTTATTTATTTTGTCTTGGATTAAGATAGTTGGTTACAACTCCATTATCAGTTATGGATGACTTAAAATAGTTATAAATAGTTGTCAGTGGTTACTTGCCTGACTCAGTTTTTGTTTAACAAGGAAAGATGTTGATTATGATTAATGAAGTAGTTTCAATTGTATTCGGTTGAAAATCCAGTTATTACCTAAAACAGTTTTATGGAATCGGTTGTCTCTTCAAACTGTTTTATGAGAAGAGGAAGATACTATGAAATATATAAAAAGGGCATTGAGCAGAAATTGTGTGTGGTTGTGTATACACCTGATGTAATATTGAGGATAGATGACTAAATGCATTATCATTGATATTAGATCAGAGTCTAAGGATCAGTGAAACAGAGTGTCCCTCTGTATTTGTTTTTTTATCCATGATTGAAGCATGTATTGAAAGGTCAAGTCAGTGAGACAAGAAATGACCTTTGCCAGTGAGGCTTGAATTGTAGCCAGTGAGGCTTGAACTGTAGCCAGTGAGGCTTGAATTAATAGCTAGTGAGGCCTGTAATCAATGAGATTCTTTTATTAAGCTAGTGAGGCACTTTTTTGAGTGGTTTTTATGCCCCCGAGGGTTTTCCACTCAAGACAATATTTGTGTTATGGTTTGTCATTGATGAGTTTGATTCTCATGTTTATTTTCTTATCATGTGTCATTTGTTTTAAAGTCATTTAATTTACTTTGGTCTATATGAACACATACTTGTCTTATATCACTGTCTGAAACAATGATACTTTGCATGTTTCACAGTTAGTCTCTATGTGTTAAGATTTATGATAGTGAGGCATTATTTTCAGTCCCTACATTGAATTGATGCATTCTTGACTTTGATCAATCTATTTTAGTTTTCAAATCTTTTATGATGTCATCTATAGTCAATGGGAATTGTTTTTGTATCAAAGTTTTGAAATACAGATTTTAAGGTGACTAAGTCTTGTTAAAATTTGTATACCACTAATTCACCCCCCCTCTCAGTGGTAAATTACTCCAACAAGTGGTATCAAAGCTAGACCCTTGTCCAGTAGGTCTAACCAACCTTAGGGTTTCCTGGTCGTGGAGTACTCATCATGGGTAATTGTAAAAGAAACATAAGTCAAAAGAAAAATACCAGTGTCAAGCAAAAGAACAATCGTATAGAAGAAAAGATGTATAATATTGAACTAGATGAATTTGTGGTAAATATGAATGAATCAAATGAAGAAAGAGATTTCTTTGAGGATGAAGAAGATTGTGATGTGCCCTAGATACAATCAAACAACTTAATGAAGAAAATAAGAGACTAAAAGATCAGCTTCAACAAGAAAAAGAATCCAAGGATAAGGTATGTTCATATTTTGAAAAAGTGTCTTTAGAGTTTGAAAATGCTAGAAATCAGATTGCAGAATTAAAGAGACATGTTAGTGAATCTGATAAGTTGATTATTAGTCTAAAAATTGAAATTGAGGAAGCAAAAAGAAAAATAGATGTAACAAATTTTGATCTTGAGGTGAAAAGAATTGAATGTCTGAGACTTGAAAGTGAAGTTGTCAATCTAAAGAATAGTCTGGATGTTGTCAAAATATAGAAGTTTGTGAAAGACACAAATGCTTTAGATGAAATATTGAGTAGTCAAAAAAACTACAAGGATCATTTTGGCTTAGGATATGAAAAAGGGGAAAGCTCTGGTGTTAAAGATGAAGTTAAAAGGGAAATAGTTTTTGCAATAGCAAATAGGAAGAGTTTCAAGGTTAGGCAAACTCCTAGGCAGAAGATAGATCTGAATTATCATTCTGTTATTTCTAAAGACGACAAGAAGAAAGAAAAGGATAAAACTACTGATATTGGGAGAAGAAGAACTAACACTTTTTAAATACCTTCATCTATTAGGCAATATCATTTGGTCAGGTATAACTATTCTCAGTTTCATGGTTATTGCTATGTCTATCATAAGTATGGTCATAGAGCTAGAAATTGTAGTTATTATGGTTTGTCAAATTAAAACTACAATGTTATTTGCTATAACTGCAATAAGGTTGGGCACATGAAAAGAGACTGTTGGATGCATTATATAAATTCAAGAAACAGACATCATTATTCCTCTAGCAATATCATATGTTAAGGTGCAACAAGATTGGACATAAATCACAATATTGCTGGAATAATCCTATGGACAAGCAAAAGAAAGAACCTAGGAAGGTTTGGAGAAGGAAGCAAAATCAAGACAAGAAGGATCCTAAACTTGTGCATGTTGCACAAGCTACTTCACCAGTCGCTTGAGAAGTGACATGAAGTTAGGGGGAGCTGTCAAATATCCTATCTCTTATCCCCTAGGAGATTCAGTAGGTTTGTTGATGGATATTTGTCATAATGAGTTCATTCTTGATTGATTTGGTACATGAGTTTTCAAAGGTGGATTTTTAGATGCCATGGTTTCAGAGGTAGATTTCAGTGTTTGTGATGTTCATTATGCTTAAGGAACATAGTGGTGCCAAGGTTGTATTTAAGCAATTACTTCAAAGCAGAATACTAAATTAATGGTAAGAGTATACCATGTGAAATTATTTTTCAAAGATTCTTGAACCTCTGAGACAGCATATAGTGATCCTTTTATACTTGTCTTGAAAATTTTATTGTTACAAAGTATAAGGATTGTCTAATGAAATATTGCATGAATAGTACTGTATGATGATCCATACTCTATACTATGTTCTTTGTTGGGTCTGGATGATAGTATTTAGAGATACAATAACAATGAGTTGGTGATGGCAATCATACCAATGCACAGTGCAGTGATAAGTTATTTCTTATGTTACCTTGACAGTGATTTTTTGTTGAATAACAATGGCTTGGTGACCAAGTATTCCTCTGTTATTGCCAAAGGGCATTTGTTAATGAATCACTTTGATGAACAGCTTGGACAATGACTTGTGTGGAAGGCATAATAACCATGACAACAATACTTAACAACACTGCTTGGATTGATCAAGGTTTTCTGCTGGGTGAACATAGCTACTTGACAATGCTTTGCATTTTATGTTTGCCTATATCTTCTTTAGAGGGATTTTCTCATACTGGAATCTTTCTTCAATATCTAATGTTATGTTTGCATTGTGATAGCTTATCTTCTTTCAAACAGTGCTTTGTGTTTCCATACAAGGTAAAGGGAAGTGATAACTTTTACCATGGGGTATCTATTATCAGTGGTAATACTCAATGCTAGTTGTTACTCTTATGGCTTGGTAGTGATATGCATAGTTGTGGTTATCTCCTGCTGCCTTGATAACATAGTTTGTGATGACATTGTTGTTACAGTTCATTTTTGGTTATTAGTTTGCAGGTGACAGCTTGGTATTTGGTGCTTAATAGCTTTGACAGTTTGTAGTTTTCTGAATATACAGAATGTGGTATACATATTGAGGTTTGGCCTTTGAAAATGGAGTTACTCATGCCTCTTGAAAGTGTTCTTTCAATCTCTTGAAAATGTTCTTTCTGATAGTGGTAACAATAGTGGAATTTGCAATTTGTAATTTCTTTAACAATGTGGACATTGAATGACAATAGTTTGACAGCAGTTGGTGACAATGTTGCTCATGCTATAAAAAGTGCTCTTAAAAATGGAATTGCTTATGCTCTTGAAAATGTTCCTAATTTACAAGGTTCATGCTCTGCATGTTATGACCGGTTTTTCTTTTGGAGGTGGTAGTGATTTTTTTTTGGTGCTACAGATTATTTGTTGTCAATGATTAAGGGTTCTAACAATGATTTTAGTTGTTACCCTTGTGCACTTAGTTAGGGGGAGTTCATTCAATCTTTTCATTCCTTGGTTAAGGTGACTTTGTTCTGATGCAGTTGAGATGGTACTCTTGATATTGTTGACAATGGTTTCAAATTGTTTTTGTCTTAGTGGACTCTAGATATTCTTGGTATTGGCAATCATAATGCTAATATTTCTTGTTCAACTTTCTGATATATGATCAAGTTAATTTGTTGATGGTATGATTGCTTAACACAATGCTATTTTGACATTTGTTGATAGTTACTCCTTTGACATTGCTGTCAAAACAAAGGGGAGAAAATTATATCTTTTGTAGTTTTTGGTAGTGACAGTGGTGATGGTTGTTTGTAATTGGCCTACATGACCTATAGGTGGTAGTTCCTGCTTGATTATGTAAATACAAATCTAGCATAATGATTACATCTTTATTACTTTGTGAAAATGTGTTGAGACAATGAAGAGTGAAGTATAAGGTGTTTAGGATGATTCAGTGCTATAATTTTTCTTTCTTGATACTCATGTCACATGTTTTTCATGATTATCAATGGCAGACTGTTTGGTAATAGCATATTGGTTGTGTCTTGTTCAATTCTTGGTGTTGTCAGGTGTCATGGATAAATGATCCAAAGTTGGTTATGGTAATGCACTATTTGTAAGTACTGATACTTGACAGTAGTATGGAAACATTGCTTGATAATGCAGTGGTGTTCTGCTCTATACAGGTACTCTGATGATTTTCATGCTTGACATCTTCTTCTCTACAATAATATTCTTACAGTTGTTGGACTCAGGGGGAGATGCTTGCATATTTCTATGCCTTGACAATTTTTGGACTCATGATAGTTATCTTGGTTTCCGATTGACAGTCTCCTCAGTTGTTATCTCTATAGATTCTTATCATGTTGCTGATATATCATTATGGTGCTAGCATCTTCTTCTTGTTTCAGATATTCTGGATACATCTCTGTCATGTGACAACCTTGATATGATTGGTATGCTTTTCATTTTTGCTTATAATGCAGTCATCTGCATTCACTCCCTTTTCCCTGATGTCAAAAAGGGGGAGAGGAAGGAAGTTGTGTTTTTCCCATCATGGACAAAGGGGGAGTTTGTTGGCTTAATTATCCTCCTCAGTTGTTGTCCCAGATGTTCAAATCACAACTCTTTGGCATATGTATTGATGGCATGTTCCATTTGGGTGTGTGCAAGAAGTTGTGTCCACTTATTGGCCAAAAAGTGGAAGTGTTTTCCCTAATTTTTAGAATTTGTCACATTTGACCTAAAAATTTGAAGCACTTAAAGGTGGAATCTTGAAAAACGTCACTAAATATGAAATGTAGTACTCAGAATCTAGTTTCTAAATATTAATTTTTTTCAATACCTAGATGATAGAAATTGATTTTGAATAGGCGTTTCTAAAAACCACTGTTTAAAAGTCATTTTTTTTTACTATACCATGTACGTGTACGTCATCCATATTTTGACCTAAATAATCATATTTTTGAAAATCCTTCTGGGAAAATATTTGTAACTCACTGAAGCACATTTTCCATATTTTTTTATAATTTTTTATTGAATATTTTTTTTTATTAATTTTTTATTGGCCATTTTTTGTCTTTTAAAAAATCATCATGTACGTCATGCATAAGATGACCTAAACTTAACATTTTTTGAATTTTTTTTTTAAATTTAAAAGAATTGTCTAAAGTACGTTTTCCTACAATTTTTTTTACAAAAAAATAATTTAATAAAAAGTTATTAAAATACTAAAAAACTTTGATAATTAAAATTTATGGACCTATTTCATCAGAAATTGATTAAAAAATAGAAAAATTAATCCAATTGTAAAAAAATTATATATTTGGAATCTACACTATCTGATCTATAATGGGTTTTAATTTCGTTAAAATATTCTGCAAAATAGACCTTCAAATATATGCCCAAATTCAATATTTTGTTGTGACATTAAGAGGGCCTTCAAGAACCTTCAAGTTGCAGGTCAAACCAGGTTCAGAGGTCAGGTTCAGGTCCCCAAAACATTTTTCAAACCGGGTTACAAAGCAAAACCTGAGCTTAAAATTTAAATTTTAAATAACGTGATCCCATTTCTTACTCCACCGGTGCAAAACAAAACGGGATCCCGTTTTATATAACGGGATCCCATTTATTATTTGTCCATTTTTTTTAATAAGACTGTACTATGATTGTCAGCCCTGCAACTTGCTCTACAGTACCGCTGACAGCAACATTTGTAGCAATCTCTACCATCATTTTTTCTTTTGCAGGTCCATCAACTTGGAATATTGTTTAAATTTGATAGATGCCATCATTGAGACACTATTTGAGTGAAATTTTATTGAATTGGTACTTGTTTGAAGGACTTGAACAAAGAAGAAAGGATTTCAAGTTTTTTACATTCATTTGTACATGTTTCATAAATTTTTTAATCATGGGATCACAAAGTCGTAATAAGAGAAAAGATAGGAAGGTATTAACCCCTGAATAAATTGAAGCAAAGAGAGAGAAGGAGGCAAAAAGACAAAGAGATAGAAGAATAAAGATTCAATCAATGAATAATGTTGAAGCATCCAATTCCACAACTATTGAAGATAAAAACATTGAGGAGACCATGGATGTAGATGATGCAAATTTGCAAGAGGTGAATGTGGAAACTAATATGATTATACAAACTACTCCTGGTATGTCTTCAAATCCCTCTATCAATGCTATGGAGAATGTTTCAATAGGCACAAATCTAGGTACTTCTTCAAATCCACTTTTGAATGAAATGGAAATAGTGTTGATAGGAGATTTAAAACAAGCTGGATATAACAATGTTGAGATTGATAATATTCGTAGAGATCAAAATTTGAAACAAATTGTTGTCGAAAATAAAAATGAAAACCAAAACTATTTTGTTGTTGAAAATGAAAATGAAAACCGTTTTGTTGTTGAAAATGAAAACGAAAAACCTTTTGTTGAAAATGAAAATGAAAACCATTTTGTTGTTGAAAATGAAAACAAAAATCCTTTGTTGAAAATGAAAATGAAAACCGTTTTGTTGTTGAAAATAAAAATCGTTTTGAAGTTGAAAATGAAAATGAAAATCTAGGATGTGATGTTGAAAATGACAATTTTTTTTTTAAAATTGAAAGAGATGTTTTGGATAATCTTCTGGTAAAATTTCTTAGAGACAAATAAGAACACATGCCAATAGATTATACAAGAAATTTTTTTATCGTAAAAAACTATCGTTTCAATGTCAACTAATGGTGCAATTAATGAGAATGTGGAAAATGAGAAAAGTAATGAAAATGTTAGGCATTTTTGTTAAACCAAGAAGAAAAGATCAATCACTAAAACATGCTATGTCTACTGTTGCTAGTGCCATTGAGTCTCTTGGAAGTAATAGTCAATCCAAAGATAAGAATGCAGCAAGACGAGCTATAACAACTGCTATAGTGAATAAAACAACTTTGAATAGAAGAATGGTAAGCAATATTAGTGGAATTCTAAAAATACATCCTAAAACATTGGTAAGAGGGGCAAGAAGAAGAGAAATTATAGAAAATGATCCAATTAACCAATGTTGGAGTTTTAGTGGTCAACTGCCGAGATCTGACATGAAACTAAATGTTGAAATCAGATCTTTGATCGAAAAATATTGGTATGATAATACTAGGGTATCATCTAATGCTAGAGATGTTTTAAAATTAAGAGTGGGGTCCAAAGTTTGCGATCCTCATCCAAAACACCTATTAGATACAACGCAAACTGAATTTTATAGAAAATTTTGTGATGAATTAGTGTTACCTGGTAATATTAAAATAAGTCAAAGATCTTTTGAAAAATGCAAACCATGGTATGTAAAGATTAATAAGCAACAAATATCTTGTTGTTGTAAAACGCATGTTCAATTTTGTTATTATTATGATGTGTTTCAATATATACGTTGTACTTTACATAGTAACATGATTATACAGGAATGTGATATTAATATGCCAACCGAAGCAATAAAAGAGTTTATAGTTTATATCAAGTTTGTTCTATGAAAGATCTAATGAAAAATCATTTTATTTAAGTTCATGTATTTCTGGACAATGCAATAGTTGTGGCAATCTTTCTTTGTTAAGAGTTTGTATGCATGAAAGTGTTGAAAATAATTTTGGACAACAATTAGTAGATGTTAAAAGATTTAAGAATGTTGAATATTCTTTAAAAGATAGAAAATTTGGAAAGCATCGTGATTTAATTACAGAAAAGGTTAGTGTGCATGCATTCATATCAGAATTTAAGAGTAAAATTGTACCAAAATATGTCAAGCACTCTCAACAAGCTCGATGGCTTGATGGACAATTTCGTGAATGTAAAAACATATTTCCAGTTTGTACTATATTATTAGTGGTTGATTTTGCAGAAAACTATACTTTAGCTCGGCAAGAGGAAATTCAATCACAATATTACAATTTAGTGTAGGTTGCTATGTTTGTTCATATTGTTTATAGACATGTAGATGATAGTACAGAGAATGATAGAAAAGTTTTGAGGGAGTATCATTTCTATTAGAGTGACAACTGGTTACACTCATCAGAGTTTGTTCAATTTTATTTCAATATATTTTATACAAATTTAAGAGAAAGAAGAATCTAGATGACTGAACATCTTATATGGTCAAATAATTATACGGGGCAGTTCAAGAATGCTCGAATGTTCTGTTGGTTAAGTAGGGTTCACAAGGAGAACAATGTCCAACATATGTGAAATATTTTTGAAGCTAGACATGGTAAAGGAGAACATGATGGAGCTAGTGCGTGTGTTAAAAGAATTCTTGCTAGACAACAATTGAAATTTGAGGACGCAGTAAAATTTAAAGATGCACGTGGGATTGTAGATTGGTGCAATACAAGATTATGTACACCTGGATCAAGCGAGTACTCTACAGTTCGTCGATTCTTTTGGTTGGTTGAAGAAGAAAACATTCTACCTAGACTTGATTGTCAAACAATCGGTGGATCTACTAAATGGCATTCATTTAGGAGTTTGAATGCAAGTACATGGACTATCTGGACAAGGGAGCTTGCATGTTTTTGTCAGTTTTGTATTTCAGGAGATTGGGAAGCATGTGAGAATACAGAATGGGTTGAAGAGTGGAAGAAAAGACCATTGACACTTACACAAGCACACGATCAAAATGAAACAACAATTGAAGACAATGATCAACTATTTGCATTAGATGATTATGACCGTGTTTCAGACCTTGTACAAGAAGGTAATTTAATTCAAATTATATTTCATTTTATTTCACTTCATTACTAATTTGTAGTGCTTTTATTTATATTTATATGTGTACATATGAATGCATGTATGTTGATTGGTCAAATTTTATGGACATGTGCAAGTTATTAAATCAAAATTTGTTTGCAGGACATGTGTATGTTGTTGTTGCACCAAAGAAGAATGAAAAGGAAACAGAATATTGGTTGGCTCGTTGTGTGGAGACTAAACATAAGTTAACAGCACCTTGAGAAGATGATGATGGCTTTCCTTATCCAACAGGTTTGGTGATCCCCTTAAGACATACCCTTAAGAAAATTTTGATAAAAAGTCTTTGATCCCCTTAAGCAAATTTTAAGAACTTCTTTGATCCCCTTAAGCAAATTTTAAG
This sequence comes from Cunninghamia lanceolata, assembly GCA_027924645.1. Lineage (NCBI taxonomy): Eukaryota > Viridiplantae > Streptophyta > Pinopsida > Cupressales > Cupressaceae > Cunninghamia > Cunninghamia lanceolata. Next base: position 1,075,567 of record BSBN01001608.1, read on the forward strand.
AATTTCTTTGATGGTGGCTATCATTATCCAATAGGTTCAGTGGTGGTTGTTGGCACATGGCTATGGAAATACCTAATAAGGAAGAATGGTTTGCCTGCATTCGAAGATTATGAAACATATAAGAAGATTATACACTACTCAAATTTGGTGTTGGCAACAAATATAAAACTGGAGAGGTATTGTGGAAAACCTACAAATAAAGAGTTATGGAACATTTCTATGGAAGACCATGAGACAATCATCAATGCGTTGGAAAAAAGAGAGGATGGAGATGGTACAATGGAATAAGTAAATACAGGTAAATATAGTTAAATAGATTTATATTGTTCTTTTAAATACATTAAATACATGTTTTGATATTTCTTGTGCATTATTAGTTGAAAAATTGATTTAAATTATCCTTTTATATCCTTAGGTCATCATCACAAATTCATCACATACTTTGAAACAAAAACTTGAGAGGCACTTGTAAATACAGGTACAAATTGTGTATATCTAGATAGTTTTATATAAATTATTAAAATACATGTTTTGATGATATATTGATAAATTGCTTGTATTATTTTTATATCAGGTGGCGTGAAGACCTGCTACATTCCCCACAAGTTTTGTAAACATTATTTTGAGTTGGCGTGAAGACCTACTACATTCCCCTACAAGTTTTGTAAAAATTATTATTCTATATATTTTATTTGTTAAATTATGCGCATGTTTTTCTACTTTGAATTTACTTTAAATTTGATTTTATTATATTGTTAAATTGGGTTGCTTTGGGCAACTTCACCAAATTTTGAGAACTTAAGATGTCCCCTTAAGACATCGTAAATTAGGACCCCTTAAGACATCGAAAAAGTTAGCATCTTTGTAGGTTAATTAACATGGCCAATTTGAAGTTGTTAATGGACCACAGTACATCCTATGTGCAGTTATGTTCTATGTTTCAATAACCATATATCTCTCAATCCAACTGGATTACACTAGATCATATTTATTCTATCCTTAAAATTCCTTCTTTATATTTGACATGCTCAATAATGAAGATGAACTATTATATGTCCATGATGTGTTCATCATGCATGTATATGTCCTCTCTATGTTAGCAATGATATGAAATTAACATATGTCACTAAATGTATATGTCCTCTTCCCAATGTAAACAAAAAGTAATGAGAAAATCCATGATTGTCAAATAAATTCTAATCCAATAGCATAATCTAGATCTTGATTATCAAGCAAATTTTAGAAGAAATAATCTCTAGCATCAACCATATAAAATCTACAAAGAGAGATAAGCTATTCTAAGCCTCTTGTTTATATTTGCATTTATGAGTCTCAACTCATTTATTTTATTTTAACTAATTAATAAAATTTAAAAAGCATGCTATTAGACCTAAATAACTATAGCCTATGTTTATTTTCCTACACAATCCTAGACTAGAAAAAAAAATAGATTTTTTTTAAATTAAACAAATATAACTTATAGATCACTATGACTAAAGTTATGAGCAAGTTCTATTTTGTGTATGAAATTCTTAAATGAGCCATGACCTTTTACTATTTAGATGATGTGATATATTAGTGTGGGCTTGGGTCGATACTATTTAGTTAGTTCCATAAAATAGTAAGATATTGTTAGGTCGATACTATTTATTTTTTATATTGGAAAATTTTGAAATATTGATGTGTTCTAGAGTGAAGAAAAGACCTGACAAATCTTAGAAGCCCTAGTGAAGGATATCAAGAAATGGGGCACAAGGGTAGCCAAAGCTCCACTAATATTTATCTTACCAAGACAAAGCAATTGAAGAGTGTAGCTTCTCCTTCTCACCTTTATTTTGCAATTTTCTTATAGAATCTATTAGATTGGGATTAAAAACTTAAAGTATTGTAGATTAGTATCTAGTCTAAGATGTTAAATTTTTACTATGTTTGAAATTGTTAAAATTCCTTGGGGGAAGAAGTTCCCTTTCAAAATATGCAACAACAAGTGTTGAATCAATTTTGCACATCATCAACATTATTCTTCTAATTAGTTTATCATGTTTGGATATCTTGTTAGGGTTTATATGTTTATATGTTTGGATAATTTGTATAGATAGAGAAGTTCATACCATTAAATTGTGGCATGTATAACACTATACAATTCTTCTAAATCATCGAATACAATTATATTACAAAAGTCTTAAATGGTCATCTTGAATGTGTATTTGCATACTTTAAATCTAGAGTTTTTTATGGATATGAACTACAAATTCTATAACATAACACACTTAGAAATTACAAGTTTGGACATCCTTTAATCCTCCTAGGATTCAAATCAAATAAGACAGGTTCAAAGCATATACAAGTTTTGGAAAGAACTACTCATAAATTTGTTAAAATGAAATACTTTTCAACCAAACAAAAGAGTACAAATATATATTTAGTCATTTACAACTTCCTTTATATAAAGTCATAAGGGGAAGATTATTTAACAAATATATAACCTTAAAAAAGATTTCCATAATTATAAACTATTTAAATAAAACAACAATATCCACATGAAGAAAACAATGCCTACTTATTGTCTATCCAAATAACCCACACAAGAACAAATAAAGGAAGGTCAAGTTGTATAAACTCCAGGTCCATGAACTCAAAAAATATACAAAGTCCCATACATTCAAAATATAAAGTCCATGTTCAACAATATATATATATATATAAAGTCTGGATGAAAAATAGTATATAACATAGTCCATGAAATAGTCAAATTATGTAGCCCATGTTCAATAACCTATCACATACTATCTCTATAATCAAGAGTCCTCTTCACACCATGTGAACTACTCAGATGCCTTGAATGACTCTGTAGAAGAGAAAGATTTAGATGAAATCAGATGTAAGATGATTAAAAATGATTTAATGACAATTTTTAAATTTATAATTTTTATCATATTATAATTAAATTACCGTGTGAGGCTGAGAGGCATGCTCTGGTGCACCTGGACCTGTCTCTACATGCTCTGAATCAATCTATTTAATACAAGAGAAAGTTCAGGTTGAAATTAGATGTACAAGATGATTTTTAAAATGATTTAATTCAATTTCATTTATAATTTATATAGATCATATTTAAATTATTATACCATAAGAGGAACTTGTTGTGCATCCTCTATTCCAGGACCTATCTCTATAGGCTTAGCTACATGACATGTCTCAAGCTATAAAAGAAAAAGAATTTTGAACACATGTCAACATATATATCTATCAAGAAATTTAATTTAATTGAATTTAAATATAATCTAAATTTTAAATTATACCGTATCAGGCTGCCCATCTCCTCTGTCCTCCTGCTCTGCATGTGTTGTGTGTTGATGAAACGTGTCACTAACAAGCTCTTGTACAAGGTCATTTCTAAGTTAGCACATGTGTGTACAAATTAGGTTTTAAAACATATATATAATTGACTTGTGTACATGTTATACGTTTTTGAACAACCTGAAATGCAGTCGACTCCTGATATAAACTTGGATTATCCAAGTGTGTTGCAATGCCCATCCTCATTGTTGTGTCAACCTGCATAGACATATTTTTAATATATATATTAAATAGTACATTCACGTTTTTAGATACAGTGATATATCAAAATAGAAAAATCTAAGTATATATAGTTTTTTAAAACAATATACATATTGTAAAAGTGTCCTGTGAGATGCCCAATGATGGAGGAGCGCTCGAGACACCCTGAGATGGAGGATTCAATGTGGAAGAAGCCTGAACTAGTTCATAAATATTTAATGTACACACATTCAAGACTGAATTACAAATTAATATCAAGACAAATAAAATCAATATTTAAAATATAAATCATTCAAAATGTACCCCAAATGGGTGCCCGAGATGAACAGGTGTCGATGAAAAATTAATTCGATCAATGGTCGGACCTGTTGCCATCATCTACACCAAACAATTCGATTGTTAAAATATTAAACAATTTAATTGATCTATATGTTGATTAAAAACACGTGCTTAAAAAATTGTTATAAATTCAACATGTGTACATAACCTATATATACCTATGTCGAATGATCAGTGGGATGATCCTCAGCAAATAGATAATCAACAAATGATTCACCCACATTATCAAATGATGCATGTGTAGCTGAAGTGGGTGCAACTGGCTGATAAGGTCCATAACACAAATGATTGCAACTCGTGCATGTATGAGGCATCGACACATGTGGAGTGGTACTAGGACCACTTCCATCATCAACTCCTCCATGTTCTCTAACCCAAGCTACCATCATAGAAGTTTGCTCGTGTAGGCTACCTGAGAGTGCACTCAATGTGCCTAGTGTGGATACCATTGCACGATGCTGGAAGGGTGAAGGAATGATAGCAACAGGAGGGTCAATAAGAGGTTGAATAGGCACGGGTCATTAGGGATCAACCCATGCCCCCAACCTCTGTTGTGGCATGCCACCACCAATACCCTGGAATGATCTAAAATCAAAGTAGTTGGGTTTTTTATTCAGAACAAACTCTGCATATAATTTTCTCAAAAAATATAAAGGAACCTCACAATTAGCATGAGATGGATAATCAAACACCATCCACCATCTATCCCAAAAATTGGTAGACATTCCTTCATGCCTACACCACTTGATTGATATTCTTTTCTTATTTGCAGGAATAGGTTCATTTGTAATGGGATGTCTAAAATATTGCGCTAATTGAGCTTTTGTGATTTTCAGATCTAAAATAGTCTTATAGGAGAGGCCATCAGCATAAAATTGGCACCTCTCCTCTCTCCATTTCTAGAATCCATCAAAGTCTGAGTCAATAGACCTCACAGAATCTACAATGTTTTGCATCAAAGATGCAAAACGTACCACGTGAGGAGGCATGAATTGTTCATTGGGAATGGAATTCAATTTTTCTTGTATGGAATCCACATTTTCATTAATTATGGCTCACAAGCGAGCCTAGTCAGTTCCAGATGGGGGTGGAGGTGGGGGTGGAGGTGGGGTTGGAGGTGGGGCATCTGGAGGTGGGGGTGGGGGTGGGGGTGGGGCCGGATCATTTTGTGCATTGAGGAAGTCGTCAACATCAAAGTGAATATCATCCAAATTCATGATATATATAAAAATAGATATGAACCTGCATATATACATATAAACATACAAATTTAAAATTAAATCAAGAATATATATATAAATTATAAATATTTACATATAATGTACATGTTCAAAAATTATAAATTATATACATATGTTTCAAGAAATTACACTTTTAGAAATAAATTTAAATTAAACATACAGATACATGCAATTTTCAAATTGAAATCAAGGGATTTTCATTTGAGAGATAAATTTTGATTCTTATAGTGAGGGAGACAAGAAATATCAATTTAATAGTATATACAGATCAATTTAATAGTCTAGGGCTATTAGGACTACCATAATTCAAATTTGTTCTCAAGGTTTGTTATCATATGTTAGGTCCAAGTTTTCAATTTTGTTAATTTTTCTATGGAGTTAGGTCCAATTTTCTAATTTTGTTAAATTTTCTATAGGAAAGAGGAAATCATTGAATGTGAACTTTAGTATCTTGTATAATGTTGTCATGACCATTAAGGACTGAACATTAATTGTTATTAAATTCCTCTAGATTGTTATATGGACCTTTAAGATAGCCTTAAACCAATAACAGACTTGTCATGAGGGACAATGAACTACAAAGGGACAATGAAATTGTTGTTAAGATGTAAGACTCCTCTAGAGATTCAATTGTATTATCTAGATAATCAAAGATACATATATATCAATGAAGGGTGAATGTCTAGGATTAGGTGGTGGTGAGGGTAATGAAAGGATTGATGGATTAGAAGGTGGATGGACCAATGAATTAGGGTTGGGATTACATGGTGGTGTTGGGATAGGACTAGTAGGCTCTTCGATAGGCATTCGATTGGATGATGATGAAGGATACCCATATAAGATGCATAATCTAGAGTGGTGTTTCCCTTGTCAAAGGTAACATAAGGATTTAAGGACACTTTCAATCTTGGTGGAAAGGGAAACTTGGACTTGCACATTCTTGTTGTGAAGGAACTTGATAGTCTTGTTCAAAATATATGCATCATGATCTACAAGGTTCTCATGATCATTGGGAGGAAATTAGGAACCTCTTAGGATTGTTACTTTGGGTTTGGCATGGTCAACTTGGAGAGGTTGTGTGGCCCATATCCCTATAAGAGGATGAAGGGTGATAGGAGGTTGTAGGATGACTAAAAGCATTCACATGACGATAATGTTCAAGTTTAAATCAAGATATGCATCATGGTCTACAAGGTTCTCGTGTTCAAAAGGTTCATCATATTCTACAAGGAACTCACAATCATTGGTACCAAATTCAAGACCTCCTATTATGACCAGGGGTTTCCTATTGATTATGAGTTCAATACTTGCTTCTTTTTTATTGTCACAACCATTTTCGACAAAAGAAATGAATTAGAACAGATGCATCTATGCTATTGAATGATGTCATAGAAACCAATGGATTATCATACCACCTAGATAGAATCATAATGAACATCTGCAAGACTATAACTAGACTTGGAGTCTAACTACCTTGAGGTGGATATCTTGTGCATGCCACATGATCTGAAAACCTAAATTTTGGTGAAGTTGCCTATGGCAACCAAATTTGATAATGGAGATAGGATTGAAGTTACTAGTTGCCTACCTGACTAATCTGAGTATGAAGATGAATATATTCTGATGATTTGTGATTTAAATTTAATGAAGAATTTGATGAGCTTTGTTTTTAACTCATGATTGTAGGGATTCAATGTAGCTAGAAAAAGATAAATTAGTCAAGATGGTTCTAGCTCAATTTTGTTTCCTATTTCCTATTTGCAAAATTATTGTTTTCTATTTAGTTGTTAGTCCCAACTCTTTCCTTTTAAGAAGTATATCAAATCTAATGTAGTAGTAGATACTTCCACATATACAAGTTTTTGTTAGGAGAAAATATATTTTGCCAAATTTGTATAGAGTTGTCTATAGTGTGTTCTAGGGTAATCAAATGATGTTTAAGTCACAATTTAGAGGGTTGAGGGATAAGTTTGTGTTGAGTCTACAGGAGATGTTTTCTTACATAGACCTCTCCAAAATCTAGGTGTCTCCATGTCTAACTCAAATGTTTCAAGGGATATTATATCCAAATTAATGATAACATTTTATATATATGGCTATGAGATCCACGATCATATCAATGTTTGGTAGAGAAAAGTTATCTTTAGGGTATCCTTTTTTGATGTCTCAAAAGTTAGTGCAAACATGAATTCCCTTAGTTTTCTTGCTAACTAAGACCACATTAGAGACCCATTTAGGATAAGTAATAGTCTAAATGAACCCCACATCCAAGATTTTATACAATTCTTCTTTGACCAAGAGGGCTACTTGGGGGTACATTTTGCGTAGCTTTTATTGAATAGGTTTAGCATTGAGGTGAACCACAAGATGATGCATGACTTTAAAGATGGAGTCTCAAGGCATATCACCATAAGACCACATGAAGAAATCACAGTAATCTTTAAGGGTGATGGTTATGCCTTCTTTGATGTCAAGGTCCAGTGGAGCTACGATCTTAGAGAGTTTAGGGTCCTCTTCTATTCACAAGTTGATGTCTATAGCATCCTCAACAAGGAGAGGGGAGTCATCTTGTATATGAGTGGTATCTAATGGAAGGTGAAGTTTGTCATTGAGGAGCTCTTGGGAAGTGTCCATTTTTATTGTATCATTTTAATCGATCACAAGTTTCTTCTTATATCTTGTTGCTATTTTGCCTACTAGGGTGCCTTTGGACTAAAGGGTTCTTCTTTCTCTCCAAAATAAGCATAGGTGTTAAGTATGGTGGAAAAGTCTTTCTTATGATTACAATGGGGATGTGGTCTTGACACTTCATAAGTTTCATGATGGCTTCGTCATTTTGGAAAACATCAAATCATAAAGGGTCGTGTTGGTCCCAATTGATAAGCTCAAGGTATTATAGGTCTAAGGAGATGGTGAGGATAGTGACCTATCATGAAAGAGGTTAGTGGTGGCAAGATCTTCGTAAGGATCATGAGTGGGGCCTACATCAATGCCATTAAGATTAGGGGAAGCATTACCAATGAGGTTAGGCTCGTATCACAATTAACATCACAATGTTCATCCCGGGGGCATAACCTAGCTAGTGAGGATAGCTACAAGTGTCTCTAAAGTTACATTTGTTGGCTTGATTTCATTCTTGATTAGTTGGCTATCACAAAAACTGTAAAATCTTCTCAATTCTTGATTAGTTGGTTGTCTCTAAAGGTTTGATTATGAAGGATGTGATAAAGGTTTTATTATGGTTTTTTGTAATTGTTTTACATGATAGTTACCTATTCAATAATGCCTTTAAAATACAATGATGTATACATTGATATAAGTAAATTTAATAAAAACCAAATATATATCATCCCAATGCTATATAATTTTTGACAATTTGTTCAAAATCTCTCCTTTCATATGATACATTCGTTTCAAAATTTCAATTGTATTTTACAGCTAAAATGTCTAAATACAGCTATTCAACACTCAAATTGAAATCAAATTTTGATAGTTTGTTCAAAATCTCTCCTTTCATATGATACAAAATTTTCAAAATTTCATTTGTATTTTACAGCTAAAATGTCTAAATACAGCTATTCAATTCTTAAATTTAAACAAAATTTTGACAGTTTGTTCAAATTCTATCCTTTTATATGATATAGTCTTTCAAAATTTCAATTGTATGTTACAACTAAAATGTCAAAAAACATCTATTCATTTCATAAATAGAAACCCTAAATAACAGTTTACCATTTAAATTTTGATTGTATTTTACACCCAAAAAAAACAAGTGAAACTTCAAAAGATTGATTGCTAAATTGTAGAAGTGGAAAAATCCACTTACTTGTTGTTTTGATGGTGACTCAACTCGGGATCCCGTTCTAAGTTGTCGCCTGTCGTCTGTCGCCTATCATTGGGAAAAATGGCATCTCTGCCCTTTTTTAAAAAATTTAATACTTTTTCAAAATGGGAGCCCGTTTCATAGGTCTCTGCCCTTTTTTAAAAAATTTAATACTTTTTCAAAACGGGATCCCGTTTTGTGATTCTAGATTTGGGATCTCGCTAAGGAACGGGATCCCGTTTTGGATTTTAGGCTTGGGATCACGACCCAAAACGGGATCCCATTTTATAGAAATGGGATCCCGTTTTTAGTTACCCGATTTCGGATTTTTTTCTAACTCTAAAACTTCCACCTTAAGTGGACACAACTTCTTGCATTTACCCATTTTGCACTTTATGAGGGTTCATGCATGTGACATGGCATATAATGATAAGCTCAATTGTTAAACTTGTTCTATCTCTTGGAATAGATATTTAATATCATTTGATGATAATGATACTTAATGTTTGAAGGGCACTAAGGGGTTTAGATGTTTAAAGTGTTGACCCTGATATTGTTTTTGTTTGGACTCTATTGCAAACATTATAAAAGTATGTCTCATCAACTGCTTTTAGCAACTTAACTGTCGAACAGGTCACTGTAGTTTTTCATAAGGTAAAGTGATTTTGTTGCCACCGGTTGTGCTAGGGTTTACTTGTGGCATCGGTTGGATAAGTTATACATGGGCAAAAAGATTGGTCTTGGTATTCATTTTGCAAAGTCTGAGTTATGAATATGGAGAAGGGTTTCACTTTACTTTGTCATAATCATGAGAAAATAAGGAAGAAACTGCTTGAATCTTTGATGTTTGACTATCCGAGGTATCTCCACAAGTGACAAAGCTGGATTTAATCTTGTTGACTGTGAGCACACTTAGTATCTTCAGTTTCACTTGTCGGCTATCAGTTTCAGTAAGTTTGGTTTGAATTTTGTTTCATATTTTTGTTGCAGAGATTACATTTGTTTTGGGTTGTGTTTATTATTTGTGTAAACCATTTTTAAATGGCTATGACAAGGGTTTCAAAGAAATGAAATCTTTTTGGTTTGAATTCTAGAAAGGCTCTCCACAGTCCTGTATATTCTTGCACGGTTTGAACTATTGCTTCTTATTAGTGATGTGGGTTTTTTTAGTGAAGCTACTTGGAAGTTATTTAACTAGGGTTTTGAGCCCTAGGGTTTCACTTGAGTATCAGACAGTTACTCTTGGTCTAGAAATGATTCACTTTGGTTTCAAAACAAATTGAGACTATGTTTTATGTTGTATTTCTAAAAAAACATTATGTTATTGCATGGGTATATTTTGATGGTTAAAGAAGAGTTTTCTCTAACCCTATTCATAGTTTGTAGTTTATTTCTTTTGTCTTGGATTAAGATAGTTGGTTACGACTCCATTATCAGTTATGGATGACTTAAAACAGTTTTAAACAGTTGTCAGTGGTTACTTGTCCGACTCAGTTTTTGTTTAACAAGGAAAGATGTTGATTATGATTAATGAAGTAGTTTCAATTATATTCGATTGAAAATCCATTTATTATCTGAAACAGTTTTATGGAATCGGTTATCTCTTCAAACTGTTTTATGAGAAGAGGAAGATATTATGAAATATATAAAAAGGGCATTGAGTAGAAATTGTGTGTGGTTGTGTATACACCTGATGTAATATTAAGGATAGATGATTGAATGCATTATCATTGATATTAGATCAGAGTCTGAGGATCAATGAAATAGAGTGTTCCTCTGTATTTGTTTTTTTATCCATGATTGAAGCATGTATTGAAGGGCCAAGTCAGTGAGACAAGAAATGACCTTTGCCAGTGAGGCAACTATAGCCAGTGAGGCTTAAATTGTAGCCAGTGATGCTTGAATTGTAGCCAATGAGGCTTGAATTAATAGCCAGTGAGGCCTGTAATCAATGAGATTCTTTTATTAAGCCAGTGAGGCACTTTTTCGAGTGGTTTTTATGCCCCAGACGGTTTTCCACTTAGGACAATATCTGTGTTATGGTTTGTCATTGATGAGTTTGATTCTCATGTTTATTTGCTTATCATGTGTCATTTGTTTTAAAGTCATTTAATTTACTTTGGTCTATATGAACACATACTTGTCCTAAATCACTCGCTGAAACAATGATACTGTGCATGTTTCACAGTTAGTCTCTATGTGTTAAGATTTATGATAATGAGTCATTATTTTCAATCCCTACATTGAGTTGATGCATTCTTGACTTTGATCAATCTATTTTAGTTTTCCAAATCTTTCATGATGTCATCTACAGTCAATGGGAATTGTTTTTGTATCAAAGTTTTGAAATACAATATCTGTGTTATGGTTTGTCATTGATGAGTTTGATTCTCATGTTTATTTGCTTATCATGTGTCATTTGTTTTAAAGTCATTTAATTTACTTTGGTCTATATGAACACATACTTGTCCTAAATCACTCGCTGAAACAATGATATTGTGCATGTTTCATAGTTAGTCTCTATGTGTTAAGATTTATGATAATGAGTCATTATTTTCAATCCCTACATTGAGTTGATGCATTCTTGACTTTGATCAATCTATTTTAGTTTTCCAAATCTTTCATGATGTCATCTACAGTCAATGGGAATTGTTTTTGTATCAAAGTTTTGAAATACAAATTTTAAGGTCACTAAGTCATGTTAAAATTTGTATACCACTGATTCACCCCCCCTCTCAGTGGTATTGTACTCCAACAGTATCACCCATGTCCTCCTGCCATTTCTGAGTTTAGATCTGGCATCAAGACATCATCTGTAACAACTTTCCAGTTTACACCTCCAGTAGATTCTTCCAGTCTAGACCTAGGTAGTCCCACCTTGGTCCTTAGACACCTCTGCTTTCAAGAGATAGGTTTATCATCTCTTTGATCATTCTTGTGTAATTAGTTTTTGGATTGTTGTTGTATTTATTTCATTATAAGAAGATCATTGTAGAACTAGGTTTTCATGCATTGTTAACCTAGGGTTTGATAAAAAGGCTAAATTAAGTTTGATCCATCTATAGCATACTTGAGAACAAGGTCAGTAGCTGAGTCCACCTTCATTTGGTAGTGATTTGGCTCGGCCTTGTCCTTGAATGTTATATGGAAAAGAGTTTGATCTAGTTTGCATTGTAGTTATTAAATCATTCTCCTTTTTCATACTAAACATTTTCAAACAATGGAAATGCTCAATATAATAGTTAAATAAGATCTTAGATTTGTGAATGATACCTTCAATGTCATCATGGAGAAGATAAGTATTCATAACAAAGCAGAACATGGCCTCACAACTAACTGACTAAGCCACATCAAACATGTTTGACTTTCTCAAGGATAGTCTAAGATCTAGTAGCAACTTGGTTAAGGCTTCCATAATGCCCACACATGAAGCCCCATCGATCTCCTTGGCCAATTCCTAGATACATAGAACTAGGAGCAGAGATCAAGATTTGTAATCTCCCTTTCAATACATGAGATGAAATTCTCCACCATCTTGGTGCTCTCCACCCTCTCCTTTTACCTCCTATCATATTTTTTTTATGCCTCCACCTTGCAATCCTAGCATTTCCTCTTCCCTAAGCTACTTCCAAAGTCCATTGCACCTAGACCAAAGCACTCACCAATAATAAAGAAGGAACAAATTCACCATTCTAGATAGACCATAGCCACAAAACAAAAATGGTAAACCATATAGCGAGAAGATATTATAGTGTCCTAAAATCTGCCACTAAGAGCTTAATCCAACCTATCAAGCAAGGCTCTTAGTCAATGTGCTTCATGTCATCATGTAAAAATAACTATTGTTGTCCCTTGTGATGTAGGATCCAATCTATGGGATCATTTTATATGACATGACTTAAAGAACCACTACCATATTGTCCACTTCTGTAATGTAATCTATGGGATCATAAAGTTGTCAAATGCATTTTCATGAGATGAAGAATTAAAGTTCATCATTCTAGATTCTTTCCAAAAAAACTATTTTTCTTGTTTTCATTGTATACAAACATGTATTGTTATGATAACATTCATTTTTAAATCAACTAAAAAAAATTTTTAGCCACGACTCATAAGTCTTTGGAAATTATGAAATGAATCCCTCATTATTAAATTTTGACATGAATCAAGTACAAGAATTCAAGATTCTTAATCCAATTGTGATTAAGGATTATAAACAAACATTAGATGTGGCATATAGAATTTAGTCTTCACTAGTATTTGCTAGATATGTGACTAGCGCAATAATTATTCATTCCTATCTTACCAAATGAAGTTTAACTTTACTACCATTTGTTAGGTTTGCACAAGTGAATAAAGTAGTCAATTTGACCATATTATGAATATAATTATAATATTCCTTTCAAATCTATGATGTCTTCCATTGTGTTTCTCTAAAATTCCCCTCATCCATTTGAGTTCCTCTTGTTTTAAATCCTATTGTCACTCCAAACACTTATGAAATGTCCTCTGTATCTCTCTCCTAACTACCTTCAAAGCCTCATCTCATTAGTATTAATTTATAAATCTCATGCACAATTTTTTAATGCCACAAATGTGCAATTACAATGCGATAGAAATTATTATTTTATTTTTACATCTACAAATGTTATTCTCTTCTCTCTAACATCATTCTATAAAGCTCATTATGAGAGTTTTTCAAGTGCCATGCATAACCACTAATTACAACATAAACACACTTGTATTTTTTTTTACTTCTTCATTATAAATTATAGTGGTTTCTATCTAATTGAAATCAAATTAAATTAAAAAATATCCCCGAATTCACAAATCCATTAGTTATCTCATCAAGCAAAGGGATGTGAACAACATTAGAAATATCTAACCATAAATGACACAAAATCTGCATACACTTATATAAAGCTACATATTGAATCTAGAATGTGTAATTAAATGCTTAACCTAACATAGGCAAAACACAATACGATTAATCGAAACAAAAGAACTATACTTGAAATGGCAAGGGTAATTGTGAGCCCTCCTCTCCCATTTCCTGCTGCTCAAGCATCTTTCCATTTACTTGAAGTGTTCCTCACCTTTTGTTTTTCACTCTTTCTCCACCACTTCCTCTGACTTTTCATTTTATACATATGTAGGTTTTATGAAAATAGTTCAATTAAATGTCCATGTTATCATTAAATAAGTCTTTGATAGGTACCCCACTATTGCATATAAGTAGTGATCTCCATTCCACTCTATATATCTAATTTTATGAAGCCAACATCATAGTCTAGATTGCCAAATACTCAAAACAAAAACAAAACCTTTTTTTTCTAGTAACTAAAAATACAACCTTTTTCTTTCATTATTAATGCAAGTCTGACATGGTCCACATTTTTATAGTGTGAGCCTATTTTTTAGATCACTTCATTTAGCATCACCAATAATCTCCACAAGAACATTCTCCTAGGCTTAAATGATGCAAACAATTCACATCTCTCACAACAATTTCTCTTGTAACAATCTTGGAGATAAACTTCATTGCATTGTGACAATCAACACATACTTGAAGGTTCTTAACAACTCTAATAGTTGTTCTAGGGGGTGTCTAACAAACCAAAAGTAATTGCCAACTTTTCACAATGTGGTAGAGAAATAATTCTTTTTCCTCCCTTCCCACATCACTAAATAAATGTCTTGAATATGGAAAATACCTTGTTGCCTTAATCTCCCAAGCCAATTTCTCCAACTTTACATAGATCTCATATGTCTATGAATGTGATATGTCTCCTACACAAAAAGCACGTACCATTTTATGGCCTTCAATCCAACTACATCTAGGGATCTTTATAATTCCTTTATATTTCATCAATCTCCTTTCCATTTGAACCTCACACCACCTGCCCACTTCTTCATGGATGTTTGAGAGAACATACCTGGGAGAGGACCCAATTGCTGTGATAGTATTTGTGGATTTAAGGCCCAATATTTTTAAAAGTTTAGCACCAGTAGTTGTGATTTTAAGGTTGTTAGTGTTGACTATAAGCACTAATAATTGAATTCAAAATGTTATCTTTAGATCTAAAAAGCAACCAATCATGTGATGCCACATTAGTGCACCAATAAAATACGACTTAATGCACGACTATTGGTCCACCCTTTCTTTTGGGTCTCTTTGGACACCTCAACAAAAAGCATGCCGATGTGGCATGATATTTGATGATGTGGACCTGAAGCCTTAGTTATAAGCAGGGGCCTTGCCAAGTAAGTAGCAATAATTTTTTTGGAGTGATTCAAAATTGCTATGTATGATTTTGAGAGGCATGAAGTTAGGGTGATCAACTACTGGGTCCTCTCCCCTAAGTTACAATATATTTTTAGGGTCCAAATAAAAAAGCAACGTCGCTGTAAATACTCCTAAGCCTATATTCATATGTGATTTGCAGCACCAAGAAAACACATCCACACAACCACCAGAGGTTTAACTAGCATCTTAATGATAAACTTTACCGTGTCCTCAAGATAGGTAGCATGGGCAAGAAGGTCAACCAAGCACACATAATGATCAATTGTAGGTGTAATGCAATAAGGGTTACTCATGTGATTGAAGCATGTGCAACCCTCATCCACTAAACATGCATGCCTGCATGCACATAGAACACAAGCAAAGCTTACAATGTTAGGATATGTTCCAAAGTGCTTCGTTAATTCAATGATTTTTAGAACATCCTTGCAAAATCCATTTTGTGTATATCCTGGAACCATTGCATTCTATGAGACCACATTTCTTTGAGGCATTTTTTCAAACAGTTCACATTCCTTGTCTATGCTTCCACATTTTCCATAAATGTCTACCAGAGCATTTCCAATTATAATATCTGACAAAAATCCCCATTCCATTATGCTTTGATGGATGTCCATACCCTGTTCCAAAGCTCCGATTTTGGCACAGGCAAGGAGGATGTTGGCTTTACAACTGCCAATTTCATTTGCTTGAAAGTTTCTAAAGCCTTGACAACAAATCCATTTTCTACATACCCTGCAATAATCGCATTCCATGAGACAACATTTCTTTGAGGCATTCTGTCAAACAGTTCACGTGCCTTGTCTATGCTTCCACATTTGGCATACATGTCTGCCAGGGCAGTTGCAACTACAACATCTGACACAATTCCTCTATCCTTTATCCTTCGATGGTTGCCCATACGTTGTTCCAAAGCTCCCATTTTGGAACAGGCAGGGAGGATGCTGGCAAAGGTTGTGAAGTTTGGCTTTACACCTACCAATTGCATTTGCTTGAAAGTTTCTAAAGCCTTTTCAACAAATCCATTTTGTGCATATCGTGCGATCATGGTATTTCATGAGACCACATTTCTTTGAGGCATTCGGTGAACAGTTCACAGTTCACAGTGCACCCACAAAAACAGAACCCGTGAGATTAGACTTAATTGAGCGGGAGGGGAGAGATTCAAATTAAAATTATCTGTAACCACAGGGAGTAGCAGGTGGCGGCTGTTCTTAAAT
This sequence comes from Cunninghamia lanceolata, assembly GCA_027924645.1. Taxonomy (NCBI): domain Eukaryota; kingdom Viridiplantae; phylum Streptophyta; class Pinopsida; order Cupressales; family Cupressaceae; genus Cunninghamia; species Cunninghamia lanceolata. The sequence continues at coordinate 1,092,055 of BSBN01001608.1, forward strand.
ATCATCCACTTCAACAGTCAAAGGTCAATTTTGGCCAATAAAAATAGGACAAATATTTACCACTTTTTATTGTGAATGAGGTGTAAAATTGCTATTGCCTGTTTGACCATTGAAGTGGATGATATTTAAGTAGAGTGGCAGGTGGTGCAATCACCATTAGTGGAAACCTGCAGCATGTTTTGGACAAATGAAAGTGATGAAACGGAATTGGAGAGGGCCCACCAGCCACGTCTAAGTCAAAGCTTAGAGTGTGCTGTTTAAACCCAACCGCCTCCACTAACTCATGGATGAAACGGAATTGGAGAGGGTCCACCAACCACGTCTAAATCAAAGCTTAGAGTGTGCTGTTTAAACCCAACCGCTTCCACTAACTCATGGAATTTAATAAGAAATATTCACTTTCTTTGAAAAAAGATGAGTGTCATTCTTGGTCCCCGTTATCAGCCATAATTTAGCACCAAGCAAAAGGATGCAGTGCTTAACAAACAAAAAACAACGCTTTGAATGCAAGTTTCACCACCGATATCAACGCCTATCTCTCCAGCAAAATTTTGTCTCCTGTCAAAACCCAAAATTCCGCCAAAATCAACGCTGCTGAATTCGAATTCCCGCAGAAAAACATAAATTAAATAATTCAAAATCGCGAGCGGAGGCGGATGCCCCGCCACGGTTGAGCGTGGGTACAAAACATGCAGAAAATGATAAATTGCTCGAATTCATGGAAAATTTGATGACAAAAAGCATGAAAATCCAAGGGAATTCGAAGCAACGGCAAACTGTTCAAACGCCTTCTACATAGAGGTAGAGATTTGGAACGGGCAGAGATTGAAATTGTAACCGCCAGCAAGCTTCTTCTTAGATGCCTTCCTTATGCACCTTCAAACGGTAAGTTTTTCAAATGCCTTCATCATGGAACAGCATTAGAACATGGGACGGTTCCTTCAACAAACAAATCAATCTTCAACCTCCAGATTTAACACACAGTCATAGAAATAAAATTGCTCGATATCATATGTTGGAAAAATCGGAGATCATCTACATTTTCTCAATAAAGAAAACACAAATATTGATTATATTATTGAGTTGGTGATCAAAGAAAGTATTACAATATGTGTTAGTGGATGCCAATGTGAGCTTACCTTATTGGACAATAATCTCTTACATTATAGTTTCTCTAACACTCCTCATCCCCTTGAGTTGAAATCAAAGTTACATCTAGAGGTGCCCCGTGACATTTCAAGGCTAATTATTTTTGTGATTACCATCAAACAAATCGACATACTATGCATAGGTTTATCATACTAAAGCATAAAACCTAAGACCTCATTGAGAAAATGTGATACAATTAGAGGATATGCATGATCATAAGAATACATTTTTAATGTCTCAATTTGATGAGTTTAATTGAATGGAAATGGATGATGAGGATCCTTTCAATGCTAGTGATAATGAGTTTATTTTCCTTTACATTTTGGTGATTATGGTTGATCCTAAACAACTTATTCTTCTTTTAGAATTTTAAAATAACATTTTTATATATGTTATTATTCTAATTTTCCATATATTTTAGATTTTTCTAGAGCTTGGGCTTCATAAGCTTATATTTTTTGCTTAGGGTTTAGGTATACATAGTGATTTATATTTTATCCCACTATAGCACCCTAGATTATTCTATCTCTCAAGGTTTGTTCATTGGTTGATATTCATGCATACTACATTTTAGATTTTGAAAGATTCTTACCTTTTATTACTCAACATCCCTCTACACTTATTACTCTAAGGACAATTTTTTGTAAGGATAAGGAGGTGTTTTCCATGGAAGGTTTGTTCTATCACGTCTCACCTTTCCCTTTCTTCAAGGACCCGATTAGTACTCATCCATGCTTATTAGATACATGTATGTCATCTATCCATGAATCTAATGTTGTGGATTGTGATAGTGATGAGTATGTGATTAGTGATGATCTACATGGACATATAGAAGATACAATTTTACCTCCTTCACCTATTCATGACATTGTTGCATCTCATGGTGATCTTTCTTCCACATGTCAAGATGATCTTACACCCATAGAATCATGCCTTTAGATAACACATATCATGTCATTAATGGTGATGTGATACATAAACAATGCAATGTCGTGGCATTGCACTTGCACCATCATGCAAAAATTGATTTATAGTCACTCCCTTGAGCCTCCAATTCTATGGCCTAAGTGTGAGAAGATTCACTACTTTTGTATCCTCATTCTTGGAGATGTGTCAATATAGAAAATTAGATTTATTTTCCTAGTGTTTGTAGCATGGAATTCAATTAATTTGCAATTTAAACTATTACAAGTGTTAATGATAGTTTAATTTGCAAATTAATTTGAGTAGTGTGAGGTAGGCATACCTGCCTAACATCTTATGATACATGTTATAAAACTCTCTATCTCTCTATCTAACTCTATGTGAAAATATAAATACATCAAGCTCTATCTCTATGTGAAGCTTATCCAACGTATTATATTGTAGCCTTACATAGATGCTGAGATTGAGGTATATGCATATACATTTCCTATCATATTAGGAGTTTAATAATTATTTTCAATGCATTATTTTTGTCATGAATGTATAATCTTGTATTGTTTCAAGGCTATTTTTTTTTGGTGTTCAATATCAACATGATACTGAGTAAATTTGGTGTGCAGATTTTTGCTTAGCCAAGGATTTTGAAAAACTAAACACTGGAACATTTGGAAAGATACGTTTATATAGGAAGAGTATTTCCTTTTGATTGACCGTGTGGTATACTCTCAGCAAAGATCCCTTTCTTAAACACTTTCCCCATTGCAAAACTCAAGAGGCGAGGCAACAACAACTCTGCATATTTGAACAACAGAAAACACGCTCATAATGCCTTTCCAGAAGAGAAGCAGCCGTAGTGTAAAACGTGTCCGATATGACAGGAATAGCGGGGACTGAAAGAGGAGCTCTCTGCCGTTTTGAGGTTTGAGTTGATCTACCTCATGTGGCCCTTGACGCTCTTTACTTGGAAGCTGCCATGGTATTATAACAGGGTATACAATCGTTATTTCAAATATCATTTAAATGTCAATTTTGGCTAATAAAAATAGGATAAATTGCAATATTAAGACACAAAGCAAAGAGGTAAGTTAGAGATTGTAACACAGTTTCCTGAATTTGTTTTGGTTGTCTGAGAACACTCTACTTAAACTATTGACTTCACCCTCAGTTGTTTGTCCTTGATGACAATCCACAACTTGATCATGTTTAGTTGAGATACTGTTATCTTTGATGATCATGGATGATCATGCTTAGTTTGGCACTTGATGGCATATAGTCCCACGATGTTTGATATACAATGGACATGCTTTGTGTTCATTGATGTTTGATATTCAGTGGATATGTTTGATGACATACACTCATATGTTTTGGATACAGTGGACATGCTCAGTTGATATTCTTACTTGTCAGTGCCATATGTTTTGGTATCATGCTCAGTGGCATTTCCTGTGTCGTGGTATTTTAAGTTTATGAGATGATAACAATTGCACGTTATTATTCGTTTGGTTCAAGGCACTAGACAACAGTGGGCAGTGTTGATTGGACACTCAGTGGAAATAACGTTGACCGTGGAGTTTGACTTCCTTTCATAGTGGCATTATAATGTGATGTTATTTTTGTAAAGTTTTGGTGTGATTTTTAAAAGTGGCATCAAAAGGCACATTGTTTGTCATAAGGTATTATGTGATATTTAAAAAAAAAAGAGGAAACAAAATAAACTTTGTAACAAATGTCACTTCGGGCTTCATTAAGGAATGACCTATTGAACAGATCTCCGGCTCTTCAAAGCAGGTAAAAGACATTTTATCACCGGGCCCTTCTTAGGGTATACCTAATGCACTGGTTGCAAAAAATATTCACAGGCAAAAAGGAAGTTTAGGCACTCATTTTGCAAAGTCTAAAGCTTCGAATAGGAACCTAGGGTTTCATTTCATTTGATATATGTTGTTATCATGAAATAATATGGGAACCAATGGTATGAATCTTTGAAGTTTTGAAGAATATATTAGATGTGATAAAGCTGGACTCCACAACTACTCAATTTTTTTATTCTGTCAATCTACAAGTGACTTCGTTCCTTTATGTTTTGTTTTTTGCATTAGTTTATTTTTACTTTCTGCTATAATGGCAGACTAATGCAAAAATGTACAAGGCTTTACTCATGCAATTTTGAATTAAGAGTTTATGTCGAAGGACTAGTGGTTATTTTTACCTAGGGTTTGAAACTAGGTAATAAAGGATTTGAGACTGGGTAATGTCAGTTGTAAATAGCAACCGACAGTTATGGGTATTGCTTTTCTGTTATGGGGTTTCATATATTTGAAAAATAATTATTTTCAATATTACCCATAATGATGGTGATTAAGGTTTTAAAACAAAATCAATACTTCCTCATTTGGGTTTTAAAATGCTATTAACTAAGGTTGTTAACTATGGTTTGGAAAGTTGTTTTAAGGCTTTGTTATGGATTTGTAATACTTTGTTATGACCAGTTATAACTGTCTTCAAATGTACATTCTGATGGCAATTTTTTTTTGTATATCATTATGAAGCATCTGTAAAAAGACTTAACTCTAGTTAAGCACTTTATCTTACAATATAGTTTGAATATCCTTCAAAAGTGTTGAACATATGAGGTCTATTCAACCATAACTGCTTTGACAGTTGGAAGACATTTGAAACAGTCTTTGTGCACGGTTATCTCTTCAAACTGTTTCATGAAAAGAGGAAGACATTATGAAATGTATAAAAGGGCTTTGAACAGGAATGGTAACTGGTTGTGTATAAACCTGATATAATATTAATGATGGACACACAAGTTATGTGTATGCATTGTTGAGATTATAATAGTCTGGTAAAAAGAGAAACAAAGTGTCCCTCTGTATGAGTTTTACTTGATTCAATGGAATGGATGTTATATGCCAGTGAGGCAATGTTATATGCCAGTGAGGCAATGTTGTAAGCCAGTGAGGCCTATAATCAGTGAGATTCTTTTATAAGCCAGTGAGGCATTTTCGAGTGGTTTTATGCCAGGGGCTTTCCACTCAGGAAAATATTTGTGTTATGAGTTGTTTCTATCTCTGATGTGTTTGATCTTTATGTTTATTTGTTTATCATACGTCATTTAGTTTTAAAGTTGTTCTAAGTTAATTTGGTTTGCTCAAACAAATGTTCATTATAAATCATTGTTTGAAGTGTTTCTCTCTATTCATCCTTATTATGATCAATCAAGCTTCACATACTTGTAAACATCCTCACTCTTCAGTTTGATGATCATGAGACAATATTTATCATGGACTATGTTGATATATTCTTGACAACAATCTGTTAGTTTTTAGTAGTCATGATACCTGTCTCAACTGAACCAAAGTTGTCATATCTTTGCAATAGAAGTTGCCTTTGTTTCAAAGTGTTATAAGATTATTTCAAGGTCTCAGGGTCTCGTGAAAATTAGTATACCATAGATTCACCCCCCCTCTCAATGGTATTGTACTCCAACAAATGGTATCAGAGCCAGACCCTTGCAAAAAGTCTAACCAACTTAAGGGTTCCTGGAAGTGGAGTACAATGGGTAAAAATAATAGGAATAAGGCCTCGAGTAGAGAAAAGATAGATGTTGATCACAAAATTGAAAAACAAGTCTCAGTTAGGTCCAACAATGAATTGTTGCATGAGTCAACCATGAATGTAGATACAAAATGTCATAAAGAAATCAGTTCTGCAGTTAAGAATCATGACAATGTGAATAGACATGAATTTGACAATTTTGTAGTTGAATTTGATGATGAAGAAGAAGACCTATTTGTGGACGAATATGATTAAGAACAGGATTGTGAGATTGATTTAAAAGAATTCATGTGTGCCTTGGATACAATCAAGGAACTTAGAAAGGATAATAAGAAATTAGAAGAGCAACTTCAACAAGAGATAGAATTCAAGAACAAGGTATGTTTGGATTTTGAAAAAGCTTCTTTAAAGTTTAAAAATGCCAAGAATCAGATTGCAGAATTAAAAAGTCATGTTAATGAATCTGATAAATTGATTATTAGTCTAAAAACTGAAATTGAGGAAGCAAAAAGAATAAAAGATGTAACAAATTCTGATCTTGAGGTGAGAAGAATTGAATGTCTGAGACTTGAAAGTGAAATTGTCAATCTAAAGAAAAGTTTGGAAGCTGTCAATATACAGAAGTTTGTGAAAAGCACAAATACTTTAGATGGCATATTAAGTAGTTAGAAAAACTACAAGGATTATTTTGGTTTAAGATATGAAAAAGGCGAAAGCTCTGGTGTTAAAGATGATGTTAAAAGGGAAACAGTGTTTGCAACTATAGATGGGAAGAGTTTCAAGGTTAGGTAGACTCCTAGGCAGAAGATAGATCTGAATTATCATTCTACTATTTCTGATGACAACAAGAAGAGAGCAAAGGATAAAACCACTGATATTGGGAGAAGAAGAACTAACAATTTTTAAAGACCTTCATCTATTAGGAAATATCATTCGGTCAGGTATAACTATTCTCAGTTTCATGGTTATTGCTATGCTTGTCATAAGTATGGTCATAGAGCTAGGAATTGTAGTTATTATGGTTTGTCAAATCAAAACTACAATGTTGTTTGCTATAACTACAATAAGATTGGACATATGAGAAGAGACTGTTAGATGCATGAAAGATATGATTATAGAAACTCAAGGAACATATATCATTATTTCTCTAATAATATGATATACTATAGATGTCATAAAATTGGACATAAAGCATTGTCCTGTAAGGTTGATCAGGTGAACTCTTTTAGCCCTGCTAAGAAAACTAGGAGTATGACAGTTTGGAGAAGGAAACAAGTAAAGGAAATGAAAGAATCTAAACTTGGGCATATTGCACAAGTTCCATCCACAAGTGCATAAAGAGAAGCATTAATGAAGGGGGAGTTGACTTTTTGCTACATTTATCAAACCCCTGAAGAAAATTAGGAAAAGGTATCAATTTTTGGTTCAGTTTTGGGTATGTTGAATAAGGTAGGACTGTGTATTCAATCAGGACAATAGATACAGAGATACTAAGAATTCTCTTTGTTCTCTAAGTATGGTTCTTCAAAACATGTGACATGCACTTCATGCTCGTTTTGTTCCTAATAGTGGTTGATTGGCATTACAGTGAATTTGGCTAATGTAGCAGTGCTATGGTCATTGAGATATTGTTGATTAGGTTTTTGTTTGCTACATTGAGCATCTTCCCTTTGTGAATTATCAAAGGACAAAAGGTTAATCAAAATGTGGAGACATAGATTGCTAAAAGTGTTCAAAGAGAGTATTGATGATTATAGGCAAGACAACATTGAGACAGTCTGGACATAGTGTTTCATTCTTGCTTTCCTTGCACGGTTGTAGCAATGGCAATAGATTACTGCTTGATGACAATGATTTTTTGTTTGATAATAATGGCTTAGTGACCAATTATCCCTTTGTCATTGCCAAAGGGTGTTTGTTAATGAATTACTTTGTTCTTGATGAACATATTGGACAATGATTTGTGTGGAAGGCATAATGACCATGACAACAATACTTAGCAACACTACTTGGATTGATCAATTTTTTCTACTGGATGAACATAGCTACTTGACAATGCTTTGCATTTTATGTTTGCCTATATCTTCTTTAGAGGGATTTCTCTTATGGCATGGCAGTGATATGCATAGCTGTGGTTATTCTTGGTTGCACTGTTTATGATCATCATGACTCCTACTGCCTTGATAATATGGTGACATTGTTGTTTCAATTCATTTTTGGTTATTAGTTTGCATGTGACAGCTTAGTATTTGGTGCTTAACAACTTTGACAGTTTGTAGTTTTCTGAATATATAGAATGTGGTATTTGTATACATTTTGAGGTTTGGCCTTTGAAAATGGAAGAGGACAATAAGTGTAATGATGCAGCTTTAACACTTGAAGAAAGTTGGAAAGCAAAGTTTCTTTTTGTGGCTCTGTACTCATGGGGTGTGTCTTGAAACTGAGGTTGATGAAGCAATTAATAGTGAGAAGACAATCATATGCATGCTTACCTCTACTAGTGTTGTTTGTTTCAAGTTTTTCAAGATGGTTCATGTTTCAAGATGCTTCTCAAGATGCGTAATGATATGATATGATGTTCCTAAGATAATATGCACTGAAAACTATGTGTGAGAACAATATTTTGCAGAACATGACAAATGTTGTTGGTAGACAGTACTAAAGTGCATAGAGTAATATCAAACTTCATAATTCTTATATCAGCATGCTTGTAACCTATTTTAGTGAAGAATGTTGTGAAATAGTGTTTTAGACAATTGCCAAGAGTGTGGTTTTTTATGTCAATGGTCTATGGTGATTGATATGAGTAATGATACAGTGGTATGAAGAGATCTTAATATCATATTCAATTTTCAACACAGTGATATTTTACATTTCTCAAGTCTAGTTCTGTCAGCCAAAAGATCATAGGAAGTTTGATTTTATGCCTAGTATTCTCAGTTAAAAATTGAAGCAGATGTCTACATGCTAGTATATAGTAGAATTTATGGTATAGGCACACGTGTCTTGTCATCAAAGTTTGCCAGCATTATTGGTGTTCCTCATTGGTCAAAAATTAGGGAACCATACATATTCGTATATTTGTTTCACAATTATGTTGGCACTTGGACAAAAAATTTCTATTCTCATACTGTTGTATAAGGACAGTGTTTTGGTTCATGTGGCTCTTGCATCCATTCTTGACTTTTTGACTTGCCAACAAATAGTAAAATGGCTTCATGAACAGATTAGACACCATGTTCAGGATGACAGTATATTTGTTGCAGGGGAGTGTTTTGCATACTTTACATCTTCTGTTGAGTTATTTATGATTATGCTTCAGTAATTCTGATGTTTTGGACAGTGGTGACAGTCTTCTCAGTTGTTGTCCATCTTTGCTACATGCTCTTTATGCTTATTATGCTGCTGACATTTTATTATGGTGCTAACATCTCAATTTTGTTTCAGATATTTTGGATGGATCTTCTTCATGGGACAGTCATGATGTGTTTGGTATGATCTACATTTCTGATTTTGTTTTTCATCTCAGACTTATATTGATTATCTTCTTAAGGCATTGGCACACTTTTCTTTCTCCCTTTACCTTGATGTCAAATAGGGGGAGAGGAAGTTGTGTTTTGCCATTGTGGACAAAGGGGGGGTTTGTTGACTTCACCCTCAGTTGTTTGTCCATGATGACAATCCACAACTTGATCATGTTCAGTTGAGGTACTGTTATCTTTGATGATCATGGATGATCATGCTTAGTTTGGCACTTGATGGCATATAGTCCCACGATGTTTGATATACAATGGACATGCTTTGTGTTCATTGATGTTTGATATTCAGTGGAAATGCTTGATGATATACTCTCATATGTTTTGGATACAGTGGACATGCTTAGTTGATATTCTTACTTGTCAGTGACATATGTTTTGGTATCATGCTTAGTGGCATTTCCTATGTTGTGGTATTTTGAGTTTATGAGATGATAACAGTTGCACGTTATTATTTGTTTGGTTCAAGGCACTAGACAATAGTGGGCAGTGTTGATTGGACACTCAGTGGAAATAATGTTGACCATGGATTTTGACTTCCTTTCATAGTGGCATTATAATATGATGTTATTTTTGTAAAGTTTTGGTGTGATTTTTAAAAGTGGCATCAAAGGGCACATTGTTTGTCATAAGGTATAATGTGATATTTTTAAAAAAAAAAGAGGAAACAAAATAAACTTTGTTACAAATGTTACTTCAGGCTTCATTAAGGAATGACCTATTGAACAGGTCTCAGGCTCTTCAAAGCAGGTAAAAGACGTTTTATCACTGGGCCCTTCTTAGTGTATACCGAATGCACCAGTTGCAAAAAATATTCACGGGCAAAAAGGAAGTTTAGGCACTCATTTTGCAAAGTCTAAAGCTTCGAATAGGAACCTAGGGTTTCATTTAATTTCATATCTGTTATTATCACGAAAGAATAAGGGAACAATGGTGTGAATCTTTGAAGTTTTGAAGAATATAGTAGATGTGACAAAGCTAGACTCCACAACTACTCAGTTTTTTTCTTCTGTCAATCTACAGGTGACTTCGTTCCTTTATGTTTTGTTTTATGCATTAGTTTATTTTTGCTTTCTGCTATAATGGCAGACTAATGCAAAAATGTATAAGGCTTTACTCATGCAATTTTGAATTAAGAGTTTATGTCGAAGGACCAGTGGTTATTTTTACCTAGGGTTTGAAACTAGGTAATAAAGGATTTGAGACTGGGCAATGGCAGTTGTAAATGGCAACCAACAGTTATGGGTATTGCTTTTCTGTTATGGGGTTTCATATATTTGAAAAATAATTATTTTCTCTATTACCCATAATGATGGTGATTAGGGTTTTAAAACAAAATCAATACTTCCTCATTTGGGTTTTAAAATGCTATTAACTAAGGTTGTTAACTATGGTTTGTAAAGTCGTTTCAAGGCTTTGTTATGGATTTGTAATACTTTCTTATGACCAGTTATAACTATCTTCAAATGCACATTCCGGTGGTAATTTTTTTTGTATATCATTATGAAGCAGCTGTAAAAAGACTTTAACTCTGGTTAAGCACTTTATCTTACAATATAGTTTGAATGTCCTTCAAAAATGTTGAACATATGAGGTCTATTCGACCATAACTACTTTGACAGTTAGAAGACATCTGAAACAGTTTTTGTGCACGGTTATCTCTTCAAACTGTTTCATGAAAAGAGAAAGACATTATGAAATGTATAAAAGGGCTTTGACCAGGAATGGTAAGTGGTTGTGTATAAACCTGATATAATATTAATGATGGATACATAAGTTATGTGTATGCATTGTTGAGATTATAATAGTCTGGTACAAAGAGAAACAAAGTGTCCCTCTGTATGAGTTTTACTTGATTCAATGGAATGGATGTTATATGCCAGTGAGGCAATGTTGTAAGCCAGTGAGGCCTGTAATCGGTGAGATTCTTTTATAAGCCAGTGAGGCATTTTCGAGTGGTTTTATGCCAGGGGCTTTCCACTCAGGAAAATATTTGTGTTATGAGTTGTTACTATCTCTAATGTGTTTGATCTTTATGTTTATTTGTTTATCATGTCATTTAGTTTTAAAGTTGTTCTAAGTTTATTTGGTTTGCTCAAACAAATGTTCATTATAAATCATTGTTTGAAGTGTTGTTCTCTGTTCATCCTTATTATGATCAATCAAGCTTCACATACTTGTAAACATCCTCACTCTTAAGTTTGATGACCATGAGACAATATTTATCATGGAATATGTTGATATATTCTTGACAACAATCTGTCAGTTTTTAGTAGTCATGATACCTGTCTCAACTGAATCAAAGCTGTCATAGCTTTGCAATAGAAGTTGTCTTTGTTTCAAAGTGTTGTAAGATTATTTCAAGGTCTCAAAGTCTCGTGAAAATTAGTATACCACTGATTCACACACACACCCCCCCCCCCCCCCCAGTGGTACTGTACTCTAACATAAACATCATCCATTTCAATAGTCAAACAATTAATTAAGAATGTACACCTCATCCATACAAAAAAATGGTAATTATTTATCCTATTTTTATTGATCAAAATTGACATTTAACTGTTGAAGTAGATCATGTTTAAAAATAACCCAATAATGTTTAAAAATAGCCCCATTCACTATATTGTAACACCAAAATTTTAGATCCCGTTGAACGTAATTCTATATCTTATCAGTTCTATTTTGAGCTGGAGTAACAAGTAACAATTTGATAGTTTTCTTCTTCGATATATGGTCAGATCTGATTCACCATGTATAACCTTTATCAGGTTCGTGGTTTATTCTTTTGAATTGGCCTTATCTCCAGACTTCAATATACTACAGACCTGAGAACATAAACCACATCGGGTCCAGGATAATACAGGACGAAAGTTAGGGTTTAAAAGTTTATTTCATCCCTTATATGAAATCGAACACGATCTCCTAATATGATTAGATTTACTAGTCCTCGATGGGTCTGAGAAAGTTAATCCCCTATCATCCATTACGTACGCATCTACACCTGTAAACACTGGTTAAATCCATAACTGATCAAACCTGAATTACAGGAGATAATTAAAGATTATCTGATTAACATTTTCACTGAATAAACTTTAGATTTAACATATCTTTAACCTAAAAATTATAGCTTATCAGATCTATCTTAAAGTTGGAGGAGGAAAAAAAAAAGTTAAACAGAAAACACATGGGGTCTGACAACTTCATGAATGCGATACAGTTCTTAAACTGCGTGTATTAATATATTGGGTTTAGTTAATAAAAAGTACAAGATTATCATTTTCAAGCTTAACTCCTCTGACTTAAAGACCAGATCTGATTGTTATTTAAAATGGGTGAAACACATGTGGCATCTGAGTTTAATAGCCGATAGGCTTCATTATGGGAGCTTTTGCTCCCTTTCTCCCCGGATACCGCTCAGTCCATACCGTAAACAATTCAGTACGCCGTAAACAGTCATTAATTTGCCTATTCCTGTCAGTAAGAGGTTTTCCAACTTTGTTTGCTGTCATTTTCTGGGCACAGCACAGCACAGCACAAGGTCTATCTTGCCTTCTCATTAATACAACGCCATGTGCCATCATTTGCAGTTGAGCACTTTTTTCCTTTCTACCCACTTGCTCTTATTATTCATATCACTATTTTGCTGCCTTCCATTGCTAACATTTCCAGTGGCATGTTAGTCAAAATCCTCTGTGGTAAGACTCAAAACCCAAGTGGTTGTCACAACCTTAATGCATAGATGCAGAGCCACAGTGAAAATCTCCTCTCTGGTAAGACTGGGAAGTGTGTTCAAACAGCCAAGAAGCAGTAGCATCTTGGGTTACAGAGCAATGGACCCATACAAACAGGGGATTATAAATATAGCCGACCTTAAACTAATCGAACTACTATATAAAACATAAATTTGAGGTTTGGGTGAATTGCAGTCCCAAAGTTTGTGCATTTGAAACAATCTTGGTAAATGGATAAGTGAATAATTTATAATCCAATCAAATGTGTGTCTGGCCACTTCTTGTTTCTAACAAACTGAGTTGTTATTTGCAGGAGCCATGCATTTAAGAAAGATACAGAAAGGGTTGTGAATGAGTTGAAGTCATCTGCTCATTGGCTAGTGGACAAACTGGGTAAAATAGAAAAACAGTCCGATACTTTGTTAGAGTCGTCTGATCAAATCCATGATTCACTCCTCACTATTGAGTCCCAGGCAGAAGTGCTAGTGGAGAAATCAAAGACTGCAGAAGATAAAATCACAAATGTCTTAGAGAAGTCCAATGCCATTTTCGAGCAATCTCATCACATAACCGATACTCAATTCAAGTTAAAAGAACAACAGTTATATATGCAGAAAACCATGGATTCCAGCATGGCCAATCTTGAAAAGTCCTACACAAGCTTAGGAGAAGGCATAGGGTTCCTTAAAAAACTAACACAACAAACTCAAATGGAAATAACTGAAGTTGCCGGTACTATGTCCTCCCAATTAGATAACCTTCAAAATAAAGCAGATGACATTGGCAATGTAGCGACCCTCTCATTAGATCAACAGAAGCAATTACTGAGTGGACAAAGTCTTGCATTACAAGGTCTTGATACTCTTACTCAACATCAAGCTGAAGCATTTAAAGAAAGCAGGTGATTTTTTTCCTAATCTATTGTTTTACTCTACAAAAGAACAGTGACATATGAAATATAAAAAAACATTTGAGATATAACAATGTATCTCTAAAGCATATTACAAGTGAAGAACTATGTTGATATAAAAGCAATCTTTCATATGGTATAAACAATCATGAATTCGACCATAATGTATCAGCAGTAAATACTTGATTTTGCATGTTATGCATTGTGAGAATTAATTTATTTTCTGTATCAATCAAAATTGACTCGAGATCTTTTCCTAATTGAAATTGCAGGGCATCTTTACAACAACTTTCTGATGATGCTCGACAACAATAGATTGAATTCAAATTACACCAAGAGGAACTGCAGCAAACTCACAAGCGCCTTGCACATAGTTCCTCTGCAATTTTGGCAGCTCAGGTTCCATTTTTTCTCTTTTTCTAATAAGCCCTTAATGTGATGTAAGTAGTTTTTTTTCTATTTAGTAAATTCCATTTATTGGGGACAACCTCTGGGTTTAGGTGCCATGACAGAGTGCTATATCTTCCTCAAAATCATTGGGAACTTGCATCTAGCTTCAATTGTTGTATGTGATATTTTACTTTCAACACTTTATCATGTCTCCTGGAGTTTAACTTGGACCTTCCCTTCAAAAATCCATTTACTTTTAACCTTAAAGATCATTCCATTTGATACAAGTAAAATATATTATTTTAAAACAGAAAATTGTTGAATATAATTATCAAATATAATTCATATTTTCAATTTGATTGCAGGAAGCATTTGAGTCAAAACAAAGTACCATGTTGATGGCTCTTGATAAGTTGTTTTCTTTACACAATGCTATCCTAGATTCCTACTTGAGTCTCGAGCTGTGAAGACCATCTTTTTCTATTTCATCATGTTATGTGTGTTGTACTTGCTAACCAGCGCAAAGCAAAGCAATGCTGTGAGAGGCACTCTGTACTTAGGTAGGTTAATAGTGCACTGTACTCTTTTTATGGATGCTTTTTGTTTGGTGGGGTGTGAACTTCAGTGCAAGAATGGGATTAGTATGCAGGACTTTGTACAACATTTGTCATTGAATTCTTCATAGTCCGCATCAAAGGCAACGATCTTTCGCAAGATTGGGTTTCTTCAAAAACATTCTATGTCAGGACAGCATTTATCTCCATTGCTATTCTTCATCTTGCCTTTTCTCTTATTAGATACAGGTGTCATCTTCTCTCCATAACCCAAAATATCCTCTCTTATTGTCTTCTTTACTAGGATATTAACTAGTGATATGGGATTTTGTTTGTAGGGACTATGAACGACTGAACTATATAATGCTCTTAGAAATACAAGAGAAGATGAAAATGCTAGAACCTAATCTGGACAAGAATCGAGCTCCAGTGATGGAAATTGACAGAACAAACCAACACCATTTCTCAAACAGAGCCCCTATGTTTCAAAGTAAGTACCATTTCTTTGAGTTTTATTGTGAAAATGATGAAGGCATTCCCTGAATTTGTTTCAGGGAAAAGATGTATATAGTTGGTGACTTGGGTCACCACTCTTACGTATCGTTGCTTACTGCTAATTTGGGAGAGGATGATAGCTCAGATGATCCAGATTATGAGATTCCGTTGAGTGTTGAACAAGAATTTTCTCTCACCTCCAAGACATACAATTTTCGTCCTCGTTCTCAAAATTGATCTTTGTGGCAAGCTAATCTTGTATTTTAAAGACCCAAAATATTAGATCATTGTATTTTCTATATTTCCATAAGTCAATGCTTTTATTATAAAATAATGTTTGAAAATTAGATCATGGTGGTGTGGGTAAGTTATATTAGGTTTATCTTTCATTGTATTAAATTAGTTTTTATTGAAATGATGTTGAAAGTGACATAAAATTTATAAAATTTTTTAAAATAGTTAAAAATAGGAATACTATAGTATAGTATCTCTAGAAAATATTAATAATGACAATACTAATAATGACAAGTATGCATGATGACATTTTCTTTTGTTTTTAATATGGTAATTTTAAAAATATTTTTTATTAACAAATTAGTGTGTTCATTTTAGAAAAAACAAAATTAACACTAGGAGAAAAGAATAGTATTTAGAAATACTTTTAGAGGGCTATCAAATATGTAGAATGAGATTCATTTTAGTACACCAATGGAAGTGCTCCTAGCATGCCTTTCTCTTTGAATGTGAATGTTATGCAAATGACTATGAGACATTGAAAACAACAAGCTTCATCCATGCAAATGCTCTATGATGAATATGCAGAATGAGATTCATTTTCATGCACCAATGGAAGTTCTCCTAGCATGCCTTTCTCTTTGAATGTGAATGTTATGCAACTTATCCTCTACCAATAATAAATTGTCGGGCAGAAAGTAATCGTGGTCGAGACGAACAACTGCATAGTTGTCCAATATCACTGAATCCAACACTTCTTCAAACTCCATAATATTGTCCCTGACCACTTCTTCCCATATTTCTTTTGTGATGTAATATGCAGGCCTATCCTTTATGAACATCTTGTTTCCATCTTTTGCTACAATTCAAACTTTAGTAATAACTTTAATAAAAATTTCATTTATCATGCCTATCGGCAAAACCGTTGCACATAAATATTATGCAACTGCTACTTAATAAAATAAAATACACATGAATAGTCCGAATTCAAAGGTAGACATTATAAATGTAAGGCTAACACGTATTGTTCTCTTTATTATTACTCTTTTGTATTGGGATTATATATGATGTTATGTAGTCTTTTTTATGATATTTAATACCTTCATGATTAAGTGACATTTTGATGTTATTTTATGATTAGATTAACTATGATCTTTCAACTTCATTGTTTCCTATTTATATTATAAGATGCTAGATATAAGATTATGTTGTTAGATTATTATTGATAGCCACAATGCTTTTCATGATGTTATATTTGGGTATCATTGATTGATTAGATGTTTATTAATCATGTCTTTGTATATATGCTATAATTAGTTTAATGATTAGAGAGCCGTTCTCTTTTAACAAAAGGTTAAGAAAAATATTAAGGGAGTTGAATTAGATTATAGTAATAAGGTATGTCAAGCTTAAGCAAACTCATAACGCAATATATTCAAAAGATTATGGTGCTATGGAATAAAATGTTTACCCTTGTTAATCAAGACTTAATTTAACACCTTTTTGAACATTAAATGATTAAATCTCAATCCCGAAGAATAAACCCGACAAAATAAAGTTAGGACTGGTCTAAGCTCACTTTAAATGACACTCCCTAAAGTTTGTGGGGCTAAAGGACTAGGGCACCTAGCGCCTAGTTACATTAGCCCTATTTTTATGTTGTCAGCTTAGAACACCTTAGCTTTTGCATGTTGGCCCCATTTGGTTTTATTTATTGTTGATGAGTGGGATTGCATATATAAAGGAGTCTTGTTATTCATTTTACACCTAGATGGATAAGAGAAGAATTAGAATTGCTTACATGATTAATCTCCTATGCTCTAGTGTTCTTCATGCTTAGAATTGCTAAATGCTTGTGAATGTTATGATTGTCATTTGCAGGTCTTAAAGGAAGTTTCAAGCTATCTTTATCTATCTCCTTGTCGATGCATGATCTTGAGTTACCTACTCCAACTAGTGTTTCACATCTTATGGTAATGTTTATCATTTTCATTCATACTTTCATCATATATTATTGATCTTGCCTCTACCCTCCTAGGGTATGCACTCTTGGATCACTAATCATCATTGTAGTGGAGGTGGAAACACCAACACGAGGTTTGACTAAGGCAAGCCCCTAAACACAACACAACGTTTTCCTCTTTACTTGTGTGTAGGCCGAAGAAACAAGTTTCGAAAGACAAGATCCGGAAAGAAGAAAGATTTTGTAGGTACAAGACAAGTGAAGCTTGGACATTCTACAAAACCCTAGAATTAGGGTCTAGGGTGCCTAGTGCCCTAGTACTTTTGTGCTCCCAAACTCAAATCTAGGTTCTTCTCTATCTCTTGATCTCTGATGTACTTTCAAAAAATTTGTATCTATTTCTGACAATCATCTATTAGAAGATCTTGGTCAATTAGGGTTTCATGTTTTACCCTAGTTTGTTTGGTTAGTTTTGGTTGAATTTGGTTGACACTCCTCTATACAACAAAGGGACAAAACCCCTGTAGTTTGGCTCTCCTTCATGGGTAGAAGCCAAGCTCGGTTTGTATCTCAATGTTAAGTGGAAGAGAGTTTGACCTAGTTTAACCTGTTAAGCTAGATCTCTCTTTTCCATCAAAACATTTTGGTGAACATGATGTATCTTGCACCCTTGCATCCTTATTGCTTTAGAGATGAATTGTTTGCTACCCTAGATCTGATTGGGATTGAATTCATTGATAATTTTGCATACCTACATATCTTATTTTTGCATTGTTTCAACATTAGGGTTTACAAAAACCTTGTTTTCATAGAAAACCTAGCTAGTCTTGAACCTAGGGTTTGTAGATTAGTGAGTTGTTGCAGATCTTTGTAGCATGATTTCATTTATTTCATTTTCAGTAGCATACGATCTTTGTGTTTAAGAAAAATACATTCTTGCATTTTTGGCATTGAAAAGTGAAAAATAAAGCATTTTAGGCTTAGAAAAAAGCATATTTATTACATTGTTTTCATTTCATAGGTTTTAAATCGTCATAGCAAGATTTAAATTTCTGATTTTTGCATCAAATCTTATTGGTATTGCAGCAATTAATCATTTCATAGTGCTTTATTTTTGCACTTGAACCTATTCATTGCTAGGGTTTGTCAAAAAAGTTGCATTTTTAGAAAAACCTCTAGTTAATTTGAAATCTAGGGTTTGTGATTCATATCTTGTTTCAAATTTTTTTTTATGGCATTTTCATTTCAAATCTAATTTTACTTTTCTCTAATACATCATATATGTCATCTTGTTTTGAAAATTGAAAGGAAGAACAATTTTTGGATTGATACATTTTTTAAAAAGCATTAAATTTAGGGTTTGATTTGAATATAAGTATGGATGATATCTAATTTTATTTGAGTAGAGTTGAAGTTGATCAAGGATTTATTATTGCATTGTATGTGTTTTAATTTGACAAAAGGTGCAAAATATTGGTTCATTTAAACAAAAAGTCAAACTTTTCTTTCATCACATCATTCATCTCTTCTGTGTGTGCATCTTGTGTGTCACTAAGGCTTGTAAACAATTTATGAGTTTTGTGACCCGATGCCCTAATTCAAACACTCTTGTGCGAAGAAATATTTGAATTATGGTTTCTAATGCTTTGAAAAACTCTAATAACAACACACCAAAACCCCAATTTGCAAGTCCAATCACTCAAGAAGGTCAATCACTTCTTCTTGATTTCCATATTTCACATATCCTGGAAGCATCAACTTATCATGAATCCATCAACATAGATGACCTTGTGGCTCATGTCCCTAAAGCTCAAATTCAAATATTAAAAATGGAGTTGGCTAATTTTCAGCAATTTGTAAGCTCAAAACATATAGTTGAAGAGGCTATCCCTATTTTTGAGAGTCTAAGAAATCTATTGCTTGAAGGACAAGAGGGAATAGAAGTCTTGTGTGGCCTTGCTCATATAGTGCACAACAACATTTTATCTGCATCTAGTTGCATTGAAATCATCACTAATGTGACATCTTCTAATCAAATAGGGACTCAAGTGTCGGCACCCATACCAACACTCCCTATTCCTACATATACTTCTACAATTCTCACTACAACTACACAACCAAGTAATAGTGCTACCACATGTGTTGGGCTATCCACTGGGAATCTTGTTCATCATTATAGTACTATTCCTTTTAATTATCCAAATACCACATCTAGTGTCACCCTGGCTACATCAAATCAAACTAAACCTAATATCACTTTCCAAAAGGCCAATCATACAATGTCGCAACCTATGGTAAGCCCTATCCATTCATACCCATCTCAACCTAATTCACCTTCTAAACTTGTCATCAATCAACTTTTGCAAAATATGAATACCATCCAACAATAATTAGCAAGCATAACCAAAGTCCCACCAAACCCTCTATGACATCACATTACATTCATACCCATTTATCTTATCCTATCCTAAGAGCTCAAATTTCCAAGAAGTTTGATACCCCTCGCTTTGACAAGTATAATGGGAAGGAAGACCCTAAGAACCATATGGCAGCCTTTATAGCTATGTGTAGTGATTTCTTCTTTGAGGATGTAATTTTGGCAAAACTCTTTCTTAGGTCACTCAAAGACTCGGCCTTGGATTGGTTTTGCTCTTTACCTCCTAATTCAATCACTTTTTTTCCACAACTAATCAATAAATTTCTCTAACACTTTCAAGAAATATTGGACCGCAAGTCTCTTTGATTGACTTAGTTCATTGTAAACAAGGAATAAAAGAGAAAGTAATAGATTTTATGGGGTATTATCAAGCTCTCTTTTTACAAGTTCAATATTCTATTTTGGATGCTGATGTGCAAAGAATCTTCATTGGATACTTACAACTTCACATCCATGATAAAATATTGTTGATGCGTTATGAATCTTTCACTCATCTTTGCACAGCTCTCCATGATTACCAACTATCAGTTAGTTAGTATGAGAATAATCCCTCATTGGCTCCAGTTGGTCAATCTAAAGCCTCATACAATCATTCATTCAAAGACAACAAAACTTTCATCAAAATCAATGCAATTTCAGCCAATAACATAAGAAAACATGTGGCTGCTACATCATCTCCTGTCCCCTCCCCATATAAATTGAAACCAAAGACAAGACACTTCACACCATTATCAAAGTCTCTCTACTCTATAATGACACAACTTTTGAACAACAATCTCATCAAACTTCCACCTATTCTTCCTCTCAACCCAAGTAAGACGCAATCATCTTCTTTTGATTCGAAGGCCTTTTGTCAATTTCATCGCACCACCAATCATGACATTAAAAGATATATGCATCTTAAACATGAAGTTCAAGACCTCATTGATTCTAATGTCATCCAAGTTGTAAACGAAAAAGGAAATAAATCGGTGGCTCCACCTAATCAAGACTTGCAAATATATACAAGCCCATTACCTCATCATGAATCTAATGTTGCTTATACTATTCAAGAACAAGATTATGAAGGAGATGTTTGTATGGTAGATGCCCACCTTCATAAAGAGCGACTAGAACTTGTACCATCTATATCTTTTACTCCTCATGATGCTACTATTGAATCTCCTGATGGACCTATATACATTACTATTCGAAGCAATGATAAACCTATAAGAGGTGCTATGATAGATCATATATGCAAGGTAAATGTAGTAACTGAAGAGTTTCTCTACATGCATGGTTTACATCATGATAACTATGATGTATCAAAAATCATGATTAGCGCACACGATGGGTCTATCCTTCCAACTCTTGGTGCTTTGACCCTTGCCATCAAATTCAATCCAAGATCATTGGATGTTACTTTTGTCATCATACCCACATCAAACTTATTTCATGTGAAGTTGGGTCACCCATGGATCTGCTCCATAATGGCAGTCCCCTCTATGGTTCATAAGTGTTCAAAGTTTCCATTTGAGGAGCATGTGCATGTTGTACATCACATTCAGTACTAGCCCATTGCTCAACATGGACACTTTACACTTGACTACTTCTGGCCAAAACCAGTTGGAGTTGCTTGAGCTAGAGAGGATTTATTCCTTTTGTCATATTAAAAATTTAAAGCATAGAAAATTGTGTAATTTTTTCTTAGTAACATACCTCCTTGTGATGTCCTTAGACCTCCTTGATCTTTTGAAGCTATGATAGTAGTTCCCCCTATCCCACAAGTGGAGAATGAAGTTAAGCCTGAATCGAAGGCTATTCCCTGTCCCTGAGCGTCTGGTATATATGTTGAGGTTACCCCTCTACTGGATCCCTTTAAGGACAATGAGGCAACTGTCAAGAACAAAATAGACCTCCCTACAATTGTAATATTACTTTTATCTCACTTGCCTCTACGGAGACTAGTGGAAACCGCAATCGGTTGCGCATGTATTATTTCCTAAAGTCTCTCAACCACTTGTGGATACTCAAGTACTTCCACCTATTTCACAAGTTGATAAGGAGAGCAATCCACATTGAGGAACCCTCCCCCCATGGTCTCTTAACCTTTGGTGGTTCCTCCTATTTCTTCTAATGTTCTTGAAGCAAAGGAATAAAAGTTAACAAACATAAAAAACAAAGCTAAGCGAAATAAAATTGCAAGAGAAAGAAATAACCGTCATCGTGCTATGGCTCACCTTGTTGTAGGAGAGGATAATCTCCCTACTCACAAGAGTTTATCACTGATAGATGCAAAAGAGACAACTACTAGTGCTTTGTCTCCTCTAGTGAAAGATAATGCCTCACAACCCATAGCGGAACCCATCGTGCTATATTCTGATAGCGAATATGAAGATAATAATATTATAGGTATGGCTTTTGTTCCTTACACTACACTTGCTATAGTTCCTCTTGCATCTTGTCCACCTTCCCAATTTTTTTATGAGCAAGATTGGGAGGAGGATGATTTGCTTTAGGCCAACTTGTGAGTGTGGCCCCTATTTCTATTGTGTCATGAGTGCATGTGATTTTTTTCCCCCATAATGTGTTTCTTGATGCTTTATTTATGTTGTTGTTGTTAAGCTCCCTTTGGATGACCCTTGACACCCTTGTAGGTGCAAGGATACAAAGGGATTGAAATTCATCATGATATTCTCTCTATTTGTATCAACATTCTTCTATATGTCATAATTTGCATTGTTATTTCCTTTGGGGATGAAGCAAGGCATAGGATGGTTTGGCATCCTTCATTGTTGACCCAAGGTTTTTATTTGATTTCATGTGATATTTCTTCCTTTGTCTCTATAGTTCTACCAACTAGTGGATGATGACAATTCCAAATAGTTATAGTCTTGAGATATCTCCTATTATGTACAACCATTCATATACTAACGAGCTAGGCAGGTAGATCCCTTTGTGTTACTACTTTTATTTGATAATTTCTTTGATGATTTGATTTATATGGCACCATGTTTCTATGCTCGATATCATACCATGACTACACAAGCCATTGTGTATCATGCATGAAGCATTGCCTCAATTTGCCTTTTGTGGGGGCAACCCCTTGTTGCGATGAATTTTTTGGGAACACATATCATATGGGCATGTGCTTCCAGAAATCTCTCGTGCCTATTTTGTAGTTTGTTCTACCTTAAAACAATTGCTTCCTAATAGGAGTTAGCAATCACTTTAAGGTGGGGGAATACATTACATACTTGTTTATAATAGTTGACATGGAACTCACCTAGTGATTCGACAGTCCTCACTAGCCCATGATGTTTCCATTTTGTCCATGAGCCACCTAGTACAATGAATTTTTCTAGCCAGTGTGCTTCATTTGACTTGTCATGGTCACCTAGTAATTTAGCGATCCTTACTAGTCTATGATCCATGAGAACACTTCTCTTCACATGACCCCTAGCTACAGAGCAAGCTAGTGTCAAAGTCATACATGTCTTGTGTGTTTATTTCTATAAGGGTGAAAATGGGAATAATCAAATGAATAATAAAAACCCAAACATCAATGGAATATGTTGATAAAAGGAGACTTAAAATAAAGAAGAGGGATACTTACAACCTTTTACCTTGCGACTTCCATTGTTTGCCTTTTCTTTCTTGATCTTTTGGTGATGAAGATGGCCCTCAGGAAGCTTGCTTCCTTGCTTCGATTCCTCAAGATGACAAGGAGAAGTGGCTAGGATACTTGTTTATGTTGAAGATGAGCTTCAACACAATGTGAATGGATGATTGATGAAGTGATGTGCAAGTGGGGTGCCAATGGTGCGCTATGGATTCTGTAGCATAAGTTTACTCGAAAGTTGGATATCAAATGAAGGAGACGAGGGTTGTATTTATAGAGTTGTGTGAGAGAAGATCAACGGTTGAGAAGAAATGAAAAGATCAACGGAGGAGAATGTTTGAGAGAATGTGCGCGAATAGAAGGACATATGTCATTCAAAAAGAAGCTTTGTTGAGTTAACTACTTTCTTAATGAGGATGAGCTTTTAATTCTTAAATTAGAATATATTTTTCTAATTTAATAGCAAAGTTGCTTTAAAGTTGCTTTAACTCTGCTTTTGCTTTTGTATGACAAGAGGAATTTATTTTTAGAAGATTTGAAGATAAGAAAGCAAATTAAATAAATAAATTTATTTAATTTATTTTTAGAAGCTTTGGAAGATAAGAAAGCAAATTAAATAAATAAATTTATTTAATTTACTTACACATGATTTTGGAAGAATAAATAAAATATTTAATTATATTTTATTTTTGGAGAATGAGAGGATTTAAATAAATTTAATTTATTTATTTAAATTTGGAGGAATGAACAACTTAATTAAATAATTAGAAATTATTTAATTGTTTGGAAGGAATAAATTAAATAAAAAATTTTATTTAATTTTGACTTTAGAAGATGTAATTAAATATTTTGATATTTAATTAACTTTAGAGGAAATATGAATCGAATAAATAAATTTAATTATTTATTTATTGATAGAGGAATGTAGACTTAAATAAATATTAAAAATATTTATTTAGATAGAGTCATGTCATTTTTAGGTGTATACAGTTTCCATGTTTGTTTGTTTGACATCTTGTTTGAACTTGTATTCTCCTAATGATTCTAAGTGTTTTGTGTGTCTTCATCATTTTTTCCATGTATATTCTATATGCCTTATGTGTATGTTTTATGTCAAGCATGTATGCATTGTCTATGGTGTGTATTGTGTGTCTCTTGCGTGTATTCCTATGTATGCTTGTAGTGCTCCATGTATGTGAATTATGTTACAATGTCTTGCGTGTTTGAAAATCTCTTTGCTTACATGTTTTCAACCTTAGAATCCTAAGCTTGGCCCTACTATAGTCCACAACTTAGCAGAATTCTTTGGGCTTCTATGTTTTCATGTATGAAATCTATCTTCTCATTACTTTAGTGTGAGTTCGAACGTAAGTTCTTACCCACATTAAAAATGAGGGCTAAATTTTATGGAGTAAAATGTTTACCCTTGTTAATCAAGACCTATTTTAACACATTTTTTAACATTAAATGATTAAATCTTGATCCCGATGAATAAACCTAACAAAATAAAGTTAGGACTGGTCTAATCCCACTTTAATGGGGCTAAAGGACCAATGCTCGTAGCACCCTTGTCCTAGATGGTTACCTCAACCCTATTTTTATGGTGTTGGCTTAGAACACCTCCTTAGCTTTTACATGTCAGCTCCATTTGGTTTTATTCATTATTGATGAGCAGGATTGCATATATAAAAGAGTCTTGCTATTCATTTTACACCTAGATGAACAAAAGAAGAAACAGAATTGCTTACATGATTGATCTCCTATGCTCACGTGCTCTTCATGCTTGGAATTGCTATATGCTTGTGGATGTTATGATGCTCATTTCCAGGTCTTGAAGGAAGTTTCAAGCTATCTTTATCTATCTCCTTGTTGGTCCATGACCTTGAGTTATCTACTCCAACTAGGGTTTCACATCTTATGGTAATCTTTATCATTTTCATTCATACTTTCATCATATATTGTTGATCTTGCCTCTGGCCTCCTAGGGCATGCACTCTTGGATCACTAATCATCACTGTAGTGGAGGTGGAAACACCAACACAAGGTTTGACTAAGGCAAGCCCCTAAACATAGCATAACCTTTTCCTCTTTACTTGTGTGCAAGTTGAAGAAATAGGTTTCGAAAGTGATTTGTCACTTGACTTTATACTCTCTTGCCCACACCAATGACAATTGAACCAACAATTGAGTCAATTGCAATGATCTCTATAATGACTCTCTGCTTATTTTACAAGGTGTAACTACCTTCAAATGATGTGTAATGAATGGAAACACATTATGCCTTTAACCCAAAAGCAGAAAAGGAAAAACTAACAACTGCGCATAACCATGACACAGATGTGATTGATTAACTTAGAATGAAGAGGATGCAAATAAATGATACAAAGTTCACCTATTCCATAGCCAAGAACAATAGTAAAAAAAGGACGAACAACGAACCTTTTCAATAAATGAGTTAATTTGAATTCAAAGATTCAAAAATAAACACATACATAATCTAATATAACAGATAATACATTGAAGAGTGATTACAAAGATGCACAGGACATTTGCAATAAAAAAGAAACATTAATAAATTCATAGATTTAAAACATCTCTCTTATTTCTCCAATGCAAAATGTGAGTTCATAGACTCAACATCTCTGTACAACAATGTTGTATTCAAAAGCAAAACAAACTGCTCCCAAACAACCAAACCAAAAAGATCCTTCCTAGATAAATAAATGAGTTTTAAATAGGCTCATTTGGATGGTTGCACAACCGTTCAATGCTCTCTTCTTTGTAACCACCTCTTGGAAAGTAATGAAAATCCCCTTTATTCCTTCCCATAACTGATTCTTGAAAATGGCTTCTCATTATCCTAAATTTCCAATTCGTTATTTATAAGGATGGCTTTTGGAATACGAAAATAGTAAATAAACTCAAGACATACCGAGTTCGATAAGAGAGATGTCCAAGTTATCATCTAGTAAACTCTCAAATGAGCTTTGATCATAATGACAAAAAAAACTTGTAGGATAAGGAGACATCATATTTTCTTCACTGCCATTTCCCTTAGAGCTTCCAAAGTTGCTTGGTTGAGAAGTAACCGATGCTAATGATTGTGATTGACCTGCCAAATTTCCAACATTATAACTAGAGCCTGATTCTTTCTTGATAAATCCATTGCCTTCTTCAAATCCCCACCATAATATAGGTAAAATGAAAAAGTTGTAACAGCAAGAGCATCTTAAGGTGTGTTCACCTAAAACTGAATGGAATTCAAATAAAATCAACCATAAACTGTCTTGGCATGGTTGATCAGATGTAAGCAATTCATCCAAATTTGAAAATGAAGTCAAAAGCATGTTTAACTGGTTATAACATCTTTTCTCATGTCTTTTGAAACCTTGTGAGGAAAAATATGATGCCTAAATAGGGAGTAGAATTTCAAGAACACCAAATTTCTTTAGCAAGAAAAAGTTGCTTCTGCGGATCCATACGCAAGCATGCAATTCAATTCCATCATCAATCTTGACTTGTTAAGCTCTAAAATAGAGCAAGAAAGATCTTGTATAGCACAAATTGTATCACTAGTAAATCCAAAACCTAGACAGCCGGCAACTCTGAAAGCCTGTAAAATTCATGCTTAGCCCTCCTTATATCTTCCATACCACCAGCTCGAGTTGATATAAGGAACACAAATACTTTGTTAATATCATCATCTGAGTTCTCAATGCCACTGGTCTCTTGCACTCTTGAAGATCTTCCATTGGAACTCTACACTGCTGCAAAATGCTCCTCAGTTCTCATTAAACCATCAAGGCAGTCATAAGAATACCTTTGCAGCTTCTAAGGATGTCATACCAACTCAATCTTATTTGTTACTTGTTTTCCATGACATTCTCTTTTGGCCATATAATTAAGAAGATTTTCATCAATTGCCCTTAGAAAATAGGAAAGATTTCAAGAGCGAGCACTAATTTGTTTGTGATATGAACAGAAGTCATAGCTGCCTAAAATGGTGATATCTGACCCTTGAAAAAGGAGTTTGAGAAACATGTCCTACTTGCCACTATCATCTCAAAGATTGCAATCTCTATACTTTCATAGCAAGTAAATATTGTTGTTGTCAAAGGCTCAATATACTCATCAGCCACAACATCCATTTTGCTCTTATACAGAACGCTTTCAAGACCAGAATCATGACTGCATTCGCACTTTCCATATCCATCACCAACATCTTTACAATGAGTTTTTAGTTCAATCAGTTTTCCACCAGTCTTTGACTAAATAAGATGATGTAGAGATCATGTTGCAAGTTTTCCCTAATTGACTCCACTTTCCAAGGGAGTGTCACATTTTTAATTGTACAGATTGATAACCTTATCCTCTGCACAGAAAGAGGCAACAGTCTGAATGTTTCCAACAACATTGTTTGCAACTTGAATGGCTTCCTTATACACCACCTTTGCATCGGCAGTGAAACTCTGCATAGACTTCATTTGCATGTAGCCTTGAATACCTAGAAGAGGTACTATAGCTAGTATCAAAAGTGCTAGCTACCGGTTAGCTATAAAAGATATAACAATGCTAGCAATGATGGTTGCTATAATTTGAACAACAAGTGATAATGCATCTCCCACCAGGCTAAGCATAGATGCAACATCTGTTGATAATCTTGCACTTATTGCACCACTTGAATTTTCATTGTCATCAAACCATCCAATCTCCCGGTGAATTACTTTGGCAAAAGTCAATGATCGAATATGTTACACTAGCCTTCCACCACTAATGGCAAAGCAATACAACTATGTAGGTGCCAAAATGAAGCATGCAATTGCCAAAACAACAAACATAAGTACCCATAATTTGGCATCTTTTTCAAGCTTGTGATGGGATTCATGGAAGACGTTGATAACACTTGATCATAGCTGCTGCAATGGTCCCAACTATGAATATTGGAATCTCTGGCTTATTTAGATATGCTAGATGTAAAATAGGAACTCTCCATTACTGGTACATAGGAGATTACCTTACTATCTTTCGAGAAAATATTGTATGCGAGCACCGTTTCTAACCAAGATATCAAACTGGAAGTTAGTAGAGGAGTGGGATTGGTTTTAAAACAGCTAGTTTCATAAATGCTTGAAGATTTCCAAAGATTTTCCAACAAATCCATTTGTATATATCCTGTAGTCACTTCATCCTCCAATTTGTATCTCCTTTGAGGCATCCCGGCTATCGGGTTTTCAAACCCTAGTAATCCCTGACAAGAGTGCATTGATCCATCGGTACTTTTTGAACTTTGGAGCCTCCTTTGAACTTGAAACAACCAATTACAAGGACATCAGGAAATCAGCAATTTTATGAACTATTGAACTTTACCATCGGTGGTATATGGAGTTCAAGAACTCATGAGTCACCTGACAACAAAGAGTCAGTGATATTTGAAGTTCAAGAACTAACTAAATCCCCGCCAATAAGGGGTCTACTGTTTATAAAGTTTACAATTTTCACATGAAGATTTTAGAGCTCCAAATAAATACTTGACTTTAATAAAGTCATTTACCCTTTAACAATTAGACTTTATAACTTGTCACCGTGAATTGTAAATAAAGTTATCCCCAATGTATTTACTCACTCTTCTGACCTTGGAAAATATATCTTCATGAAAATTTAAAACTTTGGAGCCTTGGAATCCTGTTTTGAGTCAAAGACAAAAAATCTATATCTTTCAAATGATAGCTCCATTTTCTATGAAATTCAGATAGGAAGATGTGTGAATGCTCTAGAGTAAAACCCAGAAACTATTTTTTCTCCAACAACCCGAATGTCAAATTTTGGCTTTATTTGCAAATTGTCATCTAGGAAATCTAAGGTTTAAAATCTTTTAAACGGTAAGGTATTTTGGCATAAAAACTGGTCACAAGGGGTAAAGTGAAATTATGGTCAATTCTACAAAAGGATTTTGCACCAGCTAGCATGTATTTTCAGAATTAATTGTTTTCATGATTTGGCAGGTTAAAGGGTTCGGGGTGCTCTGGAAGTTTAAAAATTGGCGAGGTCAAGAATGGGGCTAACAAAAAGACAAGATCTAAGAAGAAGAATTTTTTTGTAGGTATAGCATAGGCGAAGCTTAGACATTTTGCAAAACCCTAATTAAGGTCTAAGGTGCCTAGTGTCCTGGTACTTAAATGTGCTCCCAAACTCAGATCCAAGTTCTTCTTTGTCTTGCGATCTCTGTTGTATCCATTTCTGATAGTCATCTATTACTAGATCTTAGTCAATTAGGGTTTCATCTTTTACCCTAGTTTGGTTGGTTAGTTTTGGTGGAATTTGGTTGACACTCCTCTATACAACAAAGGGAAAAACCCCTATAGTTTGGCTCTCCTTCATGGATAGAAGTCAAGCTTGATTTGTGTCTCAATATTAAATGGAAGAGGGTTTGACCTAGTTTAACCTTTTAAGCTAGATCTCTCTTTTCCATCAAAAAATAGGGATAACCAAGTAAGATGTGACAAAACAACATCCTTTACATGCTAGACAAACTAGGAGGAATGCATGGGAGCAAGGTCCCAAACAACTTTGGACATAAAAACTAGGCATATATATGAAAGTCCATGTAAATTTCCTAGGC
This sequence comes from Cunninghamia lanceolata, assembly GCA_027924645.1. Lineage (NCBI taxonomy): Eukaryota > Viridiplantae > Streptophyta > Pinopsida > Cupressales > Cupressaceae > Cunninghamia > Cunninghamia lanceolata. The sequence goes on from BSBN01001608.1 coordinate 1,122,162, forward strand.
ACATAATTTGTCTTGTATTCCAATAGTTATGTTAGAAGAGGATAGATCAATATCTATTTTTTTAGGATTAAAAAACACCAGGACTTCTCAAGAGGTCACCCATCCCAGTACTACTAATGGAGCCTTGCTAGTCACAAAATTCAATCAGCTTCACAATGATTTCAATCAAATAAACATTCATGAATAATGACAGGAGATTAAAAGATTTTCTACATAGATTTAACATACAAGTACAAAATGATAGGAAGAATGTATATATGCAGTCTTTATTATCATAGAAATTACCAAAAGACAATATTAAGAACATAAACTCCTCTCTGTTATAAAAATAAGACATTACACAACAATCGACATCCACACAAACGGCCTGACCAAACTGCAATACAAAGGAAACTCAAAACCTTTGGGTCTTCACCTCCCATCCTTTTCCTATCTCTAGATCTATATTCTCACTGTCGTCCCCATTCATGCATTCGGCCTACTTCTGTTCTTACACACCATCAGTCTTTTTTATTTTATTTTTTTAACTCTATATTCTTTTTCTGTTGTCATTTCATCTTCTCCTGCCTTTTCACCATGAATGGAGGCATTTTGTTTCCTATGCAACCGTTGCTCCAGACTATCCTCCAACCGTTGTCCAATTGTCAATTCAAACAACCAACAAATTATCCTATTTGGTCTGGCAGTGTAACAGTCAATAGACGATGTAAGGCCCCCCTTTCGAACCAAGTTCCTGTCGCTCAGTTGATAGGAGCTGCAATATTACTCTAGGTGACAGAAACTTTATTTTAATTCCCAATTTATATAGTGACAAGAGCTTCAAGGAACAAGATACAAAAAATAAGAACCATCTTATTCACAAAGCAAAGCTAACAAAGACCAAAACAACAAAAAGGAATAAAACCAAAATTGATAGGAGCACGATGCTCTTGCATCAAACTTCCTAGGAGGAAATAATTCATGAGCTCTTGCTCGTGAGGTCTGCTACTGAATGACCCTGCTTAATGATCTCATCTTCTATGAGCTAGGAAGCATCTTCGATGGGATGATTGCTCCATTTGATGAGATATTTGAAATACTCATGCTTACGGGTCTTCTTCAGCAACTGCTTGTCCAAAATGCATTCAATCTACTATGGAGCAGAGACTATTCTAGATTGTTCTTCATGAGATGAATTTGCTGCTTCAATTCCATCTGCTTCTATATCCCCTTTATATGGATACAAATCTGCCACATTAAAGATGGGAGATATATTCAGATCTGCAGGTAGTGATATCTAATAGGCATTGGCAGAAAATTTCCTAAGGATTTAGCATGGACCAATTTTCTTCATTTGAAGCTTATTGTATGTTCCAGTAGGAAATCTCTCCTTTCAAAGGTGTGCCAATACAAGGTCTCCAATCTGAAATTGTAACTCTCTCTTCTTTTGATCAACATACTTTTTGTATTGTTGATTGTTGTCCTCAATGTTATGCTTCACCTTCTCTTAAATGTCATGAATGACTTGAGCAAATTCTTCCCCATCTGCACTCCTCTTCTCCATACCGGTAAGATCCTGAAGTTCCAATGCACCTCATGGGTGCATACCATAAACCACATAAAAAGGACTGAAACTTGTGCTCTTATTTGGGGAGTCGTTATATGCAAACTTAGCTTGTGCCAACATGAGATCCCAACTTCCAAGTGAACTGCCAACAAGAAATCTTAACAAATTACCAAGGCTTGTATTGACAACCTCAGTCTAACCATCCATTTGTGGATGATAAGCAGAACTAAAGTTTAGATTTGTGCCCAATTTCCTCCATAGGGTCCTCCAAAAATGACCCACAAACTTTGTATCCCTGTCAGAAATTATGCTTCTTGGAATACCATGCAGCCTTACAATTTCTTTAAAGAACAAATTAGCAATGTTAATGGCATCACTAGTCTTCTTGCAGAGTATGAAATGCACCATTTTCAAAAATCTATCTACCACAACAAAGATGGAATCATTACCCCTTTGTGTATGAGGTAAACCCAAAACAAAATCCATACTCACCAAATTGCAAGGCCTAGCTGGAACTAGTAATGGCTGATAGAGCCCCACATTTTGACTTCCTCCCTTAGCATGTTGACAAATTCTGCACCTTTCCACATACCTTTTCACATCTGCCTTCATCTTTGGCCAATAACAATGAGTGCTCACATGTAGAAAAGTTTTATCCCGCCCAAAGTGACCAGAAAGACTACCACTATGTTTTTCCTTCAACAAAATATCTCTCATGGAGCCTCTTGGAATACACAATTTGTTTTCCTTAAACAACAAACCTTCTTGAATCATGTAATCCATCCATGGCTCTCTATACCGGCAAATAGGATAATTGCAAGTTGTAAATGCTTCTCCAAAATATGCATCTTCTGCATACAATTCTTTCAAACCTCCAAATCCTACACTATTAGTTTGTATCTCACATAACAATAAACTCTTCCTACTTAATGCATCAGCAACTTTATTCATTTGACCACTTTTATGCTTCAAAACAAAGTTAAAACTCTGAGTATACTCAACCCACTTAGCATGCCTTTGATTCAATTTGTGTTGGTTGTTAATGAACTACAAAGCATGGGTATCCGTATACACAATAAACTCCTTAGGCAATAGATAATGTCTCCATTTCTTGAGGGACTAAACAAAGCATAAAACTCCAAATCATAAGAAGAATACTTTCTTTTTGCCTCATTTAATTTCTCACTAAAATATGCAACTGTTTTTCCCTCGTAACTTAGGACTGCCCAATAGCCAACCCACTGGCATCACACTCTACTTGAAACACTTTATTAAAATCAAGAAAAGCAAGTATGGGTTGTTCACTTACCTTATTCTTGAGAAATCTAAAATTTTCTTCAGCCTCTTTGGTCCAAACAAACGGTCTTTTATTCCCCTTAATAGTCTCCAAGATAGGTGCTACTACATGAATCAAATTTCTTATGAACTTTCTATAAAAAACTAGAAAGACCATGAAATCTCCTTACCTCCATGACACTTCTTGGTGATGGCCAATCAAGTATGGCCTGAACCTTCTCCTTATCCATTTTCAGCCCATCTTTGGACACCACAAAGCCCAAGTAAACTAGTTCAGTCTGCATAAACACACACTTCTTCATATTGATCTACAACTTCTCTTCATGTAGCCTCCTCATAACCTACCTCAAATGCTCTATATGCTCCTCTTTGGACCTGCTAAACACCAAAATGTCATCCAAATATACAACCACAAATTTACCAATGAATTGTTTCAAAACCTCATTCATTAACCTCATAAAAGTACTAGGGGCATTAGACAATCCAAAAGGCATAACTAGACATTCATACAACCCATCACTAGTCTTAAAAGTTGTTTTCCATTCATCCCCTGGTCTAATTCTTATTTGGTGATAGCCAATTTTCAAATCTATTTTGAAAAAATACATAGATCCACTCAAGTAATCCATTAGATCTTCAATCCTAGGTATGGGAAACCTATATCTTATTGTGATTTTATTAATTGCCCTTGAATTAGTACACATACACCATTCTCCTCCTTTCTTTGTAACTATCACTGTAGGAATAGAATAAGGGCTTAGACATTTCCTTATCAATCCCCTCTTCAAAAGGTCCTCCATTTGCTTCCTTATCTCCTCATTTTCCATAGGTGCTAACCTGTAGGTAGCCTTATTTGGAAGGCTAGCACCTGGAATCAAATCCATATGATGGCTAATGCTTCTCATAGGAGGCAATTCATTAGGTAAATCGGATGCAATAATATCCATATTCTCATTCAAAATATCTTGTACTTCAATAGGCAAATCCTCCAATTTTGTAGTAGTCATTACACATCTAGGTTTAAGAACTAAAGCATAACCAATTTCTTCATTCTTCAAATCATTCAAACACTCCTTACCACTTACCATCATTACCTTAATACTGCTACTGTTGTTGTCCTCTTCTTTCTCTTTTATGGGCAGAAAGGTATGCTTCTCTCCATCCTTCTCAATGGTATATGTATTCTCCCTTCCATCATGCACTGCTTTCCTATCAATTTGTCATGGTCTTCCAAGCAAAACATGACACACATCCATGGGCATTATATCACATAAAATACAAACTTTATAACTGCCAATCTAAAAATTAACATAGGCTTGCTCTCTAACCAGTATTTGATGACCTTTTTGTAACCAAAACACTTTGTATGGAGTGGGCTATTTAATCCTTTTAAGATTCAACTTTTCTACCATCTCAATTGCAACAATCTTATCTATGCTACCACTATCTATAATGAGCTTACAACATTTACCTTGTGACTTACACTTGGTTTTGAACAATGTTGTCCTTTGGATTGGCTCTTGACTTTCCTTTTGTGGCTTCAACAACACCCTCTTGAGCTATAAGGACTCACCTAATTTTGTTTCATCCTTATGGTGTATTGGTGATCCCACACTTTCTTGATCAGCATGTACAAGCTAATTACTCCTCTCAAATTTTGAATGCCCTCCTTGTGATGATTCATAGTATTCCCAACTCTTGTGCCCATATTGATTGCACTTAAAAATATTTTCCTGGAAATCCTCTTCCTCTACCTTGTGAGCCACCTCTCCCATAAGACCTTCCTCCTCTTCCTTGATATCCACCTCTATTATTATGAGTTATCCCACTGGAACTTCTAGCCTCTTCTCCTTGATGATGTTATTGTCCCCTACTTGTTTGTTGTCCTCTGCCTCTAAAACCTCTTCCTCTCTTCTTCTCTTGTTGACTTTGCTTTCTTTGCAGCTTCTCATTTGCCTTTAAAGCAAGTTGATAAGCCTCTTCTAGACTCCTAGGGGACAAAAGACTCATTTCGTCTTGCAAACTATACTTGAGACCATTCACATATCGGGCTATTTTCTCCACATCTTCTTCAGCATGCCCAGATCTGATTACTAACTTGTAGAATTCCTCTGTATAGTCTTTCACATACATATCTTTTTGCTTCAAATTCTGCAATCTCTTAAAGAGATTAGTTTGATAATCACTTGATAGGAATTTGGCCTTCAACTTGGCCACGATTCGATCCCAAGAGTTAATCTTCTCCTTATTTCTCCTTCTCCTCTCAGTTTGGACAAAGTCCCACCACATGGTAGCATGGCCCTTCAATCTAGTACATGTAAACTTTACTCTTTTTTCCTCTGCTACACCCTCATATTCGAAATACTTGTCTAAGTCATTGATCTAGTCTATCAAGTCTTCACCATTGAGGCTTCCAGCATAAGTTGGAACCTCTATCTTGGGTTTAGAACCCAGACTCATGACTGTCTTTAGTAGTCTTTCATCAAATTCTTCTTCTTGCTCCACCTACCTTTCCTCATTCTCTTCCCTTTGTTGTTCTTTCTCCTCATCATGCTTGCATCCTCAACATCAGGGGTTCCTCTCCTCTATGCCCTTTCTAGGGCTTTCATTCTTGCAACTAAATTTTGTAATAACTCAAGGTCACCATGGTCTCTTCTGCCTCTGCCTCAGGCTCCTCCTCTGCCCATTCTCCTTCGAGGTATCTTGATTGCTTACCAATGCCCAATCTCTTCAGGCTTTGATACCAAATTGATGGAGCCTTGCTAGTCACAAAATTCAATCAGCTTCACAATGATTTCAATCAAATAAACATTCATAAATAATGACACGAGATTAAAAGATCTTCTACATAGATTTAATAGACAAATATAAAATGACAAGAAGAATGTATATATGCAATATTTATTATCATGGAAATCACCAAAAGGCAATATTCAGAACATAAACTCCTCTCTATTCTAAAAACAAGGCATTACACAACAATCAGCCTCCACACAAACGGCCTGACCAAACTGTAGTAAAAAGAAAACTCAAAACCTCCGTCTTCACCTCTCATCCTTTGCTTGTCTCTCAATCTGTATTATCATGGTCACCCCCTTCACGCATTCAGCCTACTTCTGTTCTTACACACAGTCGATCTTTTTTTTTGTTTTTGTTAACTCTATATTCTTTTTCTATTGTCATTTCATCTTCTCCTGCCTTTTCACCGTAAATGAAGCATTTTGTTTCCTATGCAACCATCGCTCTAGACTGTCCTCCAACCACCATCCAACTGTCGATTCAAACAACCAACAAATTATTCTATTTGGTTTGGTAGTGTAACTGTCAACAGATGATGTAAGGTCCCCCTTTCAAACCAAGTTCCTGCCACTCAGTTGATAGGAGCTGCAATATTACTCTGGGTGACAGAAACTTTCTTTTAATTCCCAATTTATACAGTGGCAAGATATTCAAGGAACAAGATATAGAAGACAAGAACCGGCTTATTCACAAAGTAAAACTAACAAAGACCAAAACAACAAAAAGGAATAAAACCAAAATTGATAGGAGTACGATGCCCCTGCATCAACTACTCTGGCCCAAGTGCACTTAACTGTGGAGTCCTAATGGGATCCGGTGCACCAACGCTGGTATGATCATACCTAGATCAACATATTACAACAGTTATCTACATTAGAAAATCATAGACTTTATCAAGCACAACCATCTACATGAACACCTCAAGACCAATGCAACTCTTTGCCAATACCTACAATAAAAGACATAGGTATGCAACTTTCCTAGAAGCTTTGATATCTTCATCAAGAAGAAACTAAATTTATTATTTAAATCCTCGTAAAGAAGCACGCTCCTCCCCTTTTTTCCAACTTGATTTCATCTCAATTTGAAGTAGATTTAGCAAGGAAATCAACCACTTGTTTTTCTTTTTCTCCTTATTTGGCTTCACTTCACCGCACAAACCACAAGAAGGAGATTTATGTCTTTCAAACATTTACCTAGTTGTCAATGTTGAAGATAGGAAGAGGATTGATTTTTAAAGTGATCAACTAAAATCTTTGAATTATAAGCTAGAGCAATACAAGAAAATTGCCATTTTTTAATTCTAAAATAGATTTTTGAATAACCATTGTTTCAAAAAAATTTATTGGTAGCTTTCCCTAAACTACCAAAAACTATCTAAGATGACCTAGTTGTTATGGTCTTGACAAACACCTCCAATACTAGCATTACAAGGTTTAGGTCTCAAGAGGCACCACCCACATATAGCTTAAATAACTCTACATGGGGTCTTTCTTACTAATCTTTATGATCTCTTGTGTTGGGAAATAAGGTGTCTCAACCTTGCAAATTTCTTAGACTGATTTATTAATTATTTGGCATTTTCCTTATTACATATTATCATATTTTATTTTATTTAATATTTGTTCTCCAAGATGAAATGGGGTGTGGGATTCTAAGTTGCCATTATGTGCCACATATCAGTACTTTGTTTGGTGAGTTGTAAGTTGTCATAATGTGCTAATAATAGGAAATTTTAGAACACCCTATTGTGTAGGGATTTTATGATAGATTTATGACAGATTCTTATTATAGTTGTAAGAGCTTGTAAGAGGGAGTTATTGGGAACCTTGACTAGCTATGATAGATAGAAAATATTTGTCATGAAACATTTGATTTTAAACTATTTATTATTGGAAAATCTAGGCACCCAAATTGGGTTCAAACAGGCAGTTACAAAAGATAATATTTAATTACTAAAAATTATCTAGAAGAATATTCTAGAAATGCGACATTAAAAATGGTGTCTAAGCTTGGTGCCATACAATAGGATGTTGGTTGCAAGTTGTTTTTGTAAAATATTTGTGGTTTCCTACTTGTCCAAAAGTCTGTAAATTAGGTGCTTGAGGAGTTGCATTGTATTTAGAATTTGTAGGTACTATCAGAATGCTGCCGAAATTTAATATGCTAGTGAAACTCCTATAAAATCTTGCTCTGCAAGTATGTTGTAGTTTTTTTTTTTTTTTATAATACATTGAGAAGGTTTTGGCATGTGTGGTTTTCTCTCAAAAGGGTTTTCCCCATTTAATACTAGTGTTATGTGTTGAATTGTTTATGCTAAATTATGTGTTTTTGCATAATTTTGGTAATAGTTTGGATCAGATTTGAAAATATTTTGTACAATACTCCTCTCAAGATTAGTGTAGGAAGTTGATTCCACTACTCTTACCTCCTTACATCTTGGATTACAAGGATTCACATTGGAATGGTTGTTGAAATTTCCCTATAAGAGGGAAGGTGGGCCTCTATAGGGATACCAGATCTTTTGAGGACTTTAAGTTCCCACCAAGACCCAACTTGAATCTTCTAGAGCCAAAATCAATATTTATTTCACATTAGGTACAATTATATCCCACACTTGACTTATATGCCAACCAACTTCATTGAAGATCTATTAATTTCTCTCCAACCAGACATTCCACTAGATCATACTTGGGCTAATCTCTTGTAATAGTTTAATTCCCTTTAGCTTTGAGGACAATAGCTTTTGATTGTTAAAGAAATCTTTAACACATACACGATTCTATCATGGGACGCCTATCATACCACACCATAATTTACAAAGGAAAGTGGTAGATCATAAAGAAGTTCATTCCTCTTCAACAAAATAAAGCTCACATTTGCTTGGGAATTCATAACCCCACTTCCCTAATTTAACCCAATGAAGAAAATTATCTAGAGTAGCCAAGCACATGAAAGCATTAAGGTTTGGCTAGTACTTAGGGTGACAAACCCTATTCTAGATTTTTTTCTTTCTCCCATGAGAGTCTAGTATCCTACCTTCATAGATTATATTCCATATCCTTTCAATCCCAAACTAAAAAAATTAGGATGTCTATCTAAATAAACCTTTTAAAACAATCAAATTTAATCCAACTAATCAATTTGAGATGGAAATTGTTGTTTAGGACATTACTTAAGTTTCTAAATCCAAATCTAAAAATTGAATGGTTTAAATTGTACTACTAATAAAAAATATGAACTCAACCAACCTTAATATGTTTCTTCTTTAAATCATACAGATCATGAAACTCTACACTTAGAGGTCTATTTTGGTCCCATGTACATCATCCCAAAATAGATCTTTGTAAACCATCCATGATCTTAAAAAGGTTCATTTTAAATCTTGAGAATAAGATAACAATCTTCAAGATTCAAATATTTGAGTTTCAAAATTTTAAACCCCATAGTGTGTTATCCTCCACACACCATCTCCAAACCATTTTATCAACTAAACCCACACTGTTAAGGAGAAACTTTTTACACTTAATCCACCTCTATCTTTGGGTTGAAAAACTTTATATATTAGTTAAATAGATTCCATTTCCATTTGTTTGAATTTTCTTCCCAAAGAAATTTCCTCATTTTTTGGTCCATGTCTTGAAGGAATCCTTTAAGAGCAACAATATCCATAAATTTGTACACAGGAAGAGATTGTAAAACATCCTTATTAAGAACCATTTTACTAGCTAGAGGTAGGTATTTATGTGTCTAGTGGTTAATATGAGAATTCATATAATCAAGTAGACCCTTCTAACCTTTCTTCCTAAGAGAATTAGAAGAGACGGGTATTCCTAAATATATGAAAAGGATATAAATAGGGAACCAAAGTATCTCAATATTCCTCTTTTGAATTCATTGATTTGTATGGAAGAAAAAATTGTGATTTCTATTCATTTAAGATTTACCCAAAAGCATTGATATAAATATCCAAGGCATTCCTAAAATCTTTGACCTTAGTTACAGTGGCTTTCCTCAAAACACAAGTTTCATCCACAAATTTAAGATTTTATAGAAAATACATAGCTTCCAAAATATAAAAACTAGTGATGACATCAAGAACCTTGAGGTGATTAAAAAATACCCAAACTTTCATCTAAAATGAGAAAAAGTAAGGAGATAGGGGATCTGCTAGTTGCAAACCTCTTTTAGCATGGAAAGGGGTAGAAGGAGAACCATTAATAATAATATAAATGGAAGGAGAAAGACAACAACCATAAGATATTATTGTATCCATCTATCATCAAAACCAAAAGCATGTAAGATATCTTCTAGAAATTTTCATCAAACCATTCCATAAACTTTGGATAGATCAAGTTTCATAAACACATTTTTTTCTCTTTATCATGAATAGAATGGATGTTCTCTTAGATAGTTATGATTCCATCAAGGATTTGATTCCTTTGAACAAATCCACCTCATTATGGGGAGATAATGGAGTATGAAAACATTTTTAATTTCTTAACTATAGGTTTTGAAAAAAAATTATATTTATTCATTATAAAGAATAATGGATCAGAAATCAAAAAAGATTTCAACATGAGATTTCTTAAAGATTAAATCTAAAAAGGAATTATTTAGAGCCTTCAACATCTACATTGAGGTGCATAGTTCTTTATAAGCCTTTAAAATGTCTTTTTTGACAATATTCTAGAAAGACTAAAAAAACTTAATAAGAAAGCCTTTAGGAATAAGATTATTATCTTTTTTGATATGATTGCCCACTTATTCAAGCTCCTCCATTGAAATGAGATTATTCAAAATGGAATTATCAAGAGGGGTAGTGATTTTAGGAATGTAATATAGGATGAAATGCCTATCCACCTCAAAATTCTCAATGGGAGCTTTGAAGAGATTACAAAATTGGGGAATGGCTTGTTTCTAGATGTCCTCTATATAAAAATTGCAAAAACCATGATCTCTTTAGATTTCTCTTAAGATATTAGTTTGTCTTTGAGAAATTACTAAATGACTAAAGAAAGTATATTTCTTATCCGCCACTAGTAACCACTTGGCTTTAGAGTTTTTCCACCAAATTATTTCTTCTTGAAGTTATATTTTCTCTAGAGCATTTTGGAGTTTAGTTTCTTGGACCAAGATATTTTACTTAGGCCATGATCTCTTATAAAGAATTGGATGCAGTCAATTCATTTTAAAAAACCTAATTCTTTTAGTTGATGTTACTAAAGGAAGAGACATTCCACTTCTTTAGTTTTTTCTTCACATAGTTCAATTTATGAAAGATAATAGACATGGCTTTCCCATGGGTTGGTATGCCTTCCTTCCACCATATCCTAATCTTATGTTCAAGAGATTCCTCCTTTAACTACATGAGATAAAACCTAAAAGGATTATTTCAAGGTTTGGAACCACCTTCCATATGCAAAGCAATATGCTAGTAGGGTGAAAGCATTAAGTTATTGTACCCTTTTGGGATAGTAAGTCCTTTTTGGGTAGGCTCAACTAAACCTAGTTCAATCAAACAAGTGTTTGACCCAACCTTCCCATGGCCTAGATGTGGTGGCCATGTTGCAAAAGGGAGGTTCAACCCTATGTTACTTGAAACATGACTCACTGGTGAGTCAGCCTTGATTTGCACATGAACCCTCTCCTTGTCAAGGGTGATATCTAGGTCACTCCCTCTCTCGTGGAAAGATCCAATTGACTGGAGGTGAGACCCAGGGGTGGTTCTCTTCTCATAGGAGCAGAACGTCATGGAGAGTAGTTAGCTTGGTTTGGGGCCTTGTGTGGTTTGCTAATTGTTGATCCCTTTCTATGGTTTTGGTTGTTGAGATAATAGTATGACCCAAAGGGTCACTTGTGATATGTCTCATGTTTGGGCTTCTTAGATTCCAACTCCTAGTAGGTAAACTATTATGTTCATTGATGAACCTAGCACGTTGTAGTCTTTCATCATGATCTTGAAGTTGTTGTATTTGATTTTCTTGTTGTACAACCTTAAGGATATGTTGTTGTTCTTGGTTAAGTTCTATTCTAGGGTTGATTTCTTCTAATTCTTCAAGAATCTCTCTAACCCAATTCCCTTTGATTCCTGGGCACATTCATATGCTTAGGGAAGAAGTAGAGTGTTGACCAAAGTTGACCTATAGCTTTACCTAGGGTTTGACTTGTGATGTTTTAAGTGTGATTTACCTTGTGATGAAACCAAGGGTATACTCTCACATGTGAAGGTTTAGCAATACCTTGTGACAAAACCAAGTGTTTAGTTTCTCTAAGTTTTTCTAAACTTTTTGGTGTTTTTAGATGTATGAAACTATATATGAATGCAAGAAATTTTATTTGTTCTTTTCTCAATAAGTAAAGATCCTCTAATTACTACAAAAGGAAATATGAATGCAAGTCTATATGAGTTTTTTTATGCAAGTTTATCTATGTTTTTGTATTTTTCTAAACTTGTTTTGAATTCTACTCTAAGAAAAGAAAATGATGGTCCAATCTACTTAAAGCAATTTAATCTATTGAAGCAATCAAAAATTAATCTATTTCCAAAGAAATGAAGCTATGCTAACAATTCCTATCAAGAGTAAAGAAATGATAAATTACTTCCCTCAAGAGCAATTCTATTATCTATTGACTACAAAAAGAAATGAAAGAACCTATAATAAGGTTGATACATGATTCTTCACACTACCCTTAGGAATCCTTCATATCCGGCAACCTCTTCGCCCTCTTGCAGCAATGAGGTCCTCTTCTTGGTAGCAAGTGTGAAGAGATAAAATGATTGACTTGAGCTTGAGAAAGCTAGTGATGATTTTCATTGAGCTCAAAGTGAGCTATGAGCACTATGTGAGTGTGCTAATTGGGCATAGTAGCATTGGCTTGAGCAAATGAGAGCATAAGAATGCTTTGAGAACCTATAGAAATATTTTGAATCTATGTTAATAAAAATGAAAAGGCACGTGTGTCCTGTGTGAGCATCAAGGATGCTCATGGAGAGAAAACAACAAGCTTATGAATAGCTACAACTTTCCTCCCAAAGGGGAAGCTTTGAATCTTTGAAAAACTAAAGAAAGAGATTGAGAGGTTCAAAGGCCTATGAAGAAGCTTGAAAAGGATTGTGAAGAAGACAAGAGCATTCTCCAACTTGAGAAATAATGGAGGATGAGGGATATTTATAGCTTGGAAGGGAACACAAGAGGGGGAAATTGATTGAAGAGTTAACTCATTGATTGATGAGTTAACAAGATTGATTGGATAGAAGACTGATTTCAATTGGGAGTGAACAAGCTTTGATAGCCTTTCACAAAGGATGAAATGGAGTTAGCATGAGATTGATTGAGAGAAGAGTAGAATTGATTTGTGAGTTAGAATGGAGGGACTGGGAGTCTTAAATTAGTCAAAAGGAGTTGATGATTAGTTAAGGAAGGTGATTCATGCAATTAGAGCTCAATTTGGAGTAAATTTGGGCTAGAACTGAAGAGGAATTCACATTTGAAAATAGAACAAGGTTGTCTATGGGTCTCCCCTTTTACCAGTAGGGTTACCTTGGGCAGATCAGGTTATTCAATAGGGTCACCAGGGGAGATCATGTTGAACAATAGGGTCATCGAGGTATACCCATGGGGGATATGAAAAGGAAGGGGTCTGGGTGCAAACTAAAAGTTGGAGAATGATTTTAGAGGGTCAAAGATGTCATATGGATTTTGAAACAGGTCAAATAGATAAATTAAACAAGATCCCCCTTTTACCAGTAGAGTCACCCGAGAGAGACCCATGGGTGACCCAGAAAGGAGGGCTTCTGGGTAAAAATAGAGGGATGAAAGTTAGTCTTGGAGGTCTAAAGATGTAATCTATCTTTTGAAATAGATGAAATATGTGAATTGAAGAAGATCCTCCTTTTACCAGTAGGGTCGCCCAAGGGAGATCTAGAAATAATAGAGGGATTCAGAAAAGACAATAGCTATGTCAATTATGAAAGATAGTTTTAGTCTGGGAGGTCATTTAGATGCCTCTAAAGGGTGGACACACATGGTAAGGGTATGGTAAAGGCTATGTAGGTAAGGTTAGGAATGCAAAGAAGAAATGTTGACAAGTGGAAAATGAAGAAAAATTAGGATTATGAAGAATTGATGAAGCAAGAAATTAGCATCCACATGTTGCAAAGAAGAGCATTGCTAAGAGGGTGTTTTATTTCACACTTCCATGTACGTGATTAGGATTACAACTCATCATAGGGTCCTTATGTGAGCCCGTGTGTATTTTTAGTGCTTACATATTTGCCCCTTCGGGGATGGTAGTCTATATGAAAGGTAGGTACCATTCCCAAAATAGTCCCTACCTATTGTCATTATCCTGTGACATTACCTATAATAACCAATGTTAGTTTGACATTTAAGATATTTAAAATAAACAATGAAATTTAAATGAACAAACATACCATGTTAATTGCATCATAAGTATACCTAAGTTGTTTCACTTTGCCATGGGGATTTGTAAGGATGAAAGTATGCAAAATGAGGGTGCAAGTGCATTGTTAGCAGGGCCCAAGGCACACAACAGAGCCGACCGGAAGCTAGTGTATACACTATGAAAAGGCTGCAAGCCGACATAAGATGCTACAAGACACATCCCTATATGTAATAGATCTAGTATATATAGATATATGATATGATGATACAGGAGAAGTAGGCTATGAGATAGGTTCTGTTAAATGTAAATTACATAGAAGTTATGTATGTAGATTGATGAGGTAGAGACTTAGACCTACTAGACAATGGATGTATGATACTTGATTGTTATTTATATATACATATGGAGATCTATCAGTACCAAGTATTTCTTTGTTTTCTTATGGTTATGATCTATATGTGATACTCTTTTTCTATTATTCTTTATGTTTTTCTATCAATCTCTAGCTACTTGACCGGGGTATAAACTAACTACAAATACTTGGCTAAGGACTGGATCTCCGGGCTAATATACCTCTTCATTTCTTACCAACATTTGGTTTTGTTGCTAGAACCCTGGAAAAAGGTAGTTAAATATTGAAGGGGAAAAACATTTAAAGGAGTACTGCAGAGTTCCAGAGAGAAGAGAAGGCTAGATTGGCGGAGAAAATTTTCAAGTTGTGGATAAAATTAAATCTCTTTAAGTTTCTGCCTCTATGAGAGGGAGCTAGGCACTTAAGGGGATGGCTTGAGTGGAAAGGGGGTACTTTCTGCAAGGACCTTTCAAACAATGTGCCTCTTCAAACAAGGATACCATGGGATATAAAAGGACCAATAAAACACCAAATCAAGAAAACCCATGGGGAAAGAGGAGAAGCGAAAGAAAAGAGAGATCGGTGAATAAATAAGAATTGAAATGGAGATAAGTAGAGAAGAGAGATTGAATAAAATCAAGGAATGATAGGAACGTTACCATAGAAGGATGGAAATGGCACAAGAGAGTGGAAAAGATATGATAACAAAAGTTGCGGAAGAAAAGGAGGAGCAATTCATTAAGCGTGCCTTGGAGGGTGCTTCCAAAAGAGAAAAAGAAGACAAGCACATCAAGGAGGATGTTGTTGAGCGCACCAATATGGGTGTTGTCAGAGATAGGAGGTTAGAAGGAGAATAAATAGAGTGCATCATGGAGGATGTTGTTGAGCACACCAATGTGGGTGTTTCCAGAGAAGAATGTGAAAGGGAAAAGGAAGAAAGAGGCGAATTGGGGTTTATACTGCAGACTACAAGAAAACTTGAATTAACACCATAAATTTTGAAGATGGATGAAGAATATATAGAGGAGCTAATTTGCTGAAGCACAAAGGAGATAAGAGGAGGAGAAGAAGATACAGTAAACATTGAGAGGAGTTTTGAAGGTTTTGGAAGGTTATTTCAATCATCATTGGATGCTGACATGATGTCATTCAAAAATAGAAGAGTATCCCCTAATTTGAAGAGAAACTATGAAGAGACACAACTCCTGAACCATGAGTCACCCCGAGTGCCATATAAGTTCAAAAGAATTTTAGTTGAGAAGGAAGATATTCAAGCAAACAAGGAAGTAGAAAGAATAGAAGAGATATGGAGTAATTGCACAGAAGTCTTAGGAGAAGAGTACTTTGATATATGACTACAGAGAGACAAGGGAAGAGAAAGAAAGTGAATTGATAGAAGAAAACCTAACTGAAAGAGTAGAGTGGAGGAAACCTACCACAAAGTAACAGAGACATTAAGTAGATCAATCAAGGATATTCCTATCAAGTTACCAGTATTTGAGGACATTATTGAAGT
Organism: Cunninghamia lanceolata; assembly: GCA_027924645.1. Classification (NCBI taxonomy): domain Eukaryota; kingdom Viridiplantae; phylum Streptophyta; class Pinopsida; order Cupressales; family Cupressaceae; genus Cunninghamia; species Cunninghamia lanceolata. The sequence goes on from BSBN01001608.1 coordinate 1,138,080, forward strand.
AGTAGAGCACATTCCAAGGTGAATTAGGGTTTATACTATAGACTATAAGAAAACCTAAATTAACACTATAAATTTTGAAGATGGATGAGGAATATATAGAGGAGATAATTTGTTGAAGCACAAAGGAGATAAGAGGAGGAGAAGAAGATGCGGTAAACATTGAGAGGAGTTTTGAAGGTTTTGGAAGGTTATTTCAATCATCATTGGATGTTGACATGATGGCATTCACAAATAGAAGAGTACCCCCTAATTTGAAGAGACACTACAAAAAGACACAACCCCTAGACCATGAGTCACCCCAAGTGCCATATAAGTTCAAAAGAATTTTAGTTGAGAAGGAAGATATTCAAGCAAACAAGTAGAAAGAATAGAAGAGATCCAGAGTAATTTTGCAGAAGTCTTAGGAGAAGAGTACTTTGATATCTGACTACAAAGAGACAAGGAAAGAGAAAGAAAGTGAATTGATAGAAGAAAGCCTAACCAAAAGAGTAGAGTGGAGGAAACCTACCGCTTGAAGTAACAGAGACATTAAGCAGATCAATCATGGATATTCCTATCAAGTTACCAATATTTGAGAAGGACACTACTGAAGTAGTAGAGCACATTTTTGTTTTGGAGTCTATTTGGAACCAGAAGGGAGTAACAAGAGTTGAAATCAAGCTATTTCACTTCATAGAACCTTGCAGAATGAAGCATTGAAGTGGTATATGAAGACATGTCCAAACAATGATAAGGAATGAGATGATATCACGAAACTATTCTTGGAGAATTTTGGAGTTCTAAATATTCCTACAGAAGGGGACAACATGATGAGAGATTTGATGCAGTTGGATAAAGAAACTATAAATTACTTTGATAATAGATTCAAGGAGACAACTAGGAATTTGGAGGAACCACTAACTGAGAAACAAAAGATAGAATGGTTCATTTCTAGAATAAGACTTGACATAATATCCATCTTGGATGGAAGAATATTTGAAACATATGCAGAAGAAATGACATTATCATATCAGATAGAGTCTCAATCTTGGCACAGACATGACAAAATGAAGGAAAACTTAAAATTGGAGAAGTTGAAATTGGAATTGGAGCAATTAAAGCTGAGACAGGAGATTTTGGTGAAGCAGGAGGAGAATACACAGAAACAAAGACCCAATATTTGGTGCTCATACTATACAAGGGAATGTCACTTGAGAAATGAATTCCCTATAATGAAAGGTGAAAGGCAAGCTACTACAATAAAGGTAGACATAAGAACAACAACAAAAAAAATAAATTTAGTATATTGTGGATTATGCAGAGAGTGAGATGACCATGAGACACCAGACTGTCCTTCATAGAACTTTCAGAGGAAAAGATATGTTGATGATGAAGAAGATGAAACATGGTATAGTAACACAAATTCAGCAAAGAGCAACATGTCATATGTAGAAAGAAACTCACATAATCAAGGCTACAAACAACCAAATTGGAGAAATCAAAGGAATGTCAATGCAATACAAAATTCAAACTCTGGTGGTCCATCCTATGGGAATAGCTACAATAATTATGACAGAGAGCAATTTAGAGGTTACAGAGGAGGCTGAGGTCATGGAAGAAGTCAAAGAAGGAGAGAGGGTGCTACATGTTTCAATTGCAGTAAGCTAGGAAACTTTGCCAATGAATGTTGGGGTGAAAGAAAAACACGGTGTTCATTTTGTAGCAATATAGAGAATGACCTATTTTCTTGTGAAAGAGTAAAATAGTACTTCTAGAATGCAACACCACAATCTAAGAGTGATGAGTTACAGAACCTGAAGAGCCAAAAAGGGGCTAGGATCATAAGAAGGCAACCTAAGGGTCATAGAGCAAGAAATTTCTGGAAGAACATCAGGGAGGAAATAGACATATCTTCAACTAAATCTATAGAAGAAGAAGAGTACTACTAGAGAAGCAAGTCAAAACATGCTAGAAAAGATAGAAGAAGAAGAAAGGAGAAAGTTGTGGTACTAACAAGACAAAGAACAAATACTAGAACACATTACACCGTTGAGACAGAAGAAGAAGACAGTGAGGAGGAAGAAGAAATTGTTCCTACTAAGAAACAACATGAGGAAGTTATGAAGGAAGATAAATAAACAATAAGGAGCAAGAAAAGGAGAAACAATACAAGTATTTACTTTTCACCAAAGAAGTAGTACAAGATCTCAAGCAGTTAGCCCAACTGACACAACAACATAGACTCATTGATAAACTAAAGCAATTTTCTAAATATTAGAATAAGAAGTAAGGTCAAAAGAGTCAACTCTGAAGGATGAGAAGAAAAAATAGAGAATGGAAGATCAAGCCACTAATGTTGGATGTTAATATCAATCACAGAAAAGTTTGGAATGTAATGATAGATCTTGGAGTAGATGTCAACATGATAACAAAGAAGCTTTGGGAGTAGTTGGGAAGACCTAAACTGACAGAGACAACTTACAAGATAATCTTGTAGATGGATCCAATATGCAAAAAATGGGGACATAGAATTGAGTGGAAGTTAACCTAATGGGGGTCAAACAAGTCTTAGATTTTATTGTTGTAGCCATGAAGGATCAAGGAGAAGCTTTCAATGTCCTTTTGGGTTTGAAGTGGTATGTAGATTCAAACAGTATCATAGACTCCTAAAAAGAAGAGCTATCATTTGCCAATGATAACAAGATTATCCACATTCCTTTGGGACCATTAATGGAGGAAGCATACATAGAAGAATTTAATTAGAAAGAAGACAATGATAAGGATGCAAAGAATCTCTACACAATTTTAAGGTTAGATGCAGAGGACACAATAGACGAACCTAATTATGAGGAAGAATTGGAGATAGAGGATGATCACTATAGCACAAATAGTGAGAAATTTCTAGAATCCTAGATGAGAGAAGAACCAAAACTAAAAACAAAAAAATGCTTGGTTACCGAATGATATTCATGGTGAGGATGTGTGAGGAAGACATACCGCAATCCTCTACACTTCTTAGAAACTCACCGAAGATCACATGCTACGCATCTATGGAGGATACGGAAGATATGGCTCAAAGACCTTACTAGGTAAGTCACATTTTGAAAGGCATTTCACATATCAAGCTGCCTAAGTTTTTAGGAGTACAAAATCTGCATACATGTACCTAGGAGAATTAGAGATAGTTTTTTAGATGAAGACGTAAGATTACAAGTCGTACAACACACATTGGTATGTAATGTTGCAAACTTGTGGAATAAACACAAAGACATAATAAATAGATGGCCAGTATTCAAAATAATCATCAAGACAAGATATTTGTTAGAGGAAGGATAATAAGACATAATACCCAAATACTCAAATCAGATCTCACCACAGGAACTTTTATCCATCTGTACAATGGTATGGAGAGAAATAAATGAATATAATGAGATACTGTATACCTATTTCTTTTATTGGACACTATCACCAATTACATGGACATGGTACATAAATAAGGAAAGAAGGAAAGAAACTAGATACTGGGAAGAACTACAAAAGGACTTCATTCACACATTCTCATTCTTTAGTTTAGACAAGAACATATACACAACACTTCTTAGAATCAAGGAGATCATCTTTCAACAGGATGCGGAAGAAGAAGAAGAAGAAAAATCAAAACAAATTCCACCACCGGTAAGAACATAAGGCATATGGAAAATCATAGAATGGATGGATAAAGAATCGTACCAAGAGAAACACAAATGTTACAAAACAACACAATATGAGGATGAAGAGAGTAGGGAACCAAAAATAAAGATTGAGCAAGGAGAAAGAAAGATTGCAGAATCAATAGCTATCAAGGAAAATACTACAATAAGCCCATCCAGCGGAGGGAAGAGAACATTTCCAAAGAATGAGATCTTAAGCGAGCTAAAATAGGTGACTATTGGGACAAGAAGGAAGTATCACAAGTAGTAGAAATTTTGTCTGAGTATGAGGATTTGTTTCTGAGGAAGGTCACGGAGATGAAGGAGATCAAAGAGGAGGCTAGAACAATGAAAATTCAATTAAAAGAAGACAATAAACCAATCAAGAAAAGACCATACAGATTGAATCCAAACATGAAGAAAAAGGTTAAAGTAGGACTTGATAAGATGCTAGAAGCGGGGATCATAAAACCAGTGGAGGAAGCAGAGTGGATCAGTCCAATGGTGGTACAGAATAAGAAAACAGGAGAAATCAAGATCTTTGGAGACTATAGAGAGTTGAATAAAGCTTGTATTCATGATCCTTTCCCTACACCTTTCACAAAGGAAATCTTGGAGTCAGTTGCCGCCAGGGAGATTTACTTCTTCACTAATGGATTCTCCAAATACCACTAGGTAAAAATTAGAGAGGATGACCAACCTAAAACAATATTTGCTTATGAACTAGGATCTTTCATGTATACTATTATGCTATTTGGATTGAAAAATGTACCTGTAGTATTCAACAGAATCATGGTAAATGCATTCAAGGAGTTTATACATGATTTCCTAGAAGTCTGCTTGGATGATTAGACTATATTTGGACTAGTAAAATATCACACGCAAGCATTAAGGTCGATGTTGAATAAGTGTAGAAGCTTGCAAATCTCCCTGAACTTGAAGAAATGTACTTTTACAGTACCATTTGGAACACTACTGGGTAATATAATATGCAAAGAAGGCTTGATGGTTGATCCCCTAAAAGTTACAATTATTCATAAATTACCACCACCAAAAACAACATCTAATGTCAAAACATTCCTAGGATATATCGATTACCACCACAAGTTCATCAAGAGTTATGAAGCCATCTCAGCACCTATAAAAGAACTATTGAAGAAGAAATGGGGAAAAAGTATTACCTGGAATGAGCAACACTAAAAGGCATTTGACACTTTGAAGCAGAAGATAGCAGAAGCACCAATACTCATATTTCTAGATTGGGACAACACATTTCATGTTCATGTGGATGCATCAAGAATTGCAGTGGTAGTAGTACTAACTCATCCAAGAGGTTCTAAGGATCATCCTATAGCATTTGCAAGCAAGAAGTTGTCAAAATAAGATAAGAATTATACTACAACCAAAAGAGAAGCCCTAGCAATGGTGTATGCATTACAGAAGTTCAGACATTACCTCTTGTTGACACCTTTTGTATTTTATACTGATCATTAGCCACTAAAATACCTCCTCAACAAACCAATCATTCAAGGAAGAATTTATCGATGGCTACTCTTGTTTCAGGAGTTTGAATTCTCAATCATGGTGAAACTAGGAAAGCACAATTAGGGACCAGACTACTTGTCCAGAATTAAGATAGGGGAGGATCTAAAGGTACATGAAGAGGAACTACCTAGCACAAATCTTTTTAGAGTAAATGCACTATCAAAAAAATTGACAGATATAGCATACCTATTGGCTACAAGTGAACCTCCAACAGAGATGTCAGCACAAGAAAGAGAAAACCTATTGTAGAAGTCTTTTCCATATATATTGATTCAAGGAGATCTACACATCCAGGGAAATGATGATATCATCAGAAGGGTAGTATATGAACATGAAAGTGAAGAAATTCTAAGTGAAGAAATTCTAAGAGAAGCACATGAAGGGATAGTAGGAGGACATAATGTTGGAGACATGACAACAAGAAAAATCAAACTAGTCAAGTTATGGTGACCTACACTTTTCAAGGATGCAAAGAGATATGTAAAGAATTGTGATGCATGTCAAAGAACAAGGAGACTCTCTGCAAGAGATGAAATGTCATTAGACTAGCTCCAGCATAATTACCTTTTCAGAAATGGGCTATTGACTTCATTGGACCTATAGACCCACTGGAAAAGTAGTCAAAAGCTAGATTCATCATTATCGGAGTAGGATATCTGACTAAGAAGGATGAAGAACAACCAACTAAGGATTGTACTACAAAAAATGTTGCCAGATTCACCTATGAGAACCTAATTATCATATTTGGTTGCCCATTGAGTATAACCAGTGATCAATGTAAACATTTTGTAAACAGGATGATTTCAGAGCTGTTGGATAACTTCATGATAGCATACAACAAGAGTTCACCGTATCATCCACAAGCAAATGAAGCAAGTGAAGCCTTAAATAAGATCATTGGGGTAGCACTGACAAATATGTGCAATGGGAACAAGACAGACTGGGATCTTAAAATACCTACGGTACTCTGGGCATATTGAACAACCTTCAAAAGAACCATTATGTTCACTCCCTATGAATTGGTGTATGGAATAGATGCTACAATACTGGTACACTTCATACTACCAAATTTTTAGGCAAGGACTCTCAAGCTAGGTGAAGAAGACTCATTCACACAAAGGATTAAAGAATTAGAGAAAATGGATGAGGATAGATTGATGGCAGCATATAACATGAACCTGGAAGGGAAAAGATAGAAAGCCTCGCATGATAGAAACCTGAGGAATAAGACATTCAAGGAAGGTGACTTAGTACTCATATATGACAGCAAGTTTAAGAAGTAGGGAAAACTGAAGACAAGGTGGTTGGGACTATTCTACATTAAAGAAATTATAGATTTAGAGAAGTCAAACTAAAGAATATGGAGGGCTCGATATTAGTGGGATATATCAATGGTGCCAAACTCATGAATTATTCTTAACCAGAGCAAAGCATGTCTTGAGAACAAGACATAATTTTGAAGGGGGGATGATGTTAGCAAGGTGCAAGGTATAGAATAGAGATGACCGAAAGCTGGCACATACACCATGCGGTGGCCGCATGCCGACAGAAGATGCTACAAGACACATCCCTTTATGTAATAGATATAGTATATACATATATAGGATATGATGATATAGGAGAAGTAGCATATGAGATAGGTTTTGATATGTAAATGACATAGAAGTCATGTATGTAGATGGATGAGGTAGAGGCTTAGACCTGTTAGAGGATGGATGTATGATACTTGATTATTATTTATATACATATGGAGATATTACGTACCAAGTATTTCTATGTTTCCTTATGGTTATGATATGTATGTGATGCTTTATTTTTGTTATTCTTTATGTTTTTCTATCAATCTCTAGCTACTTGATCGGGGTATAAACTGACTACAAAGACTTGACTGAGGACCAGATCTCCGAACCGGTATCCCTCTTCATTTCTTGTCAACAAGCACTATGGAAATAAAAAAATGATGAGCTAGAGAGAAGAACAAATTCTTCTTTTAGTATAGATTTTGAAGAACATATTCAATTTTTAGGGATTTTTTAGGTTTTGCAATTTTTCTATTTTTTTATGGTTTTGGTGAAGGGGTAAATGCAAAGAGATGGGGGACCAAAAATTTGACACCATGTCCAAAAGTAAAGAAAAACGTGAGTGCATTATAATGTGCTCGCATTTTGCTTTACATAAAAGGAAAAAAAAAACTCATTTCTTCTCACAGTCGTGACCATTGCAAGCTTAGCAGCAAAAAAACTCAGGTGAAAGTGCGATCATGTTGAAGAAAAACCTATCCAATCAAGTGTAAGAGAGAAAATGATAAATTCATGATGCAACCTCACTGCCAAAGACATCGTCAAGTGAATTTGGAGGCTCCAGTACAGGAAGAAGGTAGGGTTTGACTAATTTTGTTGGTTTGAGAACAATTTTTGAGTTTTGCAATGTTTGATTTGTTTTTATATTGCATTTACAGTTATTGGGGAAAGAGAAAACCTAAATCTAGCTGAGGAGGGTGAAAATAACCCCCAAAACCCTCCAAACCCTCAAAACCCACCTTCACCTCCTTTTAATGTAAGGGATAGTCAAGAAAACTACCTACAGATAATAGAAGAAAATAAGAAACATACTCAAACCCTAAACAATCCAAGTGGAACCACTGATTGTAGGAGGGCACTTGCAAAATCACTAGAGGAGATTGTTTCCCACATGGATTGGGTGATAAAACAAATCACCAAATTCCAAGACTATAGGGAGAGGTGTCAGCAATATTATGTCGACAAGTTGTCATATGAACAAGTCAAGAATGAAAAAATTACAAAATCTCAATTATGTGCACACTTTATTAATCCCAAAACTAGTCAAAGATTAGAAGAAAGTTCAAACAGTTTCCTATACATTGGTGTAGGAATGAAGAAATATCCCAAAAATTTTGGGATAGATGGTACATGGTCTTGAATGAGTGCCCATGCAACAATGATGAGGTACCATAATATTTTTTGAGGAAACTCGATTGCGAGTCCATCCTCAATAAGATTCTGAATTATTTTAACATTCGTGAGTTCCAGGGTAGAGGTGGTGGCTCTGCCCAAGATAGAGATGGGGCTCAACAATATTAAAACCATGTGCATGTACCCCTAGTGAGGCCAGAATGTAGGTCACTCCCTTTGGCTTTGAAGGAGAGTGCTGAAGTGGAGACATTACATTCATTCACTACTCTCACCCAAACTCTATCACAGCATGCTAATGATCTTACCTAGGCTAATGAGGGTGAAAGTAGTAGGTGTCATGTGTCCCCACATTTGTGCAGTTCATGTGGGAACCTATGTGATTATGGGATGCAGGACTCTCAGCAGGATGCTGCAATGCAGGGGCAGGATGCTGCAACGCAGGGGTAGGATGCTGCGACAAGGGCAGGATCCATTGATGGAGGCATCCATATTGGATGAAATTGTTCTCAGTGATGATCTCTTATAGAATACATTTGGTATTGACTCTCAAGTAATTTGTTACAAGTTTCATCTTGATTTAGTATATTGTTATTTGAAATTTGTAATTAATTTTATATGATTATCTATATTATAAGTCAAAAATAATGTATGTAATTATCTGCGCAATGAAATTCTAGGGTCAGAGTCTTCATCCTACCTCTGTTAGTCATCCATTAATAGGTTATGAGAGGAGGTCAAGTCAGCAGGTATGTAATTTATCACATAATCATAATTGTTGCAGATAAGTCAATGGTAATATTATTTTATGATAATTTGATGATTTCAACAATCACCGGCTCCTCCACAGTTTCCTTTGTCCCCTGGACGCCATTCCACCACTTTTATGGAGGTAAATTTAACCATTTCTAATCATTATGCATTTTTAAAATAATGTTATGTATTTATTTTGGTCAAATAATCTTGAACTTGATTTCCAGATGTTGAATGTGGACACTCCTCATCTTCGTGAGTCAGCATAGATAGGCATTGCTGCAGCCATGATGTCTTCAAATCCTTTGACTGAGGTATGAGCCAATAACATGAAAATGTCATAATTTTGTATTACTTGTTTTATCTCATGTCATTTGATGTACATAAATGATATTTATGTTTAGTCAATTTTGCTTCTTGATGCTTCTCACAGGAGGTTACAACTCCAGTCCGTCCAAGTACAACCGTAGAGAGAGACAAGATAATGGAGAGTGATCATTAGGTGGCAGTAAGTGATCGATTACATATGTGATGTTATATATTTCATACATTTTCTATATTAATGTGCATATATTGTTTGATTGTATTAACAGGTGGAGTTGGATCAACTTTTGTCGAAGAGGTCTACTCGATGATAGAGAGAGGATGAGTCACTGATTGGGTCTACATCTTCACAGTCAAGTAAGGGCCGCTGATTATTTCATAAAAGTCCAGAGGAAACTAGTTTTGGGGACATTTTTTGTATGCCTAGATGGCTTTGTATACATACTTTTGTATGAACTACTTATGTATATTTTTGAATATATGCCTGTATGACTTTGTTTGGACATGCCTATATGGCTTTGTATATGAACTAGATGTTATGTTCATGACATTATGTATATGACAACATATATTAAATATTTAATATGATGATCAATTATCGTTACAGGAATTTGGTTTTACACGTGCCAATTGCATTTACTTGAGAGTTTATAAATCATTTTCAAATAATCCATTTTGTGCATATCTTGCAATCATTGCATTCTATGGGATTGTGCATTTCTTTGAGGCATCATTTCAAACAATTCATGCGCCTTGTCTATGCCTCCACACTTTCTATACAGTTCATGTACCTTCATGAGGTAACATTTCTTTGTGGCATCATGCCAAACAGTTCATGTGCCTTGTCTATGCTTCCACACTTTGCATACATGTCTACAAGGGCAGCTGCAATTATAGCATGTGACAAATTTCCTATATCCTTTATGCTTTGATGGCTATCCATACGTTGTTCCAAACATTCTATTTTGGTGTACAGATAGGGAGGATGTTGGAAAAGGTTGTGGAATTTGTCTTTACACGTGTCAATTGCTTTTACTTGTTCAAAAGTTTCTAAAGTCTTTTCAACAAATCCATTTCGTTCATATCTTGCAATCATTGCATTACATGAGACAACATTTCTTTGATGCATCATGTCAAATAGTTTGAACTTTCATTGTATATGCTTCCACACTTTGCATACATGTCTTGCAGGGTACTTACAACTACGACATTTTACAAAATTCCTATATCCTTTATGCTTTGATGCAAGATAACTCCATAGTGAAGGGTGGTTGATTTGTTTTGGTGGGGATGAGGGTGTAGGGGTGGGGTGGGGTGTTACAAGACATAGCATCACTAGGAAAAGGGTCTTTGTTAACCATAGAATTGGTGACAATAACATACCAATTAAATTTTTGTCTAAGAAGTGGAAATTATGTCAACCTATATTGTGAAAGAAGAAATTCATGAAATGGCTCCCATAAGGAATAGCATTAGGTCTTTAATTGTCCATTTAGTCATGTACACAATGTCAAAAGTCATATTTCAAAGTTCATAATTAGTGGAATTAGTTTTAAGTGATGGGAGTGGGTTGTTGTGAGAAATAAGAGAATATGGACTAGGTTGATAGTTGGTATGCATGTGACTTCTATGCATTTTAAATAGCACTCAATGAAAGATTTTAACCTTTTTTCATAAAGGCATAGCTTGTATTGTAGACAGTCATGCTTAACTTGATTCAAATAGTGCCACGTTGCAACATCATAGTGTTGCTTGATATTGACAAAGATGTTACTTATTGCCTGACCAAACATGTTTTCTATTTGCCTTTCCTTCTCTCTTAGCATTTGTAATGGCACCATTAAATTGAGTCCTTTAGCAATTACTTGGGAAGGATCTATGAAACTTTCTTATTATATGACTGGCTTTCTTTCGAGGAATGAATTTTATTTTTTCACTTGGCTCAATAAAGTTGGAAGTGTGTCTATTCATCTAAATGTGCATTGAGATGTGATTTCTAGGTCTTTTGAATTTTTGGACCAAGGAGATGGTATGTGTTGAAGAATAGTATGATTTTTCTTTATGTGGTCACATTCAATGCTCATTCACTAGCATGTTGGCAATTGGATTTTAGTACTTTCTTTGGTGTATGATTTGAATGTTCTTGTAGTCTTATAGCAATTAGGATGAGTAGGAAAGAGTTAATTTCAATCTTTGTAAACACCTGAACTGTTCCTAGGATTTGTTGGCATAGTAGGTCTAATATTTGGATGTATCAGATTGTGGACAGCAGAAACAAGGAAGATTTGATGCGTTAGAACCTAGTTTTTGTTTGTTTGTCATGATCAATGATAGGTGGATGGAGAGAGAGGTCCTACAGACCATGAACCATAAGTCTTGAACATCTTTGAAGGGTTGACACAAGTTAAGGCATGACTGTCCCAAGAGGTCTGATTTCATAGTCTTAGGGTGTAAGAGTTGAAAGCCCATGAATTGTTGCATTGTTGAGTCATCACATAGGAGTTGTTATGATCATTTAAACACCAATTCAAGCTTGCCCCATGACAAGTACATTGTCCCAAGGTCTATTTGTTCAAGAGTCTAAAAAGAGTTCGATGTTACGATCCTATAGAGGTACACCTAGGAGCATAAATGAAGATGGTGTAAGAACATTTTGTCATTTTGTGTTGTTGTCCTAAAGAAGGTCCTTCCTCTGCATCAAGATCCCACTTTGGTATAGGTAGAGAGGATGCAGTGTGGAATTTGGCTTTACACCCACTAATTTATTTTTCTTGAAAGTTTCTAAAGCCTTATCAACAAAACCATTTTGTGCATATCCTACAATCATGGCATTCCATGAGATTCAATTTCTTTAAGGCATCGTGTCAAACTATCCACTTGTCTTCTCTATGCTTCCACATTTTGTATACATGTCTCCTATGATAGTTGCAACTACAACATATTACAATATTCCCATATCCTTTATGATTTGATGGATGTCCATGTATTATGTTCCAAAGATCTTAGTTTGGCACTAGCAGAGAGGATGTAGTCAAAGGTTGTGGATTTTAGCTTTACACCCACCAATTGGTTTTGCTTGAAAGTTTCTAAATCATTATTTGCATATCCTGCAACCATACCATTCCATGAGACCACATTTCTTTGAGGCATCATGTCAAACAGTTCACTCACCTTGTCTATGCTTCTGCATTTTGCATACATGTCATCTAGGGCAGTTACAACTACAACATTTTTCAAAATTCCAATCGACCACATTTTTTTGAGGCATCATTCAATGTAACTACAACATTTGATAAAATTCCCATATGCATTTTGTAAGAATACATGAGATACTAAATATTTCTATATGATTACCCTAATTAGTAAGAATTAATAAGAAAGAAGCATAATGGCAATAATTAGCATTCAAGGATTTCTAATGAAGACCCAGGGTTTGGGTGCTAATGGCAACTCATTCAAGGATTTCTAATGATCATTCTTTATTTGAAGAGATTTTATTATTTAGACTAATATAGATTCTTGGGTATCTCATGATCATATTAAGATATAATCATTGTTTTGTTTCTTGTAGGGTTTGTTTCCATGCTTCTAATCATAATAATCAAGGTTATGGGATAGCAAGGTTATGGAATAGCTCTTGTCATGTCATATGAGGAGATCATGGCCACAATACCATCAATATGTTGTGAATTTCAACAACAAATTTCCATCTGTCCAAACCCTACCATTGTACACACTCAAGAAAGCTTTAGTTTCATGTAGTAGAAAGGTGCTAGGAGTGACATTTTGCATTCCATAGCTCATGGGGCTGAATGGACTACACCAACACATCGGGGTGGGTGGGTAAATGCTAGGGGAAGTCTCATTTAATGTTCCAAGTGCCCCAATTATTCGGGGCAGAAGGCTACCGACAAAGTCCCTTAAGATCCCTAAGATGAAAAAACTGCCAAACTTTGACGGAATAGTTCTCAGAATTCATGGCAGTTGGGAACATTTCATTTAGACCTATAGGTGTATGTGGATTCCATCTACAATAACCTCTCTTGGTTTCGTTCAACTCCTGTTTGTTTGACCATGCCGGAATCAAACGCATTCTTGCAAAATGCTTCAGTTCCATGCAATGGAAAGGTTGCTATGTGCCATATTTTTGGTTCTACTCATCTTGGAGCCAAACCAACTGTGCCAACACATCTGTGTGGGCAAGAAAGTGCTAGGGGAGGTCTTGTTTCATGTGCCAAGTGTCTCAATCGTTCTGAGCTGCAAGATACCAATAAACACAAAAGGTGCTAGGTGTCGATAGCTTGCAAGTTAGAATGACTAGGACACTTGGCACATGAAACAAGACCTTCCCTACCATTTACCTACCCACTTGGATGTTTTAGTGTAGTTGTTTTTCCCCCAAGACCTATGGAATGCAAAATTTCAGTGTTAGCAACGTTTTACTTTATCGATAGCTTACAACCTGGAACGACTAGGATGCTTGACACATACATGAAACGATACCTTCCCTACCATTTAATTACCCACCCTGACATGTTGGTGCAGTCAGTTCAGCCCCACGATGAGCAGAACAAAAAATGTGGCACCTAGCAACCTTTCCACTGCATGAAATTGAAGCATTTTGCAAGAATGTGTTTGATTTCGGCACGGTCAAACAGACAGGACTTGAATGAAACTCAAAGAGGTTATTGTAGATGGATCCCACATATAGTTGTAGGTCAAAACAAAACATTTCCAGCTGCCATGAATTCTGAGAACTACTTCGTCAAAGTTTGGCGATTTTTTCATCTTAGGGATCTTAAGGGACTTTGCTGGTAGCCTACTTCCCCGAATGATTGTGGCACTTGGGACACAAAATGAGACCTCCCCTAGCATTTACCCTTCCACCCTGACATGTTGGCATAGTCTGTTCGGCCCCACGAGCTATGGAATGCAAAATGTCAATCCTAGCATCTTTCTACTGCATGAAACTAAAGCATTTTGCAAGAATGCATTTGATTTCAGCACGGTCAAATAGACTAGAGTTGACCAAAATTGAGAGAGTTTATTGTGGACGAACCCCATGTGCACTTGTAGGTCCAAACGAAATGTTCCTAGCTACCATGAATTCCAAGAATTGCTCCATCAAAGTTTGGCAGTTTTTGCGTCTTAGGGATCTTAAGGGACTTTGTCGGTAGCCTGCTGCCCCAAATGACTGTGGCACTTGGCACATGAAATAAGACCTCTCTTGTCATTTACCTACCCACCTTGACACGTTGACAAAGTTTGTTCAGCCCCATGATCTATGGAATGCAAAATGTCACTCCTAGCACCTTTCCACTGCATGAAACTAAAGCATTTTGTAAGAATGCATTTGATTTTGGCATAGTCAAACGGACTAGAGTTGACTAAAACTAAGAGAGGTTATTGTGGATAAACCCCACATGCACCTGAAGGTCCAAACAAAATGTTCCCAACTACCATGAATTCTAAGAAAACCTCTATCAAAGTTTGGCAATTTTTTGTCTTAGAGATCTTAAGGGACTTTGTTGGTAGCCTGCTACCCCGAATGATTGAGGTGCTTAACACCATATTTTGTGATCAACATCAACATCATGAGGACATTGAATAAATGAAGACATGAACAAACTCCTGTCATGAGGAAGAACCGCAACCCAATCCAACTCCTGAAAGCATGACATGTTATGATGAAGAACCACAACCAAATCCAATGATCCAATGGCATGAACCAATGATATAAGCAACTATGTCCTACTATTGTAACATGATAAACATGAATGTTATGAACTAACATCCAAACCCTGTGACATCAATCTTGATATGACATGAGTGAAACATGAGTGAACTGGATTAAGACCAATAAGGATCAACTTCATCCATTACTTAGATCTAACCCCATAAAGCATACTATGATGATGATGCAAACATCAAATGTATACCATAGAAAACAAATCAAACGAAAAATGAGGCCTTCACTGCTCAAGTTCAGACCACTACTTGTCAAGTTCATACCACTGCTTCAATGAGATCTTCACTATTCAATTTCATGCCTTGTCTTGAAGCACTACAACTCTATGCATCACATCACATATTCCATGAAGAAGCAAGTGTATTTATATCACAAAACCCAACAACATATCTTGAAATCGTAATGGTATCATCAAACAATAGACAACCAATAGACCTGCACAATTATGCATTCCTTACTTTCAAGCAAATGCAATTGGCACGTGTAAAACCAAATTCATGTAAGGATAATTGATCATCATATTTAATATTTAATATAAACTATCATATACATAATGTCATGAACATAACATCTAGTTTACATACAAAGCCACATAGGCATGTCCAAACAAAGCCATACAGGCATATATACAAAAATATACATCGGTAACATACAAAAGTATGTACATACATTGGTAACATACAAAAGTATGTCCCAAAAACTAGTTTCGTATGGACTTTTATGAAATAATTGATAGGCCTTGCTTGACCATGAAGATGGAGAGCCGATTCGTGACTCATCCTCTCTTTGTTGTTGAGTAGACCTCTTCGACACTTTAAGCTTATGCAGCTCCACCTGTTAATACAATCAAACAATATGCACATTACTATAAGAAAATGTACATGAAATATATAACATCACATATGTAATCGATCACTTACCGCCATCTGATGATCACTCTCCATCATCTTTTCTCTAGCTTCTTTGTCCCTAGTTGGACGGACTAGAGTTGTGACCTCCTATGAGAAGCATCAAAAAGCAAAATTGACTAAACATAAATATACTGGAGGGAAGCAATTCATACTACTATTTATATACAAAACAAAGTACAAGTAACCATCTAGGAAAGTTTTATGCATACTTACAAATTAATCCAACAAACCATCTATGTCTTCTCTACTCTTTATTGTGTCAAGTATTGCCTCATGGTCATACTCACGTACCTTCCACAAGGTCTTGTTCAAAGGTCTACCTCGATATTGTATCAAATGAACATTGGTTGCCACGACAAGGTTGGAGTAATAAAGAATCTTCCAATGCGTGTCAAAGTCCTCAAACAACCAAACATTAACACTCTTATGTGGGTACCTTCTAAGCCATGTTCTAGTAACAACCACTGAGCCTGTAGGGTATTTGATGTTTTCTCCATCTGTAACTGGGGCCTCCAATTTCATTTTGGCCTCAACACAACGACACAAGTAATAATATGTTCCCTCTTCATTATCTTCATCTGCAATAACTACATAAACATGCCCTACAATGATATGTGCAGCAAATTAGATGAAATTAGTCAACATTACAAAAATACTACAAAGTAAGATAACATTAGGAATTTCAAAAACTATGCAAGTAGATATATTACCTAGTTGAACTAGATCTGATATGTGGTCAAAGTCAACTAATGATTCCATCTCTGTCATTTCTAGTTCCATCGAGGGTTGATATGTGTCAAGTGGGCTAAGATAACTTAACTAATATTCGTCAACCCACTCCTTTGACTCGCACTCATTCTAGGCTTGAATTGTACATGAAGAACAAAAGTATGCCATCTTCTGCGTATGGATACTCCATGAACCTGCAATTGAGCTTCTGAAAGAGTGTAGATCACTTGATCCTATCAGTGTACAACAGTCCTCATATGGTGCAATGTTAGTATCATCTATCAACCAAAACAATCTATGAACTAAAGACTTACCTTCATTACCTGGACCCATCGAAGCATTACACCACTCAATGATTGATTTTGCATCTGCCAACTTTGCATTGTCTTTATATTTTAACTCTTCTCATGCTATGGCTCTTTTGATACATGCTCCTACATCATCATGCTCCCCCTTTCCATGCCTGGCCTCAAAAAGTTCAACATATGCTAAACACCTATAATATTATGCCTCTTGCTCAGCCAATAGAAATTCCATGGGTTCTTGAATTGTGATGCACAGTTATCTGACCATATGATATGTTGACTGAATGATATGCCCCTTCTAGCCAAATCATTGTAGAACACCTGAAATCAACCTTACACGAACTCCACATAATACGTGTGATCATCGCTTATATAAAAATGATACTCCCTTATGATCTTTCTATCATCCTCTGTACTATCATTCGCATGAATGAATGCAATGTGCTCAAATATAGAAACATTTGTCGAGTTGTAATATTGGTATTACACCTCACACTATGGCTATAGACTGTAGTTCTCTACAAAGTTGACGAATGAAATAATGCTACCAACTAGAAATGTGTCCTTTCATAACTTGAATTGCAAGTCCAACCATCGAGCTCTATGGGCATGTCTTACATACTCATACACTATACTATCATGAAATATAGACATAAAATGATACACTGGAATCTTTTGAATAACATATTCACACCTATTTGCTTCTTTACCATCTTTTGTAGTGTATGCCATTGTTTTATACTTGCCAAACTCTACTAGTTCATTTCCAATCGCATGTGTTCTTTCCATATGTTCACATATTGGCATACGTTGCAAGCCACCGCAATGCTGACTTGTACCATCCAAGCATAATTTCCTGTAGAATATTTGGCCTTCCTCTCTATCACATAAAATTATTGATATGAAGTCTCTTGAAGTAGTTGGTGGGGCACGTATGCCACAATCCTGCAAAACATTGTTAGTATGCAAATCTAAACATATAGACTGATAAACATCAAAATGGTTAGAAAATTCAATATGTATACAACAACAAGTAGTGCATGTGTGATTTATTTTGACAAAGAAAGGTTTTAGCATTTCAAAATATCTTTGAGAAATTTTAATTTGAGGATACATCTCTAGAAATTTACCAAAAAACTGTGTTTGAGTCGTATCTAAGAAATGCTTTGGATGTGGCTCATGGTTTTGACTACCGATTCTCCTTCTTACCACATCCCTTTGATTCGGAGATACCCTTGTGTAATTCTTCCAAAAGTCTTCAATTAGTGGTCTCAAAGTTTCAACAACAACTTTGTCTTTTCGTGGGAGTCTCCTAGAGAATGCCCACAATTCATTAGTGTTTGGATCATCAACTCTTTGATGTCTTCCAATGGCTCTCATTAGAGTTTTTCTATTTATTTTCAATGCTTGACTTGTCTTTCTAATGAGGCAAGCTTTTTTTTGTTTGTTGGCTTGCTATTGTCAATGTAATGACATGTCGTGTGACATTACTATCCTTGGTACGTGAGGTGGAACCCACACTCTCATATGCACTAATTAGATTTTTGACAATAGATTTTTCACTTGAGGCATTTGATGTTCTTAGGCCAAGAATCTTCATAGTGGGCCTAAATTTCAGATTTCTCATCAATTCAACAAAGAATTGACATCTTCCAGTTTCATTTAAATTCTCAAATAATAATTTCAATATCTTATTCGCATATCTTTGGCAAGTGCACATGGGAATCTTATCCTACATGGGCTTCAATACATTCTCATCAATATCAATTAGAAACTTAGGCTTCCTATGCAAAATTCTAGGAGGCGTTTTAATTGGTAAAGTATGAGGAATTTCTTCAATATTTACTTGATATGGGATAGATGATGTACCTTTGATTGGAGGTGAAAAAGATGAAAATGACGACCTTCAAATTGAGGTGTGAATGATGGCGTGCCACCAACTTGAGAAAAAAATGCAAATGTACCTTCTACTTCACCTGTGAAAGATGGAGTGTCTCCAATTCGAGAAGATAATGATGGTGTTCCTTCAACTTGACCTGTGGACGATGGAGTGCCTCCAACTTGGAGATTCACTTTCCTCATTGCACAGGGGTTTTGCATTCTTTCCCTTTGTGCTGCCAATTCCATCTCTCTTAGCTTCATTAGATGTGTCATGTTCCTCTTCAATTGGCAATGGTGGAATGTTTTCTTGTATGGTTGACAATTTCCTACTTTCCCAAATTTGCCTCATTCTTTCTCTTTTCCTCTCTTTCTCAGCTTCACGCTCTTCTAGTGTTAGAGTCTTTTCTCATTTCCTTAGCATGATGATGATTTCTACAAGCATGATGAATAAGACAATGATAATTAGAACCTTTATAATGACAGTGAATAATGGTCACAATGAAAAAATACAAAATAAGTTATCATGTTTGGTGATTTGCATCACTTTAGGAGCTCCAATTTCATGAAAGTCATCATTGTCCTTGTTTATTAAGATATTATCGACCATGATCAAAGTTGAATCATAAATATGATAAAAATCATTAAAATATATGATAGACCAAAACATTGTCCCAAAAAGCACTCAAATTCCTTGAATTGACAACATCAAGATCATGAGAAAACTCCCCTAATTCTTGCTTATGTTCATGTGTGAGAATTTCCTAGGCCAGGGAAGTATCATGGAGGTATCTAAAATACTTTTGAACTCATCCAAATGCACAAATATCATGCACCTCCCCTTGTGGTGAAAGACTAACTTGATTTATACCCATTTTCTCAACCAAATCAGCAACTTGTTCTTCATGTTCATGGCTATTGTAGGTTTGATAAAAAGTCATTTTTATGATGCCTAGGTTGTCCTAGACATGCATAAGGTTGGTAACTTCTGAAAAATCATTTTGTAGTTCATTTTCTTGACCCTTGAAAAAAGTTATAACCGTTGTCCCAAAGTCTAAAGGAAGACATGTGAAGACAAAAATCATGACTTGAATGAATCCCTTTGTGAGTAGTTTCAAATGGGATATGGGTAATTAATTAAACCCAAACTATGAAGAATATCATTATGAATAAAAGAGGAATGTGGATCTGGGAGGTCATCAAGATGTTGTCTTAGTAAGGATAATTTGGTGTAGGAGCACCCTCTTGGTCAAAATGTTCAAACTTTGGGTTTTGTCTTATTTTGTGTTGTTTCATGTGAATAAGGTTATTTTGGGCCATGGATGATCATTTGGAGTCACTGTGGAAAGTTTGGAGTCAATTGGTTAAAAGATGTAAAATTTGCTATTTGTTGTTAATGTTATCAATGACAACTTTTCTATGTAACGAACCAATTTGCAAAGTTGTTTCAAAAGTTAGTTGGGGTCGGTTGAATGGTGATATGTGTTGTAGTGGCTAAAAGGGTATCTCAAACTAGTCTCACTTTCTGAATGTCAGGTCAGCTCCAAAAGTTATATCCAAAAGGGCCTTTTTGAAAGGCTACAAGGATCAATGGCAGTTTTAGAAGGAAAGCCAATAGATAATGACTAAGGGTTCTTGTGAGTGGTTGTTTGATTGTGTTTGATCATTTTATACCCTTTCTCTAATCATAATCATTATGAGGACTAAATATATTGCATGCTATTAAAGTATTTGTCTAAGCTCCAAAATGAGAACCACTATACAAGACTCGTGGGACTATCAACAAATCTACTATGAATGTCATCCTATAAACCTCCAATCCTATTACAAAATGAAGATGGTGATTTTATTAAGTGTTTAATAGACTATTATGATGTGATTAAAACTCACACATGCTATCATCAAGATGCCAATCATAATCATTACACTTGGTAGGTATTTATGTGATCATGTTATCATGTTACAATAAAGAATTACCAACAGCCATAGAACAATCCCTAGATGACTATCACTAACCCTCATGATTGTAATGAGACGTTTACCTAGGGTGAGCCTATTTAGCATCAGGGAATTAGCCAACATGTCTCACAAGATGTTAAACTTTGTAGAAGAATTATCATGAAGGCAACTAGAAGATAAGGGAAAGGGTTGTCATACCAAAATCACTGAGAATGATGGGACAGTTATGCATATCTCTTCCATAATAGTTGAAAATGGACATCTTCATAACCATCCATACTCTAATGGATTGGCAAGGCTGCCTATGAGTTGTGAAGCACATGATAACTATGCACCAACATTGTCAATCAAAAGACAATCCAATCTACATTTTCTTCTAAACTCAAACCTCCCTCAGTGACCTAAGTGATGTATGTGCAAGGATAGTGATAGGAAGGGGATATTTTTATGGGGGTGAGAGGATTTTGTGATGGGGGTGATGGGAATTTTTAACTAGTGACTACCAACACCTTGTTTATATGGGATTGCCAAAAATAATGGCAATACTGTGTATATTTTACGCCCTAATTTCCATTTCGAGTAAATAAGAAGTTAGTTTTTACTATAGGGGAGGGCTGTATATAGGGTATCTGGAAGAAAACCATAGCCTCAATCTCAAATTTGATTACGAAAGGCAACCTATCAAATTCCATGCTTGGGACTGTCCTAACCAACATTTTGAAATTGTTTAGCAAATTGTCAATACCCTATCTATGAATAAATC
Source organism: Cunninghamia lanceolata (assembly GCA_027924645.1). Classification (NCBI taxonomy): domain Eukaryota; kingdom Viridiplantae; phylum Streptophyta; class Pinopsida; order Cupressales; family Cupressaceae; genus Cunninghamia; species Cunninghamia lanceolata. The sequence goes on from BSBN01001608.1 coordinate 1,159,594, forward strand.
TCTCAACACCTCAAGATTATTCTAGTGAAGTATGGATCAAGTGACTCATGAGATCCTACAAGCTTGTGAAATAAGGAAGAAGACTATATTAATTAAGAAGAGATGTCATTCAGCTACTCCCTAGTCATGCCTTAATTGTCACAACAATGGCAAAAAGGAATATAGCCTCATGAATATGTTGTGAATAGCAATGACAAAATTATGCTTTGGATTAGTGTAGAGGGTGAAGAAGGGATATAAAGAGACAATTATTGAAGTCAAGGCTCATTAATATGGCAATTCCAGCTCAAGTAGATAATCATGTGCATAAGCTAAATTGCCATAAAGGCCACTATGAAGAAGGAGACAATTTGCTGTCATAACAACACAAGTAGGATAATCATGAATAGGTAAAAATCCCTTGCTCGGGAGTGTTGTTGATCTTTGCAATGAGAATGAAGGTGAGGATGGGTGTTGCAAAAAGATATCCTAGACAAGTTCATCGCATGGAGACATGACTGTCATATTTAGATGCAAATAAGACTGTCACAGCTATGAGGGTAGTCATAACAATCCTAACTTTATTCGTAAGGTTCTAAGAGGATTATTTTAGAGATTTTTCAATACAAACAAAAGGTGAAAGTTTGAAGAAGATCAAGGCCAAGTGCTCATAAAGGATTTTCATGTCATAACTAATTTATTCAAAAGGATAGTCATAATTCATGAAATTTGGATTGAGTTTGATTTCATTTGAGGTGGTGTGATGGAGTTTAATTATGTTCAATAAGTTTCACATACGACTATCCTAACACTGCAAACCATTGAAACACACATGAAGGAAATCTAAATTGCTGAAATACATAGTGTGCAATTGACATAGTAGTCCTAGGGATAGCCATCTAGGGGTTATTGTGATTAGATTATTATGGAATGATGAAGCCACTATGACATGATGAATTATACGAATCATAAAGACAATGATGGAGATCCATGGAGAAAACCAAGGAGGACAAGATAAGACACAAAATTTGTGAGAGTTGCCAATGGCAACAAATTTACCACCTAGTTGTCCCTTAACTAATCATGATTGCAATGGATGTATTTTGGCTTCTATTGACTAAAAGTGACTTATTTATGATTAATATAATGCTCGGAATTGTTTCTTTGCAGGTCTAAGAAGTTCAAAAACAAGTGGACATTAGCTAGATCTATCTTGGAAACATGAATATTTGGAGACATACATAGGTGACTGTCATAAAAATCATTAAACTAATCTCTGTAATTTAGGGTATTGAAAGGTATATAGTCGATCAAGGTAACCACCATCATGTGCTAACAAAGGACAATTAGGAAATTTTGAAATATTGTTGTGTCACATGTGCATACAAATCATCATCAATAGGTGCATAAGGATTGTCCTAGCCCAAGACACTAAAGAGGTCTCCACATACTCCAACCATTCTCCAAGAGAATTCATACTATGAAACATGTGTGGAGAAGTTACCAAAAGGGACACCTAACAACTATGTCTAAATGATCAATAGAGAGAAGTAGGATTGTCATAATATGGGGCATAGGATAGTCTAAGATTCAAGCCATTGCATGGTTCTATTGAATGAATTGAATTATGCATATTAAGGAATAAATCCTTCTATATCATCCTAGGGCAAAAATTAAGAGTCTTCCCAAAATCAATTTTAGCTCCATTGATCATGAATATGAACTTATGACAAACAATTATTCACTAAAATTATTTTATGAAGTATTTGATAATGTTTTTTCTCTTGTATAGTTGAAAATAGGTGAAATGAAGGCATGAAGGCTGAAACAAGGTGGAAACATGAGGAATTTGGAGTCTCTTTGACTGAAACTAACTGATATACCTAGACACATATATATCTTAGAACATAAAGAACATAAGAACATACATATCTGAATTAAAATGGATATAAGTTGAACATACCTTAGAATTCGATATTGCAGTTGACCAATTCTCCAAAATATGGCTTCAAAATCCTCAAATTCTTCTTTTTTGCAAGTTTGATTATGAATTCTATATAATTCTAGAATAGGATTAGTGAATTTATGGAAAAAACAAACATATATCATCAAATTCAATCTATATATCAATGGTAATTAGCTTTGAAACAATATCACACATGAAACAGAAAACTTTCAGTTTAAATAATCAAATTTTCTCCAAAAACATGCAAAATCAGTTCTTCTACGTTGAAAAACAAAAAAGGTGGTGGATTGATATAAAAATGATTCTTAATAAGTCAAACAACATGAAAAGCATTTTCTTGTCTGATATACTACGTGAAAAGTAGGAATAACAGTCATGTAGGTCTGAAACACAGATCCCACATGCTTTTTTACCATTTTTCATGCTTCCCAAAATGCACTCACGTTATAACATGAGCGCGTTCTGGGAAGCATGAAAACACAAAGGTTCATGCATGCAAAAATCATAACCTTCTCAATGTTGGTGCCAAAATCATGGTCTAGGATGTCATGCTCTCACATAAAATATATTGTAACTATGCATGTAGTGCATCAAATAGGTAATCAAGTGATGGTTCAAGAGTATCCCTAGACTCAAATATCCATGTGGTCATGAAATAGAACTTTTTAATACTAGGAGGGACAAATGTAACCTTGTATTTACATGGGAGAGTCTCTCACTCTCTCTTCATTTCTCTATCCTATATATAGAGAGGGATTGTGAGACATGGAGAGATAGAGAGGGACATGAACATGCATAGGGAGAGAGTCCGGGGACATTTAGAAAGAGATGGAGAGATAGAGATAGAGTTAGACAAAGGAAAAAATATAGAAAGAGGGCCAAATAGAGAGATAGAGAGGGATAGGTGGAGATAGAGATGAGGAGAGGAGAGATGGTGATTGAGATAGACAAAGGGGGTCTATAGAGGGAGAAAGATAAACATATATAGAGAGAGAGGGGAGATATAGGGAGATAGATCTAGCAAGGGAGAGATAGATAGGGATATACAGAGAGAGAGAGAGAGAAGTAGAGGGATATATTAAGAGATAGGGTTATGCGGATAGATAGAGGATAGGGAAAGAGATGAAGAGATGTTTAGAGACATAGGGAGAGAGATAGAGAGGAGGAGAGGAGAGGTAGCAAGGGATAGATTAAGAGATAGGGATCCATATGTCCAAAGAGATAGAGATAGGGAAAGAGATCAAGAGATAAAACTTCTAGAGACATAGGGAGATAGATTTGAAGTAGAGGGATTGGGAGAGTGATAGAGAGGGGGAGTGAGATAGTGAGGGAGGGAGAGATAGAAAGGTAGAGTTAGAGAGAGGGGATCGAGAGAGCAGAGACAGAGGAGATATAGAGACAGAGAGATACAGAGACAGAGATATCTCTCCCAGGCTCGGTCTCCTCTATATCTCCCTATTCTCCTCTCTACCTAAACCATAACCTAAACCTCTAAAACTTAACCCCTAACCCCTAAACCATAAAACCCTAAACCCTAAATAATGCCCCTAAACCCTAAAAATGAGAAACCCTAAACCCCTAAACCATAAAACCTAAACCCTAAATAA